>CADDXX010000890.1:24074-190404 GCA_902810485.1 Alauda arvensis | reverse complement strand
GGCGGCACCGGGCAGGCACCGGGGCGGCACCGGGAGCGCCATGGACGCGCCCTCCGTCCCCGGGCTGGGTGGGGCCGACCCGCAGCTCCAGCGCTTCATCGAGGTGGAGACGCAGAAGCAGCGCTTCCAGCAGCTGGTGCACCAGATGACCGAGCTGTGCTGGGTACGGGCGGCGGGCAGGGCCGCCGGCTCCGGTGACCGCGGGTGGCGATGGTGGGGCGAGGCGGGCTGGGAGGCCGCGCAGACCTTTGTTCCCCGGGGGGAGGAGGAGGAGGAGGAGGAGGAGGCTGATGGGACCAAAATGGAGCCGCCGTTGGAGCAGCCCCAGGCGCGGTGAGCACAGGGCGGGAGGGGGCGGCGGCTCCGCGGGGAGAGCCACGCGTGGGGAGCGCTCAGATTGCCCCGGGGGTTCCCAGAGCATCGGGATCCCGAGGTGGGAGGAGCGTGTCCGAGACGCCCAGGCACGGGGTGGGATATGGGGGGGTCGGGTGCGGTGCCCCCCGGGACCAACGGGACCCCGCTGTGTGCAGGAGAAGTGCATGGACAAGCCGGGCCCCAAGCTGGACAGCCGGGCCGAGACGTGCTTCGTCAACTGCGTGGAGCGCTTCATCGACACGAGCCAGTTCATCCTGAACCGGCTGGAGCAGACGCAGAAATCCAAGTCGGCCTTCTCGGAGAGCCTGTCCGACTGAGGCGGACCCAGCCCCCGCCRGGCCCGGCCCTCGCCCGTGCCCCACTCCTGGTCACTCCGCCTCCGCAAGGAGCCAGGAGCAGCTCGGGGTGAGGGGGGTTAGGATTTAATTAAATGGCAGTCTCGGGGAAGTCGCAGCCAGATGAGAGCCCGCACCARACACAAGGACGCTCCGGGTCGGGGTGATGTGCTGCTCCCGGCGCCGTGCAGGGAGCGTTCGGGATGAGCACAGAGGGGCYGATGCTCGGTGTTTCACGGATGCTCCCAGCGCCGATGGGAAGCTGGGCTCTGGGTGAGGCCAGCCTTGAACAATGCTGCCCTCCTGGGCACATCCTCACCTGCCCCCGGGCACCGTCGCTGCGCTGCCAGGCTGGGACAGGCACCCTGAGCAACAGGAGCATGTTGGGAACAGTGATCATCCCAGGCAGTGCCACTGCTGGAAAATACTTCCAGGCTTCCATAGGTGAATCATTTGTATGGCCAAGTGACCAATTTTCACTCTGCAGCACAACTCTTGTCGATGCTGACTTGCTCCATTAACTGCTTTCCCTGGGTAAATGTAATAAATATTAACTGGGTCAATTTTTAAGATGAGATTCTCCTTTTTTCAGATACATCCCTGCTGAGATTGAAAATCTGGCCTTCTTGTCACTCCCCCTCATTCCCAGTGGTCCTATTTATGGCAAAATTAGTAGGAAGGGGGCATAACTGTCTTCTGGCTAGAAGGCCTTTTCTGAATTCTGATTTGTTGCTCAGCTAATTTGGTCTGATGAATCCAGCTTGTTTCTGGGAGAGGCTGTGGCCTTTCCTCTTCTTCCCCAAAAGGTTAACAGCTCCTGCTGTCCTGGAAAGTCATTTCTTTAGAGACARTAAATGCAGGGAGGAACTAACCAGGCTGCTTTATAACCTCCTGCACCTTCACCTGTGGAGGTCCCTGGCAGGAGGCCTGTGGGTGTGTCTCCTGGACCTCTGCCCCCAGGACACAAAAGAGGAGCTTCAAACTGGAAAAACAACCAAGTCCTGATCAGCTCTCTGGGAAGGCAGCAGCATTTCAGCAGTGCTCCTATGCTGYAGGGCTCTGGGAAGCCTGGAGTGACACTGGCAGTGGTCTGGAGCTCTCCACAGGAGCCTGGTGAAGCASTTCTGCACACAACCCACTGCAGGGGCTGCTGGAGTGAGTGGTGCTGGGTGGTTTTTAGGCCAGCAGCCTTCCTAGGAACAAACTCAGGATGTGTTCACAGCTATGCAGATGTAAAGCCATGTTAGTGAGGACACAGCTGTCTAGYTACCTGTCAGAAACTTACCTCAATAGCTAAGGGTCCCAGAGTAGGTGATTCCCTCTCCTGTCCTAATTTGAGTTTCTCTGGAGCACTCACAGGATTATGTGATCCTCCAGTGTTCACCCAGCTCTTGGTATAAATGTATCATTCACACTGGTAACTGAACAGATCAGTTTTAATAGAATTCAGGAAGCTTCATCAACCTGCACAGCAGATGTTGCATGGAGAGGTTGGTCCCTCTGCAAGAGCCACAGCAGCAAGTGGCAGCACCACTGAAGTTTCCCAGTGTGGGCTGTATTCTGTTTTTGGATGTGAATCTGTAAATAAATTCAGCAAAACCAAGTGCTTGACAGAGGAATTTTTGCATTAATACTCTCTGTATGTCACCTTTAAAGCCAGACATCCATTTTCTCTCTGCGTAACCTCAGCACCATGTTAAATTATTTAGTAACTTAATTCTGGTTTTTAAAAAACAGCTTGAGCCTCCCCAARTGTGTGATCTGCCATGGAGTCAGGGTTAGCACTGTGTTAGTGCCACAGGCCTCTCTCTGCACAGCCCAGCTCTGAGTCTTGACGAGGGCTGATCAATWCTTCACAAAAGAAGAGTGAGGAAGCACAGGATGCCAGGCCCTGGGCAGTTCCCTGGGCTCCTGKAGCCACAGGAGGCTGCAGCCTGGTAGTGCCTGGGGCAGGCAGAGGTAACTCAACTCCTGCAGCAGCATGTTCAGTCTTGGCAGTGGCAGCAGTTCAGATGCTTCTTCACCTGCTTTCACTCCTCCTCTTCCTCCTCTTCCTCAGCACTCTGAGAGCCCTTGTCCTCGGAGGGCAGCAGAGGCTGGTGCTGGCAGGACTGATGTCTGTCTGCAGTGCTCCAGGGCGGCTGTGGGTGTGCCCTGCCGGGCTGCAGGAACACGGGCAGCAGGGAGGGGCTGAAGGGCAGGTCCCTGAAGGCGTGCAGCAGGAAGATGCCYGACACGATGGTGAGGAAGCCGCTGATGGAGCCCAGGATGTTGTCCAGCACCATGTGCTGCCACTCCTTGAAGAGGATGGCTGAGCACGTCATGACTGCCGTGGTGAAGAGCACGTAGTAAATGGGGGTGACCACTGAGGTGCTGAAAATGTCCAGGGCTTTGTTCAGATAGTTGATCTGGATGCTGATGCACAGCACCAGGCACACCAGGAGCACCCAGCCCAGGGGCTCCTTCAGGACTGGCTTCCCAGAGAACAGCTCTTTCAGGGCAATCCCCAGGCCTTTGACACAGGACACGGACAGTGAGCCAATGGCAGAGCACACCAAAACATAAACCAGGACATTGCTCTGTCCATAACGGGGTCCAGCCACAAAGATGAGCAGCAGGGAGCTCACCAGGACACACACAGCAAATACAATGAATCCTTGGGGAAAGACAAATTCAAGAACTCCCATCAGAACACAGCAGCACCAGTGACATGTATAACTGAACAGAAAGTAAAAGATGGAGGACAGGCAGGTCACTGCTCCCTCAGCCTTTCTGGCCTCCATCTGAAGGGAACAGGGTTGGAAAGCCTGAGCAAAGCTGCAGAGACAACAACAGCTCATTACAGTGTGATCACAAGTCAGGCTGCTGGGGATACAGTCTGCTGGGAGGGGCAGGGGCACAGCCAGGCTCCACAGCACTAACAGAGCYGGGGGGCTTTTGACCAGTCCAGCTGGAGGCCCAGGAAGGTGACAGAAGTCTTGGGAAGCTGCGGCTGGATTCTGCAGAGTGGTGGSATAAAAAGGGGAAGTGCCACATCACAGGAATGCCCTGCAGGCTCCCCCTAAAGAACAGCAACATCTGCCTGTTACTCTGCTCTGCTTTTCTTATGCTTCCTTCCTCCATCTCTTCTGGCTTATTCTGCCATTTGTGCTATTGCCTACATCATATCCTTGATTCATCCTTGAACATAAAACCAGGACTACCTGATCTTGGGCATAACTCCTTGAATTCTTTTGCCTTGAATTCTTCTGCCTGAGTTTCCTCCTCTGTCTTCTCTCAGCCACACCACTACCAYCCTTTCGTACAGGAATTCCCTCTGCAATTCCTGGCACTGCCACAGGCCAATCCCTTCTGCTGACAGCTGCACCCATTTCCCTGCTCCTCACTTTTTGCATCCATACCTCACAGACAGTAAAACAAACAAACAGCCCACCGGGTAACTATTAATGATTCCAGTGGGGTGTGCAGAACAAGAAACAAACAGCTTAATTACCATTCAGTCCTTTCCAATCTATCCAAGTTGTATCCCACCTTCTACTGTCATTAACCTGATTCAACAGGAATCCTTTTATTTTAGTACCTGGATCTTTCAGCTTCTCTGCCATTGACTCCAGGCTGGAAACCTCTTCTTCCTGTGGAGCATGGATCACCATCACAGTGGAGCCCAGGATACTCAGGAGGCAGCCAATCTTCCCGTGAACATTCAGCTGCTCGTTCAGGAAGATGGAAGACAGAACTGCACTGAAAAAGGGAAAAAAAAAAAAAAAGAAAAAAATTCCCAAACCATTAGGACAATAAATGGATACCTGAGGGAAGAGAGCAGAGCAGTTGTTTTCATCACTGGGGGCTGGCAGGAGAAGTGAGGCTGTTTCTGAGGCYGCTTACCTCACAAGGACACTCAGAGCACCCAGGGGAGTCACCAGTGTGGCAGGGGCAAAGGCATAGGCAGCAAAATTTGCAGCTTCTCCAACTCCCACTGCAAGAGAAACTCTTGTGAGCATCAAAGTGGGAGCAATTCACCATAATACAAGTTTGAGTGTAGTCAGAAAAGCCTTGGTTTCCTCCTGAGCATCCTGTTTCTCTGAGGTATGTTGAGCAAGAACAGCTCCAGCAAGAACAAGCAGAAGGYCCACACAGGTTTTCTTGTGTTATGCACAGTGATCCTCACAGGTGCCTCTCCAGTGAGCAGCAACCACAGGAAAGTATTTTCATAATTTCCACAAAGCTGAAAGACATCTGTCCTTTTCTTAGAACAGCTTTTTAAGGGGTAAATCAGTTACTGTGGGTTCTTAATATTGAAAAGTGTAAAGTAAAGCTGCTGAAATTTGCTGTACACACTGCTGAATGTGCCATTAGCTCTACATCCTCAGGGCAGGCCACTTCAGAAGCACAAGCCAACCCAGCTAAACCAGCTCCTCAGCTTCTGCTTAGCACAGAAACCTGGTAATGCTTGAAACTTTAGAATAGTTTCAATGAAATCCTCCTCATCATCATCAGAAACTCGGGTAAAACTTAAGCAGTCGAACAAAAATGGTAATAACAAAACATGAAAGTGATTGGAAACAATCACAAACAACCACAGTCTCACAAGGGAAGGCTCTGGAGTGACCCAATTGTGGCCTTCCAGTATGCAAGGGAGCCGACAAGAAAGAGGGAGAGAGACTTTTTACAAGGGCATGTACTGACAGAACAAGGGGGAATGGGTTGAAACTGAAAGAGGGTAGGTTTTGTTAAGATACCAGGAAGAAATTATCCCCTGTGAGGGTGGGGAGGCCCTGGCACAGGGTACCCAGAGAAGTGTCCAAGGCCAGGTTGGACAGGGCTTGGAGCACCCCGGGCTAGTGGGTGTTCCTATGGGAGGGGGTTGGAACGAGAAGATCTTTGAGGTCTCCACCAACCCAAACCATTCCGTGACCCCACGATAAGCACAGTCTGAGCGCGGTACTTACTGCACAGCAGCCCTGCCCACCAAAGCCACTCTCGCAGGTACGCGTGCCCTCCTTGCCCTGAGTGCGGGGGAAACAAACGACAAACCTCAGCTGAAGCCAAGCTAAATTCTCGCCAGGAGCCGCGGGGGAGGCGGCGGGAGCGGCTCCCGGGAGCGGCCGTACCTGCCCKGGCGCGGCCGCGCAGCCGGAGCAAACCCTTCTTCTTCAGCACGAAGCTGCCGCCGATGAAGGCGCTGGAGGCCAGGGCCAGCCCCAGCCCCGCGCCGAACCCGGCCCCCATGGCCACCGGCACCTCCCGGCGGAGCGGGCACGGGGCGGGCACGGAGCGGGGATGGAACCGGACTGGAACGGGAATGGGGCGGGGATGGGGCGGGACAGGAACGGGGATAGAGCGGGGTCCGAGTGGGACTGGAACGGGGATAGTGGGGATCGGCACTGGAACGGGGATGGGGCGGGACAGGAACGGGGATAGAGCGGGGTCCGAGTGGGACTGGAACGGGGATAGTGGGGATCGGCACTGGAACGGGGATGGGGCGGGAAGGGAACAGGGATGGGGAGGGACTGGAACGAGAATGGGGCGGGACTAGAACGGGGACAGAGCGGGGATGGGGCGGGACTGGAACGCGGATAGAGGGGATCGGAGCGGCACTTGAACAGGGATGGGGCGGCACTGGAACAGGGATGAGGCGGGACTGGAAAAGGGATGGGGAGGCACTGGAACAGGGATGGGGCGGCACTGGAACAGGGATGAGGCGGGACTGGAAAAGGGATGGGGAGGCACTGGAACAGGGATGGGGCGGGACTGGAAGGAGGATGAGGCGGCACTTGAACAGGAATGGGGAGGCACTGGAACGAGAATAGAGCAGGACTGGAACGGGGATGGGGCGGCACTGGAACAGGGATGGGGCGGGACTGGAACAGGGATGGGGAGGGACTGGAACAGGGATAGGGAGGGACTGGAACAGGGATGGGGCGGCTCTGGAACGGGGATGAGGCGGCTCTGGAAGGAGGATGGGGCGGGACTAGAATGCGGAGGAACGGAAGGGGCGGGCGCCGGGCGCGGCTTCCTTGGGGCGGGCGGAGCCGGGCCCGGGCCGGCAGCGGCAGCGGGGCTGGGGGCGGCTCCGGCAGCCGCCCTGGGCTGGGGTGTCCGCGCAGGAGCCTTCCCCAGGGCAGGGTGACGGCGTGTCTCGGGCAGAGGAGGCGGGATGAGCAAGGGCAAGGACGATGCTCCGCACGAACTCGAGAGCCAGTTCGTGCTGCGGCTGCCGCCGGTAAGAGTCGGCCCCGTCGGGCCCCACCGGGCCCGGCCCCTGCGGGAGGGGTGAACCTGGCGGGGGAAGAAGCTCTGGGAAGGGRTGTGGGAGCAGGCTGGGTGCTTTGAGGCCTGGGCAGCCCGTTCCCACCCCTTTGTAGGGATTTTCCGCGGCCTTTCCTAGAGAGGTGCTCCTGCCCCTCAGAGCGGGAGGCTCAGAGGCGGCCTGCAGCGTTGGGAGGGCCTTTCTGTCTGCGTAGGGATTTAACAAGTACTGGCTCTTTACTTGCAGTGGCTGTAAGTGCCCTTGTTGCTGTTTGTTAGGCGCTTAAAGCTGAGACTCTTTTTCTGGTGCCCAGAAAACTGGGATGACAGGATRATAAACTAAAGCACAAGTTCCACCTCACCATGAGGGAGAACTTTCCACTGAGAGTGGCAGAGCACTGAAACAGCTGCCCATGGAGGCTGTGGAATCTCTCTGGAGACAACCCAAACCCACCTGGATGTGTACATGTAGCACCTGCTTCGGGTGACCCTGCTTTGGCAGGGGAGTTGGGCTGGATGATCTCTTCTTCCAGCCCCAGTTATTCTGGGGTTCTGTGAGACTGTGTCCTGCTGTGGAGCTCTGGCAGGTGTCTCTGTGAGGGACCTCACACCCGTGTCACAGCTGTGTCCTGCCAGGGCTATGGAGAGCACTGGGAACAGCAGATCCACAGTGTTAATGTGCTGTTGGAAGGAGGGTGCAGTTCACCTCCTTGCAGTTCTGTCCAGCACATGGATGGCAGGTGTTTAAAGCTGGGTAGGTTGGGCAGAAGCCTTTGGTAACTYTTGGAGGAAGCACACGTGCTCCTGAAGAATTCCCTTCTCAGGAATATGCCTCGACTGTGCGGCGAGCAGTCCAGTCCGGGAACGTCAACCTGAAGGACAGGCTCACCATCGAGCTGCACGGTGAGTGAGCAGCACCAGGGCAGCTGCTCCAGGCACCTCTGCTTGTGCCACTTGCCTGTGTTGTGCTGTGAAGGTGCTGCTGCCTGGGTGTGTTGCCCAGGGTGGCTGCTGAGCCCAGCACTGAGCTGTGCCCTGGTTGTCCCCAGCGGACGGGCGCCACGGCATTGTCCGTGTGGACCGGGTGCCTCTGGCAGCCAAGCTGGTGGATCTGCCCTGCATCATCGAGAGCTTAAAGACCATTGACAAGAAAACCTTCTACAAGACAGCGGATATTTGCCAGGTAGGAGCTGTGCTTGCCTGCTGCAACAGCTTCATTCATTGCTCCCCTCTCCAGCAAAACCCTTGTGCACTTTGGCAGCTGGACACCYATTATAACACACCCAATTCCTGTATCTCACAGTGTTAGCAGTTTGAAATTCCCCATTCCGCTTGGTGTTTCAAACCTCATTCCTGAAGTGTAAAATTGTCCTTGTGACAGCTTAACTGCTGCTGTCTCCAGCTGAGCTGGGGGTGCCACTGTGTTTCCCACACCCKGAATCCCCTGAATCCCTTTGGCTCACAACGTGCAGTGGGCACTCACTGYTCCTTCACATCCTTGTGTTCAYGTGGGGATTCCAGATGCTTGTTTGCACTGTGGATGGTGATCTCTACCCGCCTTTGGAAGAGCAAACTGCGACCACTGACCCCAAGGCAAACAAGAAGAAGGACAAGGACAGAGAGAAGAAATTCATCTGGAACCATGGCAGTGAGTAGAGGCTGTGCYAAGCCCCTCCACCCCAGCACCCCACATCTGAGCAGGGTGCTCAAAGCTGCCTGGTACTGGGGGTGCTGCTGCTCCTTTCCACAGCTCTCTCTGCTGCAGGAGGGGTCTTCTCCCCTCTGACTCCTGCTTCTGTCACTGGGCCATGTGCCTGACACATGAAATCTGTTTCCTCTATCACAGTCACTCTTCCCCTGAAGAACGTACGGAAGCGGCGGTTCCGGAAGACAGCCAAGAAGAAGGTGAGTTGCTTCTCACCCAGATGCAGCTGAAATACCCAAGTGCTGGGAGGGCAGAGACATTACAGCTGTAAYTGTGATTGCTCCAGAAGTAATGCATTTTCTTAACATTTGGTCACTTTTCCTTGTCTGAGATGAGGYTGAGGGTAGGATAGCAGATTTAAACACTTCTCTGAGTGCTTCCTCTSTATTTTCCAAGATGCTCCTGAGGGGAAAATCCTCTGTGCAGAGTACTGCTGGCCCTCATTCCTGTGGCTGCCTTGCCACACCACATCTCTTCCTGCTCGTGGGGAAGAAAGACTCATCTGGAAAGGAGGCTTCACTCATTCCTGCCTTCCCAGCTTAAATCTTCTCTGTATGCATGGCCCATTCCCTTCCCCAAATAGTACCASTGTCATTTCAGCTGGGGGAGTGACAACAGATGGAGCTCAGAGACTGTCTCTGTGCATATGCACAAGCCAGGCAAGGTGTTGGGGAGATGCAGCACCCTGAGGCTGGGAAGRCTTGTTCTTCTCTCCTTTGCAGTTYCTGAGAACAGGGTTGTGAGTGTGATTTTGCATGTCATTTGGGAAACAAATTACTGGAGACATTCTTGTAGCCCACAGGAGAGGTTTGATATCCCTGCAGTAAAATTCCTGACTAATTTAAAAATGAAAATTGAAGCCTTCTTTTGAGTGGGATGGGAAGGAGTTGAGTTGAGTTGAGTTGAGCTGAGTTGACCATCAACACCTCAAGGACTTTCTGCATAGACACAGGAAGTGTTAGGAAATACATAGTGTAAGCAGAAAAGTGAGAGCACTCAACCTACCATGGTACAAAAAAGATGGATTTGAGGGGTAGCATAAATTACTTCACAGTTACTTCAAATTCTGAGCAGAAAGCAGAAGATAAGAAAGCCTTGAAACAGTGCTCTACCCAGAGGTGGAGGCTTGTGTTTGGCCAGCACCAGCAGCATGCACAAGGCATTTAACAGTGTCTCTTCCCCTCTCTGGCCCAGTACATCGAATCTCCTGATGTGGAAAAGGAGGTGAAACGTCTCCTGAGCACCGATGCTGAGGCTGTCAGTGTCCGTATCCTTTCAGTGGGGAAAAGAGCTCAGGAGTGGGACAGGACCTGTGTGTGAGACCTGGGAGTGCTGGAAAGAACAAGCTGAGCTTTGTGTGRGACACTGGGAGATAAACACACAAGAGGCACTGAAGTTTTGGAGCTTCTTCATTGCCTTGATCAAAGCTTATTGTTTCCTCAAGGTGACCTTCCTTGTAGACTGTGCAGTTGTACTGAGAAGGAACTGAAATAMTAGAGGAGAATTTATCAGAAAAGAAGCCTGGGATGTTTCATCCTGGGTATCCATARGTACAAGGCCAGATTGGTTGGAGCAGCAGTGATCTGCCATTTGTAGCCCCTTCCATCACAACAATCTTCCGAGCTCCTGTTTTTTCCCTTGACTCACCTGTTCCTGCTGCCAGGCTGGGAAGTGATTGCTGAAGATGAAACAAAAGAAGTGGACAACCATGGCTCACTCACCAGCCTGGACATCTCCTCCCCAGGGATGTCGGGGCATAAGCAAGGCCATGGCTCCTCAGGTGCAGTGGGGAAGGCTGTTTTATTTCCAGATGTGGTCCCTGGCAGGTCACCAGCTGTGTTTTAACTCTTTTGTCCCCACCCAGAACACGATGAACTGCGGGAGATATTCAATGATATCAGCAGCAGCAGTGAGGATGAAGATGAGAGGGATCATCACGATGATGAAGACCTGAACATCATGGACACTGAGGAAGACTTGGAGAGACAACTGCAGGACAAGCTGAATGAGTCTGATGGGCAGCAGCAGGAGAATGAGGGGTCCAACCAGATTGGTGAGTGGCCAGCAGAGCMTGGCAGAATTGTTGGGGTGCCAGGCAGGCTGAGCTTCCCAGCTCTGCTGCTGCTCTGGCTCTGAGCTCACTCTCCCTTCCAGCCATGGGCATCCAGAAACAGATTGACAACCTGAAAAGTAAACTCCAGGAAACTCAAGACAGGAGAAAGCGCCAGGAAGATCTCATCATGAAAGTGGAGAACCTTGCCCTCAAGGTGAGAGCTTTCCTGGGGTCTCTTCAAACCTGCTTAACACTGGCTCACCATTAGATCCAGCAGGCTGATTTGGAGAGCCTTAGGGTTAAAAATAGCTGTGGTGTGGCTGTACACACTGCAGCATTTCCCCTTGGAGGCAAAGTAACCTGTGAAACTGGAGGAGACCGTGGAGTGGTTGTCACTGCACCATTTGACACAGCAGCACCCATTCTGTTGGGAACACACTGGTAACTGTGCTCTCCCTGTTTGGATCTGCAGACCCGTCTCCAGGCCGTGCTGGATGAGTTCAAGCAGCAGGAGGAGCGAGAGAAGCAGCAGGTGAGGAAACTCCCCCAGTGGAGTGGGAGGTACTGGGCACAGCACTGTTCTAGGCTTGGCCTGACTGAGTTCCTTGAGTCTTCTGCCACAGCTGTGAGCTCCAGTGTTACAGCTCAGGTGGGGTTGCACCTCATCTGCAGCTGCATGGAGCTTCCCAAGGCAGAAGGAGACACCAGGAGTAGGGTTGAGTGCAGCCTTCTCTCTGGAGGAGCCAAAACATGTCCAGTGAGCCTGGATTTCAGATTTCAGGATTTCTGCCTGGGGTAAGACACTAYACACAAACCTGTTAGCACCCATGTACAAGGAAGGCTGTAGGGTTGTGGCAGATTTCCTGCCTGGGCAGCTCTGTTCCAGCCAGGTACCAAGGCAGGAGGTTCTCACTCTCAGATCCCTGTGGGCAGTGCTAGTTCTGTCCCAGAGGAGCCCAAGCACAGCTCCAGGCAACACACAGGGAGAGCAGCCACTGGTGTGGGTGGAAAGATGTGCAAGGACACAAAAATGCTGGGGTTCCAGGTGTGCCTTTACTGTAGTGTCTCACTGCCTCTTCCCAGATGGCATCCCTGCAGGAGCAGCTGGAGTCCCTCATGGAGAAGTGAGGACTGGGCCTGGGTCTTCATGAGCAGAGCTGGAAGTGGTGGTCTCCTGCCATGCTGRAGTCTTTGCTTTAGTCACACATTTCTGCTGCCACGTGTGCTGCTGGGCAGTGGTAGAGGRTCCATGTCCAGAGCYGATTTCACATCCACTGTGCTGGGTTTGGCTGGTGGAGCTAAAGAATTTCTCTATGACTGTGAGAGCAGCCAAAWCAACAGATTTACTGTCAGTAGTCATCACTGGCCTCCCCAGGACAGCACAGTGCTGGTTTCTGCATCTTACTTGGGCTTGATGGGCTGTGGCCTGGTAAGAGCTTGTTTTTGTGTTTGAGGAATGGTTATATCTGCAAACCAAACTCAATAAAGTTTCCTTTTCAACCCTGGTCTGTTCCTTTGTGGTCTCCCAAGCACACAGCCCCTGGCAGGGAGCCATGCCTCTGGTGGGGCACTGCTGGGCTCCTTGCCCAAAGTGCTCTTCGTGGGGCTGGGTCAAAAGTGCTGTCACTCAGTGGGAGGAACGAGGCCCTCCTGGTCAGGGAGTTCCTGTAATTCCTCATAGACTATGCAGGCAAATCCCAGATTAACCTGGAAGGGTGGGAAGARGATTAGAAGGGTGGTTACAGAAAGCAGCGGAGGACACCAGGGGCTTCAGCGAGGGTGTGCTAGGAGGGGACAGAGGGGACACCCCTCTCACAGCCCAGGGGCAGGGGAAGAAAGCTCTGCCCCCAGCACAGAAAGGAAAAGGTCAGCAGGAGCCCTGGAAGACAATGTGCACATCCAGATAGTCAAGAGACACCTCGGGAAGACGTGGAGCTCCAGAAGGGCCAGAGTGTGCTGGGGTGTGTGTGAGCTGTGAGCAGCCATGGAAGAAACCTACCTGCTGAATGTGGAAGGGGTCAAAAAGAAGATTCTGCATGGAGGCCGAGGGGAGCTGCCCAAGTTGCAGGATGGGAGCAAGGTAAATTGTCTTTGTTCCTCCAGAGCCCTGGGAGAGGGAGTGGGTCTGATATCCCTGCCCATTATGGTTCACAAGCCCAGCTCCAGCTCTGGGGGAGAGTGAAGCCCTTCACAACAGGGGTGCAGGAGGGGCTGGTTTGGGCACAGRCAGCCACACTTCTCACAGGGACAGCTGGCAGTGCCCACAGCCTCACCTTGCACTGGGCCTGTGACACCTCCTCCCCCGGCACTGTTAGAGCTCAGCAGCCCCAGTGGGTAGATGAAATCTGCCTTTCCTGCCATGTGCCAAGCAGGAGTGAGATGTGCCAGTGGGTTGTTCCCCAGCCTCTGAGCACTGTGGGTTGCACCAGGGGCTGGTGCTCACTGTGAGAGCACTCTCTGCACCGGGGTATGAAGGGGGATCCATAGAGAGAAGCAGCTCTAGCATGGATGGATGTTAAGACATTGAACCATCAGCTTGTTGTCTCAAGTGGGCAAAAGGCACAATCTCCTGCTGTGGAGGGAGAGCTGCCAGTGAGATCAGCAGTGCTGGGAGCAGGTTTGACCCCACAGCTGAGGCCAGTGTGGCTGCCTTGGGGACTCACCCCTGGGCCCTCTCTGGGCCAGTTCACCTTCCACTTCCAGACCCTGAAGGACGACTTTGAGCGGACGGTGATCGACGACAGCCGGGAAGCTGGCATGCCCATGGAGATCATCGTGGGCAAGATGTTCAAGCTGGAGATCTGGGAGACGCTGCTCAGCTCCATGAGGATCGGGGAGGTGGCAGAGTTCTGGTGTGATGCCATTGTGAGTGAGGGTCCCGCAGATGATGCCCACTTCCCTCCTTCCTGCAGAGCCAGGACACAGGGCCATGCACCTCAGAGATGCTGAGTGCAAACACAGGCTGTCACTCGGCCTCAGCACCACACAAGGGGGTGCAGACAGCCCCCAGGGCTGAGCAGGGTGCTCCCCTCCTTGCAGCACACAGGCATGTATGCCCTGGTCTCCAGGGGCATGCGGAGGATCGCGGAGGGCCGGGACCCCCTGGAAGGCCAGAAGCACCGCTGTGGCATGGGCAACATGTTCGACTACCACAGCACAGGCTACGACGACCTGGACGAGCTGCAGAGGACGCCACAGCCCCTCATCTTCATCATGGAGCTGTTCCGGGTAAGGGGGAGAGCAGGGATGGCTGCCAGGGCAGGAASAGCTGGCACAGCCCGCTCAGCTCCYCCTGCCTGTGCAGGTGGAGGATCCCTCAGCGTACAAACGGGACACCTGGGCCATGAGCAAGGAGGAGAAGCTGGCAGCAGTGCCCGTGCTGCACAGCGAGGGGAACCGCCTGGTCCTGCGCAGGGAGTTCGCMCAGGCAGCGGCCAAGTACCAGGAGGCTGTCATCTGCCTCAGGAACCTCCAGGCCAAGGTGAGCTGCAGCATCCCCATCCCTGCCCAGCTCACACCTCACAGGGCTGCCCTGCTGTGCCATGGGTGCCTGGGAGGGGATGGGCTCAGCCCTGAMCTGCCCGGGGTTGCTCGGGGGCAGGAGAAGCCGTGGGAGGACGGCTGGCTGAAGCTGGAGAGCCTGGTSACACCCCTGGTGCTCAACTACTGCCAGTGCCAGCTGGAGCTCGGAGAGTACTACGAGGTGCTGGAGCACACCACGGAGCTTCTCCAGAAGCACAATGGTACCTGTGCCCTGTCCGTGGCTCCCAGGGACTCCATCCTCTGAACCCCCATCCTGTATCCCCCTGCCTGTGACAGTACCTGTGTCATCTGGATCCTTATGTCCCAGTTTGCTCATGTCACTGATTTCCCCTGCCCACAATGTCTTCCCACASCGTATTTCCCCTTGCCATGATGACCCCTGCACTCCCTGTGCCCTGCTCTGCAGTGGCAGTGCACAGCCCAGGTGTCCCTGCCCTCCCTACAGGTGTGTCCACCCCACTGCCCCACGGTCCCCAGGGCCTCCAGCTGCTGTGGCTGCTGGCCCTGGGCTGCAGCAGCCCCAGTGAGGGCTCTTCTCTCGTGGCAGACAATGCCAAGGCCTATTTCAAGAGGGCCAAGGCCCACGCTGCCGTGTGGAACGAGAGGGAGGCGCGGGAGGATTTCCAGCGCGTGGCTCACCTGGACCCCTCCATGGCSGCTGCCGTGAAGAAGGAGCTGAAGCAGCTGGGGGAGAGGATGAGGAAGAAGCACGTGGAGGATCGGAAGCGCTACCAGGGCCTCTTCCAGTCCTCCCAGGGGCTGAAGGCCCGWGGAGGGCAGGAGAGCAGGGAGGTGGGTGATGGGGCACCGCAGGGTGAGACCCCCGGGCAGGGGGAGCAGGGGGCTGAGGCTGAAGGAACGGGACAGCCCAGGGCACAACCAGCGAGCCCCAGGGCTGGGGGGGAAGGGGCAGCAGCAGGAGGAGAAGAAGAAGCCCGGGGAGAGCCTGTGGGAGAAGAGGTGGAAGGAGAGGGGGGAGAAGTCAAGCTGGGCACCTGTGGGGCAAAGCCAGAGAGCCTGGGAACAGAGGAGGAAGAGGAGAAAGAGGAGGAGAGGGAAGAGGAAGAAGAGGAGGGGGAAGAGGAAGAAGAGGAAGAAAAGGAAGAAGAGGAGGGGGAAGAGGAGAAGAAAGAGAAAGGAATGGAAGAAAAAGAGGAGAGCGAAGAGGAAAAGGTGGAGAGGGAGGCGGAGGAAGAAGATGGAGAATTGGAGGAGGAGAAGGAAGAAAAGGAAGACAAAGGGGAGAGGGAGGAGAAGGTGGAGGGAGGAGCAGAAGAAGATGAGAAATTGAAAGATGGTGAAGAAGTAGAGAAGGAGGAAGAAAAGGAAGAAGAAAACAAAGAGGRGAGGGAGGAGGAGGCAGTAGTGAAAGGGAAAGTGGAGAAGGACATAGAGTGTCAACCAGCAAAACCAGAAAGGCCTGAAGCAGGGCAATGTGGGACAACAGGGGAGACAGAGGCAGCAGGGCCAGGGCAGGGGTTGGAGCAAGGAGCCGGTGGAGCAGAGGGAACTGGCACAGGGAGGGAGGCCCGGGCTCAGCCCAAGGGAACCCCACATCTGGGGCCTCCCAGCAAGGGGCTGGGTCCAGCTGAGGGACCCCCAGGGCAGGAGGGTAAAACATCTGGAGAGGCTCTGGAAGAGSTGAGCTGCAGGGAGCAGGGAGCAGGCAGTGCACAAGCAAACGCTGGGGAAGGCAACATCCCCCCAGAGAGCTTCACCCCTGSGGAAGGYGAGGAGCTGGGTGGAGGGGCAAAAMYCCCCCCGTGCCCCACAGCAGCCAGAGAAGGGGGTGCTGCACCCCTGGAGCAGYGCAGCAAAGAGCAGGGCCATGAGCAGGGGCAGCTGCCAGGCCACTGACAAGGAGGCACAGCACAGGCAGCAGGGCTCCTGTACCCAGAGAGGGAGCCCCGGGGCTGGGGAATGACCCAGCAGTGACACGGGAACAATGCTGTCCTCACGGGAACAATGCTGTCCTTGCCCCGGCTCCAGCGCCTTTCAGCCGGGCGCCACCGAGCTCTGCTGGCTGAGAAATAAAACCTCTTCCCTGGCACCCTGGGCTGCGTTTGTTCCTGAACGTGAGCAGCTTCCCTGATCRCATCCCACCCCTCCCGCCTGGCCCTGGAGCAGGGATGGGGCACTTTGTGCTGCTCTTGAGAGGGGGGATGAAGGAGGCTGCATTTCAGCCCCCTAAAGCTCCTGAATCTCTCCTSTGTGAGTATCCCCCAAACTTCCCTGCAGTGGCACCGTGTCAGGCCTTTYCCCAGCACTGCCAGCCCTTCCAGGCAGGGGTGAGAGCAGGTCCAGCCCAAAATTTGTCTGTCCTGGGCAGCTTCACCATCAGCCAGAGAGCCCCTGGCCTAACCCTGAAATATTCTTTATCTGAACCCCTTATTGAGCCACAAAGGCACAGCAAACACGGGCAGCACTTGGGACTGAGGCACCCAGAGCCCTCTGGGCACTGAAAACTTGATGGAGCTCCAGAGAGAGAGGAGGGAGAGGACTGCCCTGCCTACCCAGCATCTCACTGCTCTCTGCCTCGGGCTGAAGGGTTTCCTACAGCCAAAGTTCCTGGTGAGAAATAGRGACTGTCCCCTCACAGCCCCTGTCCCCTGCCTCAGGCAGCCACAGGGCCTGAACTGACCTTGCTGGAAGAGGATGAAGAGGGTGCCTGGGGRTCCTGGGGCTCTGCTCCCAGCTTCTGTTCTGCCTCAAGTGGTGAGGACAGCYGGGGTGACACAGGGCAGGCTGTGTCCCTGCAGGAACAGTGCCAGGATGGCACAGCAAAGGAGCTGACTCAGCCAAGGCACACGGACAGAAGAGGCCAGAGCACTCATCCAGGTCTCAGTATAAATACAAATTTATTCTCTTTCCAGAGCAGAGATGCCACAAAGCAGTGAGGACAGCAGCACCACAGTACATGGTTACCAGAGCATCAGCCAGCCTGCTCCCCTCCCTGACACATCCTGGYTCCCAAACACAGCCCAAGCACCCAACCTGGCCACCTCTGCCCCCCTCACCTGGCACTGGGGCCAGCAGCTCTGGCCTCATCCTGCCCTTTTTCTTCCCCCTGTGCCCCCCAAGGCTGGATACTCCTGAGCACACCCTCAGGGCAAGCCTCCCTCTGCTGCTCCCCACGCTGCTGCCACCCTGCCCCYGGGGTAACAGAGGGGTCCAGCTGGCTCTCACAGGCTGGCCTGTGGTCCCTGTCCCCCACAGCCTGACACAGCACGCCCAAAGCCACCCTAATGCCACCACACTGCCCTCCTGCCACTCGCCTGGCTGGGACACCAAGGACAGCCACCCACGCTGCTGCCAGCAGGCACTGGAGCACTTTGTGCTGAGCACCCCTGGCTGTAAGGCTCWCACTGCCCTGTCCTTGGGGTGGGCACTGCTCCTCACCTCTGCCAACAGCCAGAGCCAAGCCCACAGCCCTGGGCCTGGCAGCCTGCCCTGTCACAACCTCCCCGGACACTTCAGCACCGTGTCCTGCCCCAACACAGCCAGCAACAACAGCCCTGGCTGTGTCCTTGCAAGCCCTGTTTAGATCAGCTGTTCCACCCCAGTGTGCAGCCCTGCCCTGCCCCGAGGGCTCAAGCCTCTCATCTCTCCACAACCTGTGGCTCCAGAGCACCGGGGCCACCTCAGCCCCAGCTCTGGGCTACCCTGCAGCACCTGACTCTGCCTCTTTCTCGACGTGACACAGCCCAAAACAGCCAGCCCGAGGGGCCCCTGGGGACCAGGAGCCACCACCCCTGCTCTGCTGGCAGAGCAGCCTCCCTGCACTGCCCCAYGGCACCCACTTCAGKGCCTCCAGCCCCCCAGCTCAMCCCAAAATTTGGCACACAGCAGGGYTGGGGGCAGCAAGGAGGGGCCYTGCCTGTCCTGCTGCCCACCCACACTGCCATGCACTTGCACCAGACCAAGGTGGGCTCAGGGCTGCAGAAACCCCTCCCTGATGGAGCTGGGTCTGGGCAGGAAGGCTCTCAGCACCACGGCAAGGATCCCCCAGAAACCAGGCAGGATGAAGGAGCTGCTGTGGGTGCAGCCCTCCCTGAGCTCCCTCACAGCAGCCCTGCAAGGCAACACCAGCMCCAGGGAAGGTGCTGGCTCCCCTGGGAGCAGGAGTTGGGCTGGTCTGAAAGTGAAGGGCAGCTACACTTAAGGTATTAGAGTTTAATAGAGTGAGTCCATGAGAGTATTTAAGTACAGTATATATATATATAATATATAGAAATATATGCAAATTAAACAATAAGGCTCTGTTATAAAGACCCTCTCAATATAAGGCTACTAGCTGGGCTGAAGCTCTAACATGGACTCAATCCCTACTCCATAAACCTCACAGACTCTCTCCTGGTGGTWCGTGCCTGGCTGGCTGCAGAGCCTTGGGTGGCAGAGCTCAAACCATAAGGCTGGCAGCTGGTTACTGTTATAAAGAGATATTTTAAAAACTCTGTGGCTCCAGGAGTGTTTTGGTGCCCACAGACCTGGAGGCTCCTGGACATGAATGAAGAGTGGGATGCTGAGCTCTGCATCCCCCCAGGGCTACAGGCAAAGGCAGCAGCCCGTGGGTGCCAGGGGAGACAGGCAGTTTTCATGGCTTCTGTTCTTTCTTCTGAACCATCCCACCCGGGCTTGGACACTGTTGCTGAGTGACCAAACCCTCAAGGGGAGCCCACAGTCCCACTCCTGCAYGACCTATGTTCCCCTGAGTTCTTCTGGAGCTGGCAAGCATCCTGCACCACCAGCTCGGAGGGAGTCTGTGTGAGGTCTGCTGCAGCACAGGGAGCATGGCAGGGACAGAGGGGGAGGAAAGCAGCCAGGTAGCTGGTTAGGAAAAGCCTCTGGCTCACAGGAGGTGTTAGATTAGGGAGGTCATACCTGAAAGAGAAATAAACAGGTCAGGAAATTGGGACCCAGAGCCACCAGGTTAGAAGGGGGCTGCTGCAGAGCCAGGAGGATCCTGCTCAGACATGGCAGAGTCTGCATGGGCAGACCACCACCTCATGTTAGTGCTGGCACCAAGCAATGTCTCCCTYTGGCAGCCTGGAAAAGAGACCAAGTGCTGCTCCTGCACTGGAGCACAGAGGGAAKGAGCAGAATCACCAACACCAAAACCCACGGAGCGAGCAGAGTGCCATCCACACACACATCCCCCAGTCTCCATCCCAGCTGGGAAGAGCTGTCCATGAGCAGCCAGGAGAGCTTGCAACCATTGCTTCCATCTCACCAGGCTACTGGGGCCTCTCCTGCAGAGGGCTCTGGGCAGGGATGAAGCCAGGGGCTGGCTCAAAGCTGTCGCTGCAGGTGGTGCTGGCAGATCTGTCCATCCTCATGGTGGGAGCCCCGTGGGTGCAGGGTGCTGRGCAGGGCAGGAGGCTGCCTTGCAGATCATCACAGGGATCTGTTTGGTCTGTGCTCTTGGCAGCTCTGATCACCTCTCCTTGCAGGTGTGAAGCCTCCTCCTCCTCCTCCTCCTCTGTTCCCAGGCCATGCACCCAGAAGCACTGCAGCAGCAAAGCTCTTGGCTGAAGCACTRCAGGTCATCAGCTGTGCCAGGGGAGCTGGGATGGGGGCTCTGYGGGGCAAACCTCACCTGAGGGAGCAGTGAGAAGCGAGAGAGGAGGATTTCAACTCAAGTACCTCGAGAGTTGGGGAAGGCGCTCCGCAGCTTCTCCATGATGTCCTCCAGGCACATGCTGACTTCCTGGGTCTTGGCTTCCACCTCATCTGCAGAGGGAAGGAGGGCAGGGGGCTAGAAAAAGGCTCTCTGGGCATCCCCCTGACGGCAGGGTGCAGGCAGCTTCCTGCAGCRTGGAAACAAGGGAGCAGGGCCAGGAGCTCAGCCCAAGGCCAAACCTCACCTGCAGTTTCAGTGTCAGGGGTGTTGTGCTCTTTCTCCTTTGCCTGGCTGCCTTCTGACTGATGTGGAGACGAAGCCAAGGAAGAGGCTGCTGAACCATTGCCTTCTGACTCTGCTGGAGGCTGGAGAAGAGTTGTTGTGAGAAGGTTGCCGTGACCCTCTGTCCTTGGCTTTCCCTGCTCTGCCCTTTGTGCCATTGTCACAGCTCTGCTGCAGCAAAGCCCACCCCATCCTTGCTCTGAGCCCACCTGCAGCAGCAGCTCCCTCAGCCTGTGCAGCTGGGACTCCAGCTGCTTGTTGTGGTCCTCCAGGATCTGCATCCGTGTCTCCAGGCGGCTCTTGTGCTGCCGCAGGATTCGCGCCTCTGCCAGCAGCTCGTCGTTCCTCGGGTCCTGCACCGACTCAGGAGAGCCTGTGGCCAAGGTTGGAGACTCCACTGCCTCATCATGCTGCCATTTCAAACGTCTCAGCTCTCCCTGGAGGATCCTGCAGGACAGCCCAGGTCAGCATCCCCTCAGTCCTTCCTAGAGGCTGCTGGAAACAGCTGCACACTGGGGATGGCCACGRCTCAGACAAAGCTTTGCCATTTGGGAAGCTCAAGGGCCAGGATGCTGCACTGCAGAGTGGCCTGCCTGTGGTTCTGCCCCACACAGGGTGCTCACAGATAGGCAACCACTTCCCAAGGGGCTGAAAACAAGGGCAGGGAAAGCATCACCTCCTCCTGAGCWGGTGTGCCCTGCCTAGAGCCTCACCCTGTGTGGTCCAGAGCAGCARTCCCACTGCTCATGAGGGGCTCAGGGACAAGAAAGACAGAGTGAGTGCCCTGGGCTCACTTCAACCTGTTTGAGGTTCAGGAGGGAACAGGTTCTGTAGATTAGGAAGGAATATTTTGGGGAACAGAGTCATCCCTTCCTTGGAGAGCACACCCTYACTGAGTTTTAGTGCTCAGCTTAGACACCCTCCAAAACTGCCCTCTCATCATCTGCAATCCCCACCTCCGGAGCCAGCAGCACCCCCTGGCTCCACTCTGAGCCAGTCCCTCTCCCCTCTCAGACCATAACCCCCACTTTCAGAGTTGYCCATGTCTCTACCTGTTTTCATCCTCTAAGTGGGCCAGGACTCTCTCCAGCTCTCCCTTGTCATCCATGTTGAGGCTTCCTGGACCCTGCTGGCCGCCCCCAGGCTCTCTGTCAGTGATGGGGCTGGAATGGCGCAGCAGGTACTGGTCCTCATCCCTGTTCCAGGGTGGAGAAACAGGGAAAATCATGGGATTTGTGTGCCCCTGGGGAAGGACAGCATGGAGGGAGGCAGGTTCCTAGGGGAGCTCCTGSCTGCTCCAGGCCTAGAGCTCAGAAGGGGCTCAGCATCCCTGGTAGCTGGGAGTGCCCAAGAGCCTCTCACTCACTGGGGCTGGGAAGGGAAGCATTTCTGTACCCTGGCTGGGCATGGATAGAGCCACAGGAGCCCTGACTCATCAGGAGGTGAGAAGGGAAAGGAGAACTCACAGGCTGTCATCAGGGGACAGGCTGTCACTGAAGAAGGAGCAACTCTGGCTTTCCATCTCTGCAAGCCTGAAAGGAAGAGAAAAAGGCTGAGATATGGCCAGAGACCCCCTAAATGTCTGCTCAGTGCACCCTACTTGCAGCAGCCCCTGCAAGACTCCTCTCTGGCAGGGTCTCCCACCTGGCCTGCACCAGTGTGTCCCTCTGCACAGGCTCTAGGGAGTTCTGCCTTTTTAAAAACCAAAATACTCTGCTGCTCTGGGTTTAAGTCTCTAGAATAAAGAGCTGCTGCTGTGCAGTCGGCTCAGCCTCTCTCACAAGCAAAGGAAAGGAGTGTAAGAATTCCAGTCCAGCCTAGGATCTGAACAACAAGCACAGGCTCCCTTGGGTCCCCACAGCGAGGGCAGAGGCACTACAAACCACAAGGCAGCAGCAGTGGGAAGCTGGCAAACAGCTCTGGTGAGGACACAGACAGAACAAAACAGGACACCAAGGGATGTGCCTGCTGAGAATCCATCCAGCAGCTCATGCTGGGAAGAGCAGGACAGCACCCAGACACCTGCTGTCAAATGCATGCTCTTTGCTGCCAATTTACACAGCATCAGCCASGTCCCAGGCAGGTCTGCCTGCCTCTGCAGCGTGCTGGGGCAGGTGGAGGGCTCTGAGACCATAAATCTGCCCCAAAGCCCCCCCATAACAGCCCTCAGGGTCGTGCTCTGTGCCCAGGCAGGACAGCAGAGCCCAGGGTGGTACCTGCTGGCAAAGTGCTCGATCCGGGAGTGTGTGTCAGCGTGGGGCAGCATCGGGGAGGAGGCTGGGCTGCAAGAGACACACAGGAGTCAGCAGGGCTGGTCTCACCTGGCTGGGAAGAGCCAGGGATGGAATGGACAGAGACTGAAATCTCCATGCTTTCCAGAACAAGGTGTCATATCACCCCCAGAGCTAGTGCTCCTGCTCCCTCCCCCAGGAGCCCTGTCCCATTCTGAGAGCATCTCTGAACTGAGATGCTCTTTCCATCCCCATAACCCAGGTCTCATTCTGGAATAAAAGCCATCACCCAGGGCACAGCCCACTCACGTCTCAGAGAAGTCAGCCTCGAGCACAGACTGGACAGGCAGGTAACCCCTCTGTGGGTGCTTGCTGAAGTACTGCTTGGACCTGAACTTGTTCTTCAGGGTGGTGGCAAAGTCTCTCATGTTCTCACTGGACGTGGTCTGCAGAGACACAAATATGACAAAGCTGTTTAATGAAAAGTGGGGGASCACAGCTCAGCATGCTCAATAAGATACCCCTCAGGCTGGGCATGAGCTCCATGGGGGAAGGGGCAGATAAAACTGAGGAGGCAAGGAGGGCACACAGCAGCCCTGTGAGCCTGTCAGGGAGCCTGGCACAGGCCAAGCTGGGCACTGGGGGCCATGCATCCTGCTCACCCCAGAATAGCGGGGACACAGGCAGCCTCCAGCATGCAGAGGGTACAAAACCACACAAGGGCTCCACTTGTGGGGATGCACCAGCCTAAAGATCCCAGGGCTGCTGCTCTGAGCCAGGGCCCTCCCAGCCCAGCCCAGCCCCATACCGGGGTGTAGTACTCCATGATGGGGTAGTGCAGCTTGTTGCCCTTGCTGGCTCTCCCGGTGAGGAAGCAGGTCTGGCAGATATCCACGTTGAACTGCTTCAGGCTCCGATACCTGCAGAGGTCAAGGAGAGAAGCACCTAAAGTCATCAAAGCACGTGTCTAAAGCCCAAGAAGAGGTCAGTGGGAGGGGACAGAGGTGGCCTGTGGTACTCTAACACCCACAGTGCTGATGGCTGAAGTGCCCAGGAAAGCACTCAGCTCCTTCTCCATTGCTGGCACCTGCTCTGCCCTGCCTCAAACGCTGCCCCAAGAGCACAGAGCAAACTCAGCTCTCTCTACAGGACACCACACCCTCCCCTCGGGGCCAGGGTCCCGTAGCACACCCTTACCTGAATCCCTTGATGGGGCACTGCCGGCACACAGAGCACTTGGTCTGGTGCTTCACCTGCTCGGCCATGGCCACGCGGTGCAGCACCGCCAGCCACACCATGGACTGCGGCTCCAGGTTGGCCCACTCCAGGAACTGGGACGCCTCGATGGCAGACTTCCCATTGCTCTGGGGASSGGGAGGAAGGGGCAGCTCAGAGCTGGGACCCAGCTGCAGGCCCCCTGTCACTYGGGGAGCCTGTCCCCAGCACRGCTGCCATGGAAYGGCCRAGGCTCCACACTCACGAAGCGGAAGCAGCTGCGGATGCTGGGCTCCACGTTGCTGCCCCCGAAGGCTGCCACCTCCCCCAGCTGGCGTGGGACCTGGATGGCCTCGTGCAGCAGGACCCCGAGGTGCCTCTGGTCACACAGGCCCCCGGCGTTGGCCACTTGGCTGAAGAGATCTGCGGGCACGGCGGGCACACAGCTGGCACACAGCTGGCACACAGCTGGCACCCCAACAGCAGGCAGGCAACAGGAGTCACACCAGGGACCCCACTGACCCTCCAGCAAAGAGCTCAAGTCAGAGGAAAAACCTGAGCTGTGATTAAATAACTTTTACCAGTATCCTTCCAGCTCCTAATAACCAGTTTAGTTTTTTCTTCAATCAGGGGTTACAGACATCATTGATTAAACAGCCCCATCTAGCCTGTCCTCTATGAGTCAGCCCCATCCTTTATTTAACCCCTTGGTACTCCCTATGCTACACAGCATTCCCCTCCACAATATTCCGTGATTAAAATGCAGTGAGGAAAGCAATTTGCCTGAGATCTACTTCCCCCCCAGCCATGCACCCTCTGGTATTTTCCTTCTGGAAAGCATTGGATAACTCTCCTGAGCACCTTCTGGAATAAAGTACAGGAATGGTCAGCTGAGGAGGTGCTGGAGTCACCATCCCTGGATGTGTTTAAAGAAGACTGGATGTGGCACTCAGTGCCGGGGTTTAGCTGGGGTGTTAGGGCATGGGTTGGACTCAATGATCTTGGAGATCTCTTCCAACCCAGTCATGCTGTGATTCTGTGATTCTCTGCATTGTTCYTTGCAGTGCCACGCAGGCAGGATCACTGCAGCACCAGTCAGACTACAAAAACACCTCCTAATTTTGGTGGCGTAGGCCTAGGGAGGGAGGGAGAGGTGATGATGCAAGCAGCTTAGTCACTGCAGGAAAGCTGTTTCTTTGCTCTTCCTGGGCAAAGAAGGTCTRAGCCAGGAAACAAAGCCACTCCTGTTTTCCCAAAGGTGAATTCACACCAGGTTCTGGGGGAGGGAGACAGGGGACTCACACTGGAACTTCTCCTTGACCTCYGTCCCGCACAGACACGCGATGCCCGTCTTGAAGGACAGAGCCCTCATCTTCCCACTGCGGCCACTGCAGGACAAGATATTGCACAGGATGGCAAACGTGCATTTTTTTTGGCAGGGGAGGGTCATCAAAGCAAGCACACACCCAGGCAGCCTCCCYCCCTGGCAGCCAGAACCTTTCTGCAGCACTGCCAGCTGGAAGAGCAGCACGGAGGATTCCTTCTGAGCGTGGCAGCCCCAGAGCTCGAGGGACACTGAGGGACAGGTACCTGTCAAAGACATTCAGCAGCCAGTTGAGGCTCATGTCCACGCAGAGGGGCACGTTGACCAGGATGCCCCTCTCCTCCTCCAGGCGCTCRTAGAGGGCGGTCAGGCAGTGGATGACCTCCACCACGTCCATGGCCCGGTCGCTGGGCTGCAGGTCGTGCTCGTTGAAGATCTCCAGAGCCGTGGCCAGGGTGACCATGTCCACTGCACASAAAGCAGGGGGATCAGAGGGGAAATGAGAGGTGAGAGCAAAGAGGAGAGACATGCAGTCCTGCCCTAACCTAGTCCCACTGTGTTGGGAAAGGTACAGCTCCTARAATTTCTCTSCTGCCTGTAAACCTCTCCCAAAATACCACATCTCCACCYTGAGCCACCATTCTCTGTGGCCTTCCTTCCTCRTTGCTGTGTCCAGCCATGGCCATGGAAGGCTCTGTGCAGAGCCCATGCTGGCCTCTCTGCACTGTGGGGCTGGTGAGGGGGCACAGACCCACACAGACCCTACAAGCAACTGCCCAGAGATGGATCAGTCCTGTCTCCAGCTCTGACAGGGTGAGGGAGTTAAGGCACAAACCCAAAACAGGGTGAGCTGCCCTCACTGCTCTGCCTTCAGATTTCTACAGCTGCAGGCTGTATGCGCTACTGTGCTAACAACCAACAGTATTTCTTTCCTGAAACTCCTTCTATCTTTGAGACCATTTATATTCACCATACCCAGGGGATGGTGTGCCTTTTCCACACTGTAACTTCACTCTGTGGAAAAATCCTCCCTTCTCCTGTCAAAGCTGCTACACTTGCCCTGGGAAGCCCCAGTTTTGGTGCCAGGGAGTATCGCTCCTGCCCACCCTCGTGTCCACACTGCCCACGGCTGCAGATGGCTCTGCTCCATCCCTCACTGCCTCTTCCCTACACAGCCACTCCACCAGGCTTCTCGTTATGGAAAAGCTGCCTTGGCAACCTCCTTGCCCTTTTCTCAAATATATCCTGACTAAAGAGCACTTATTCCAGTCATTTCTGGGGGGGAGAGAAGGCGACAGTGCAGCACGTGAGATGCAAGAGATGCACAAAGATGCACAAGCAGCACACAGGAGAGCTTTCCTTTGCTCTTTGCCCTTGTTTCCTCTCCTCACCTTGCCTGCTGCTGCATGGACACACTAACAGGGTGACAAAAGCACTGCTGCTTTCTCCCATGTGCATTACATCATCCCTGAATGGCCCTGGGAGCAGGAGAGCCTGATCACCACAGTGGCATGAAAATACTCCACAGCCAGGGTTCRACTTCCTTGAGAACCCAACCTCCTCTTACCCTGACTCATTGCCTTATTCCAGCCCTTTCCCAGGATGTCAAGGAGCACAGGTCTGCCTGGGACCCCACTGCTGCCTGGCTGTACCTCCTGCCCTTCATGAACAATTAATTCAGGGGGAGGATCTCTCTCAGCCTGCTGCTGCTTAATTTTGACAGAGCCTTAGGTGAGAGGCTTTGTCTAAAGCTCTGAGCAGCCAGGGATGCTGCATCTATCAGATCCCCATCTGTCTGCTTGCCAGTTCCACCAGAATCTCCTCAGCAGTTTCCAGGGAGCAGCTACCTCTTGGAGAGATGTTTGAACTCCTGTTGTATCATATTCACCTGGCTATTAATCCTCCAGGAGTGCAGAAGTCAGGTTTATTGGCTCCCTTTGTCCTCTTTAAGCAGTGAAGCCCTCTCTGTCCCTGCCAGTGAGGCTGGTTTCATCTCTCAGTTACACCCACACCTCCTCTAYGCTCTTTTGGAACTGCCTGGTGAGCTCCTGCCTGCTCCCACAGCTTTGTAACCCTGAGCTGGACCACTTTGTTCTCACACCCCTTTGGATAACACCTGCCCTTGAGTCATTTCCACCTGTAAAGAAAGGCGCTRCCACAGCCTGGTGGATTTGCTCAGCCTCCCAGGCTGATCTTCCTGGTTTTTTGCCTCAGCTACCTGTTCCCTGGTGCCTCCTGCCTTTGATGTGCTGATAAAAGCTTGTGTTAGTTTAATGCCTGCACTGAGGGAGAGCCAGCAGGAGGGAAACCCTCCCCACACTCACATCTCAGGGCTTTCTGCACCCGCCGCAGCTTCATGGCCGTCCGGTACGCCGAGAACTTGATGTTGTTCAAATCAGCTGCAGAGACACGGGGAAACAAGAATGAAACCACAGCAAAACATCCTCATCTCCAGGGCAGGAAGCAGCAGCTGCAGTTTTCAGACCCCAGCCTCAGCAGCAGRAGGAGRGCACACRGAGGGGAGTGAGGAGCAGAGSCTGGCAGGGGTCACACCCCACTGCCTTGGGGGAYCCTGTGCCACAGAGGGGAGCAGGTGCCCTGGGGGAGTCACACAYGCACCCCACGCTGCAAAAAGGCAAGTACTGCTCCAATGGGTCTGTGACAGCCTCCTTACCCAGTGTCTGGTACAACTCTGTCATCTTTGGGTGGTCCCAGCACGTCGTCTGGGCCTGGTGGCTGGAAGCAAAAGAGATGGAGACCAAGAGTCAATCTGCTAACAAAAAGCTGCCATGAGAGATTAAAAAAAGCACCTGGCCAGTGCTGGGAGCATGCATTTCAGTATCTGCAGACATTGCTGCGTCCCACTGAGCCCAATCCCCAGCCACAGCAGCATGAAGGATGCCCACAGTAGGATATCCCCACTTGCTGCCAGCCCCCTCTCCTTCCAGCTGGGCTTTCCCCCCATCCTGGGCATCCCAGCAGGCAGGGAAAGCCTGGATSTGCCAGGCTGAGGGAGACCTCGGGCTGTGTCTGGGAGCACACTCACTTGATGTAGTAGGGCACTTTGTTGGGGGAGATGGCTCGCTCCCAGGGGACCTGGACAGAGGCTGCAAGGAGAGAAACGTGTCACATCAACACCAAATGCTCCTCCAAGCTGATGCTGTTCCTGATGCCAGCCCAGCAGGACTGTGCCAACAGGTGGGTGCCTCTGAAAAGGCKGCATCTTCCCAAAACACCAGCTGGAGGTGTTGGTGCAGGCAAGGGGATGCTGCCTATAAAAAAAAGGCTCAAGATTGCTGGTCTTGTTAGAGACATCTTGCCTCTCGAGCCAGATGCATCTGGCTGAGCTCAGAACTCAGGAAGAGACATTTCCTGATGCTTCTGATGATGCCCAAGGCAACCTTGTGGTCACAAGTGGGCAGGGCTCATAGCAGATGATGAGATTTGGGCACACAGGCACAGCACTGCCTGTTATGACCAGGCTGAGACACCCAAAACATCTGTTGTTCCTGTTATTCCTGCTCTGTGTGCCAGCTGCAGTMTATCTTGGGAAGATGAGGATTCATCCCTTTCCAGCTGCCTGCCACCCTGTGCTATACAGACGATGGTGGCCATGGCAGGACCCTCAGTTATTTTCCTTTTTCACAGGTAGCACATCAATTCCAGCAACTGGAAAGTCATTCTTCCTTTCAGATAGGAGTGTGCATTCTGCAGAGAAGCACAGGCCAACAAATCCCTCTGACATCCAGGGACTCTGCAGGGCTCAGCATTCCCAGGAACAGACCCCAGGCTCTGGAGCACAACCTGCTGCCCACCCTTTGCAGGCCTGAGAGCTGGCAGCCAACAGCTCTGATCTGTAAGAACAGCATCCCTCTGCCTGGCCACATGAATGAAAACCTCCTGAGAAGGCACATTTTTAGCCTCCAAACAGCTAACACGAGGGACTGCCTCTTCCTGCCATCTGTTGTCTTGCTCTGAGGCTGACAGTCCCAGTGTCCCCTGGGAGCTGCTGCTGCGAGTGTCACAGCTCTGTGCTCTGAAGGGAAACCACTCTCACGTCCCACCCTTGGTCCCACAAGGTGAGGCAGCACAATGCCAGCTTTGGAGATGCCTCCTGCTTTGGGTTCTGTGCTCCAGGAACCAGCCTGGGCCCTTTTCCAGCCTCGTGCATGGCTCTGGGCTCAGCAGCAGGGCTTTGCACCCTGTTTTCCTGTGCCAGGCTGCTCTGCAGAGGYCACCTCGTGGCAGGAGCCAGGGGARCCYACTCACGTACAGGAGAGGAAGTGCTGGGAGCCTGGTCCAAAGTCCCGGTGGGCATCTTGGAGCTGCTTCAGCCGYTCGTTTATGGAGGCCTGGGGAAAGGAAAAATAATTCACTGGCACTCCAACAGGTATTTTGGGTTGGTGACCCGTTCAGGAAGGCTTGTGGGAGGACTCAGACATGCCCCAGCACACAGATGCTCTTCCTTCCTCTCTTATCTTGGTGTTTGTGTCCTCCTCCAGCCTGCTAAACCCTCCCACAGGCTGAGGCAGCACAGCCACCTCTCCAGCTCACCTGTATCTGTACTCCCACAGGCATCAAAGCAGTCCCAGCTGGTGCTGACCCCCTCCACCAACACATCCTGATTCTCCTTTTGTTCCTCCCACTGCCTTTCCTGAGCAAGATCTCTGCAGACTCACCAGATTCTTTGCTCACACTGAACTGATGCTCTTCTCTTGCAGGAACATCAGCTRTAACACCCTGCTGTGCCAAACCTTACTTTATCATCCTTGGGGCTCAGCAGTGACAGCCCTTCCCAGCACCCTCCTGCCCATGGTTTATGTGCAGGGCTTGTTCCTGACCCCTTCCCACCTGCAGCTGTTTCCAGCGGGTGTTGATCTGCTCCAGGGTGCGSGAATTCTCCATGCACAGGTGGACATCCGAGATGGCGAGCTGGTGTGCAAGATCATTGACCACTTTCACCCCATCCTTCATGGGGGAGAGCTCCTCYTTGAACAGCTGGACACAGGCACAGAGAGAAAAGAGAAAGGTGAGTAACCAGGACTTGGACCTTTTTCCTTTGTTCTGAGCTAGGGTGGGTTGATGGCTGCCAAGCCACTGCTGACTGACCCTCCCACAGGGTACCTTAGCAGGGGAAAAAATACCCAACCAAACGAACCAGGCTGCAGATTACTCCTAATAAATGAAATGGGGGGCTGTAGATTATTCCTAATAAATGAAATGGGGGGCTGCACAATTACTCCTGATAAATGAAAAGGCAATGACTCAACTCTGCTGAGCCACTGCACGTATGTGAGGTCTGTGCCATGACAAGGTGCTCAGCATGTCCAGTTGCTCAAAGCCCTCCTAACAAAGCAGGGGGCCTGTGGGAAGGAGGCCTTGGCCATGAGATCCCAGGTAATGATGCTGCCTTGGACTGAGCAGCCCATGGGAGCAGAGTTTCATCACCTCCATGGCCAAGGCTGGAGCCTYCTCAGAGCCACAGGTACCTTGGTTGACTGGATGTGCTCTGGCAAGGAGTCAATGAAGAGGTCCCCGATGGGCTCCCAGGTCTCCTTCACGCTTTCAGCCTGGTCCAGGGTCGTGCTGAGCTCTTCCATGGCCCCTTTGATCTCCAGCAGCTGCTCCAGGGTCCTCTCAATGTGGCGGTGCTGGTCCACACAGCGGGCTGTGAGCTTCTCCCACAGCTCACTGGCCACGTTCGCCTGCTTCCACACAAAGCGGCTGATGTTCTGGATCCTGTGCCGTGGGGACACATCTGGGAGGGCAGAGCAGGAGGGGAACAGGGAGCAGAAATGAGAGCCCAGCCAAAGAGGGTGATGTTCTGGATCCTGTGCCGTGGGGACACATCTGGGAGGGCAAAGCAGGAGGGGAACAGGGAGCAAAAGTGAGAGCCCAACACAAAGGAGAGTGGGGCAAAGGATGGAGGGAGGGCAGGGAAATGAGAGAGAAATGAATCTAGGGAAAACTGGGAAAGGGAAGGAAAATGAATAATGATGGTATCCATCTCTGCAGCAGCTCCTCTAGGTATCCAGCCTCTCTATACTCACTGTGCTGCCTTTTAAAAACCAACCCCAGAGCTCATCTGGTGCTGCCTCATGAGGTGYCCCCATCATGGACTGCACCAGGAGYYTCTGCCTTTTCCTGGGACAGTGACACTGCTCTCTGCCAATCTGACCTCTGGCCAAAGGACTGGGCACAGTGGTGTGAGGCAGATGTGCTGCTCTGTGCCACAGCAGCCACCTCCACTCCACGTCCCTCTCCAGGAAGGGGCCAGCCCTGGAGGAGCTGTGAAACCACAGAACAGAAAAAGGRAGAGCTCCACAGACCTTTGCTTTCCAAACTTGGTTCTTCTAATTCCTCAAATGGGTGCTGGGAAAGGAAAGCCTGTGCTGATTCCAGGACAGAGTAAATGTATGGTCCCCGAGACTTCACCTCTTCCATGAAAGCCTGGAGAGCAGAGCACAGAGATCAGACAGCAGGCTGAGCCAGCAMGCYGTGCCCTGKCTGCCCCCGTGCCAAATGCTGCTGTGATTTATTCACCCCAAAGCCAAAACCTCACTGGAGGCACAGAGAGAAGTCAGGGTTAAGAGAAATATTTTTGCAGTTCAGGGAAGCAATGACCACCTGCCAGAAGGTGGCTCCTGCAGAGGTTTGGCCTGCAGCTTTGCTGGAGTGRGGAGACAGAGCAGCCAGCCCAGAATGGTGTGCTGAGCCAGGGCTGCACAAGAGGAGCTGGTTTATTTATGGTGCTTTCAGAGGCACTGCTTGGAGATGCTCCTCACTCGTGCAGGGAGAGCAYGGCCACGCTAACAACCCTCCCAGCAGCTGCTCAGCAACAGGTGCAGCTGCTGCAGGAGCAAGGACAGGAACAGCAGGATGCCTGAAAGCAGCACATCTGCCAGGGAAGGCTTCAGAGGCACGCCAGTGTGTCCTCTCCTCCCCTGCAGCTGCAGCTCCCACACCAGTGCTGTGTGCTGGRTGGGCTGTTTGTGCACCAGGGAAGCTCCAGCAAGGACGAGGGATAGCAGCAGTGAACATTTTATTGTTGTTTTCAAGGGAAAAACAACTAAAGCCCAACAGCCACCGGCAGTGAGAAGAGAATGTTGTGAACGTGGGAGCAGCAAACTGATCAGTCTGGGTGTGCCCCAGTGTCAGATATGATAACGTGTTCCTGCAGGCATCACTCATGTCAYAGCCACAGGACTGCCCCTAGASCAACCAGCCTTCTCAGGCTCCAGSACCCCAAAAGCAGAGGCMAGTGAGAGGCAGGACACAGGGAAGCCACTACAAATGACAGGGTCCACCACCAGCTGCAGGTGACTCGAGGCTGTAATGTGGGTTTGTCTAAAACCAGATGGGCTCTGCCTTTTCTCAGGAAGCAGAGGTGGACAGACTCAAGGTGATGCCTTCAGTTTTAGCTTTTATGTTTTTCAGATTCTGTGTTGCCTCAGGAGTAGTTCTGAGCCTCACATTAGTGAGTTCTGAGCCTCATGTTCAGTGCTGTGAGCTTTTCACAGAGCAGGGACACAAAACAAATCCTGTCCCTGCTGCACACCAAGGACAACTTTCAGGCCCAAAAGCACAAACAAGGYTGGGCTGAAGGGAGGAACAAGAAGGATGAGACCTCACAGCCTGGAGCTGGAATTGAACAATTAAACCCCAATGTGCAAATGGACCAAAACTTAACAAAGTGTGAGACCTCGTGTCCCTTTGTCCATTTTGTGACCATTTTGGGTCCACCTTGGGTGTAGCCCTGGCCAGGCTCTTGTCCTGCCCAAGGTGTGTCCTAGAGCCTTTCAATAAATATCTGCTTTATTCTCTGACTCTGTCCAGTCTCTGTTCCAGCTCAGCCTTCCCAAGGCACCAAACACTGGTGCACCCACAGGCTGTGGCATGAGCAGTGACATGGGGCAGGGGTCCCAAGCAGGGCTGCCCACCCAGAGCCCACCCCAGGGACAGGGAGGGACGAGGGACAAGGGACGAGGGACAAGGGACGAGGGACGCACCGCGTGTGTCTCCTTCTCCTGCTGCACCAGGAGGACGTCGCCCCGCAGGGGCAGCTGAGCTGACAGCTCCTCATCCTTCTGCCCCAGCCAGTCAATGATCTCCTGCAGAGGCACCTGCAGCTTCCCACTGTGGTCAGAGAAGGCCTCCAGCCGAGCCCTGGCAGGAGAGGGAGGACAGTGAGRTGGACAGACAGACASASAMASAGRCAGGAGCAGGTTTCCTGAGCACCACAGCTGGGTGCTGACCCCCAGGGCCTCCCCAGGGACTGGCAGCACACCTTGGCATGGGCTGTGCATGACCCCCAGGCAGCAGAGAGGCTCCACTGCCAGCTGGGTGAGGCATACAGGCACTGAGGACAGGGAACTGGAGCTGCTCCTCACCCTGGAGCCCAGAGCAGAGGACACTCATGGAGTGTTTGCCTGTGGGTCAGAACTGCTCTGGCTAGCAAGGGGGGGCTTGGAATGGCATTTACATGTCTGGGCAGCTTCCAGGAGCCTTGGATCAAGGCAGGAGACAATTAACACGCCCCAGTTAAGCTCTCTGAGGAGCTGCAAACCCTGACAGTCTGGAAGGCATGTTGTCCCCACACAATGGAGAGGGCTCCCAGCAAAGGGACAGGCACAGAGGAGGTGGAGGCAAAGCCATGGGGCAAAAAGAGACAACTGCAGAGGACAGAGAGAGCAGCAGAAAGCAAGCAGCAGGGAAGGAGGGGAGGAGGAGAGGATGGGATGGGTAGAAATGGAGATGCTTTCCAGAAAAAGGAGCTTCAAAAGTCTGTGGACCAGAGGGGGAGCTGAGCCAAGGTCACTGTGAATTCATGTGGCTCAGCAAGCAGMAAAGTTCATAAACCTCCTGACAATGGCAAGCAGCAGGCAAGGCTGCAAGGCCAGGCCAGCCTGGAGCTTGCTCTTACCGAAGGCTGTGGGATTTTTTTTTKATCTCGTTCCAGCAAAGATTCATCTCCAGAGGGGCCTGGGGCCTGGCAGCACTGCTGGGAGCCCGGGGGGTTACACACGAGGGTCCTGCACCATCCTGAGAGGCTTCAACCTGGGCAGAAACAGAACCACACTGCATCCACAGACTGCTGTCTGCTGCTYTGGGAACCTGCCTGGGGACACCCACCCACTCTGCCCTGACCCTGGTTGGTTTTTTCAGCTCTCAAGGGGGCTGCTCTGTTCTTTGAGTGGTCTGCTAGGAGCTCCCATGAAACTCCTGGCTGTCTCTGGAGAAGGATACRGTGCCAACTCCAGCAGCACTAAGAGCAAAGGTTGAAGGGAGGGCTTACTGCACATCTCCTGCTCCCCTCAGTTATCCAGCAATGAGCTTATCTCACTGAGAGATAAGCCAGAGCTGGTCCTCATGTGTCACAGTGCCTGCAGGGCTAATGATGATTCTYCCCATGTTATCCAGAGCTTTGAGAGGAGGCTGATCCTGCTGTTCCCAAGGACCAAGGGGATCTGCCAACATCCTTTTTGCCATCCCCAGTGCTGGGACTTGCCACCTGCTCCTCTACAGAGGCTCCAGGATGCTCCCTGCCTGCATGGCAAATCTGAGAAGCCACTTCTCCTCCACAGATGCTGCTGCTGCTCCTCCACAGCTCTCCAGAACGAGCAGCCGTGGGAAGGGTGCTGCAAAAAGGCCATGGAGAGGAGACAGCAAATCCAGCCACAAAGGGAAGCACATCCAGCTTGGGAAAACTGGGTTCTGATCCCAAATCCTTGTTGGAATCCTCTCCTGAGCCTTTAGCACTGCATCAYACACTCTGCTGGTGACAGCAACACACAGGATCAGAAGCCCCTCAGTGAGTGAGAGGGGGTTTTTCTCTCCAAAAAAAACACAGTTTGTTGGGCAAAACACTTGGGCACTTTCCCRTAAGTGAGACATCAATGAGCTGTGTTGGAGAAATGGCAGCATTTCGATCGAGTGCTGCTTTGATATTAGAGCTCGTTTGAGATAATTATCCCCCGGTGCTTAATCAACCGTAATTAAATGTGTTAGTACTTTCTAAACAGCATACAACAGGCCAGATAAGGGCAGCTGCCTTGGGGGGAAAAGCAGCAGCTCTTCCAAGGGGAATGTGKAGATATTTGTCACTTGTGCTGTCCAAGGGCTCACGGAGGTGTCTGGGGAAGGGATTCAGCCAAGCCGAGGGAAACAACAGGCAAGAGAAAACAACCTGACAAGGAATTTGGCTGCACAGCTAAAAATACCCCCTCCACACCAGTTCTCAGAGAAAAATCCGAYGATCGCCAAGACTGGTGCTAAGTTTGATTCATCTAAAAACATCCAACAGGCTGTTCTCTGCCTCCCCAGCCTGCCACTCCAGAAACACCAAGAAAACAGAGAAAACCATCACCCACRGAGTTCACAGGATTCCTGAGGCCACGAATCATGACCCACTCAAGCTAAAACTGCTGCTTGCACGTAGAAAAACCAATTCTCTGCGTGTGCAGGTGCTCGTGGCACTGAAGTAGGTCAGTCCCAGGGCACTGCCAGGGGATSCTCCAGCCCTCCCCTCTACCCCAGGGGATACCAAAGGAAGGGATCAGCTCTGCAGACAACACAAACACAGTCCTCCCAGCCTGATTTCATAAGTTAAAAGCCCACCAAGCCTGTAGATAACCAGCAGTGACCAAGCAGAGAGCAGRTGTTAARTATCTCCTTCCCTRGGACAAAACCCCRCAAGCGAGCAGAGKGAGAAATAAATGCTTTCCCTCTAARCACCCCRTCAGCATCCCTTCCCCAGAGCCCCAGCAGCCCGGACCCTCAGTCCCCCTCCAGCCTGGAAGTGGTTAATTTTGGGGTGCAGAACACTCACGCAGGCTGTGGCGAGTGCCTCTCCCTGCGCTCAGCCCCGAGCTCSGCCGGAGGAGCAGCATCGCTCCTGCCCCGCCGGGAGCCAGCACCCAGCACCCAGCAGGGCAGCAGCCGGCAGGGCAGGCACGGGGTGCCCGGCAGAGCTGGGCACTGACCCCCCAGGAATGTGCAGGGGCAGTGCCTGAGAGCCAGCCTCAATCCCAGCTTTGTGCAGCGGCATTCCAGCAGCCTCCAACCTGCCTTAACCCCCTGGCTGCCCTCAAAGAGCAAGGCGGGCAGGGATCTGATGTCCCCCACGTGGGACATCAGGTGTGTGTGTGTGTGTGTGTGTGTGTGTGCGGGGTCATTGCTCCGGGGAAGATCCATCCCTGCACGGGCAGGGCAAAGGGGAAGTGCTGGGATGAGCAGCAGAGACCTTGGCTCAGATGCTGGAGCACACACAGAGCAGACAGGGGTACCTGCCAGGGAAAGGATTTGTCCAGGAAATCATCCCATCAAGCCTCAGTGACCCAGAAGGTAAATTGGTCTTGAGATCTAATCCCCAAAAAAAAAAAAGTCAAAGATGCCCTTGTTGTGCCCCAGCAGTGTTGGGTACCAGCAGATGTTSATGCCAGCCTGGACCAAGTGCAAATAGTTTCTTTTTGCCAAAAAAGCTCTGGACTGGCTTCTTGTGTCCCCCACAGTCCTGACGCCCAGAATTTTTATCATGCTCTCYTCCACCTACAGGGAGGGAAAGAAAAGCTCCCAGTATCCGTGGYTCTCTTCCCCTGCTGCACATCTGACGGGTGCTGTCCCTCCCCGTGGGACCAGCCCTGCCAGCTCCTCTCCTGTCCAAGACATGGGAGAGCAGCTCCCACACTGCAGGARGGGGCTCCAGTGGGGCCAGGACACAGCTAAGGATGGGTTGTCTGCAGCCTGAAAGAGCTTTCAGGACTGGCAAGGACAAGAGAGGGAAGCTGTTTCCAAGGTGGCAACAGCAGCCCCTTCAAACAAGGGGAGCTGTCATTAGCACTGCTCCTGCTCCCACTCCCCTCCTCTCTCCCAGCAAATCCCACCGGGCTCTGATCTCCTCACAGAGCCTTGGACGGCTCAGGCAGGTCAGGAAGGCTTTTCCCTGCTCATCTTATTCTATCCCTCTCCCTCCTGTCTTCATTTTATCAACCACCCATGCACTGGCCTGGGCAGCAGCACTGGAACGGCCACCCTGGGGCCAAGAAACCCTGACAGCCACCAAGAGCTGCCCCCCTGCCTCATTCTTGCTTGCTGGAGCCTCTCCAGAGACAGCCCAGCCTTCCTCCTGCAGATCCCAGTGCCCTGAGGCACAACGGGTCCAGGCTGATGGTCACAAACGCAGTAGGGACAAACCTCAGGCTCAGCCCTTGCTTTTCATGCTTGAAACACAACAAAAAGGCAGAGCTGGGACCTCATTTGTCCTGGGGAGAACACTGCCAGTGCCCAAGGGAACCTTCGGCACTGTCCATCAGTGTCCAGSCAGGTGAGAGGTACCCTGGCACCAACAGCTGCCGGCAAAGAGGGATCCACAGCCTGGCAGAGCCCAGGCAGCATTTCCCCACTCCAGAGGTGCTAAAACACCTCCTGACAGCTCAGTGCAGAGCACAGCAGCTCWGCAGACAGCTGCCAGCTCACCTTTCTGCTCTTCACTCTGCTCTGCCATTAACCCAGGGGTCCCCAGAGACTTTCCTCCCCCTCTGGTGAGGAGCCTGGCCTGGGCTCAGAGACCCTGGGGGAAGGAGGAGGGAGACCAAGATGTGTCCCTCAAGATAACCAGATTAGTAAGGTCAGACTCCTCCTCTGCCTCACAGCATCCACCAGGGGCTTATTTCCAAGCTCTCCTCTGCAACAAGGAAGAGTAAAAAACCTACATTTTCACCAAAAGCTGACTTTCTTCCAAGTTCCCAGGAAAAGAAAAAAAAAAAGCCCAACCAAATACATAAGAGCTGTTAAGAGCAGCCTCCCATTCTTTATYGTGAAGGAGGCTTGAAATGCAGCTCTGCAGGTTGTCTCTCTTCCCCTGCTTTGGGAAACACTCTGCAGCTGGAGTGCTGAAGGAGTGTATGGGGGGCTGGAGCTGGCCAGTARTAACAGAGGGCCTGTTTTACCCCACAGGAACCTGCAGCCTGTGCCAAAATCTGCCAGGAGGACCCCAGGGGCAGCTCTTACCTGAGACAGCGGGCTGGCAGTGCTGCTGGGCTGTGCCTGGTCAGGGATGTGCCACTCAGGACATCGTGGGAGCACATGGAGCCATTCCTGCATCACCAGGGGCTGCATCAGAACTGCTGGTCATGGGGATGGAGCACCTGGAAAGCAGCATTACAGTCCCTGGGTCAGCTTMCCCTCCTCATGGAGCTGACCCCCTTCCCTGCTGCCTGGAGCACTGCCTCCTTGGCAGCTGGAGACTAAAAGGAAGCATTTTTAAAWTTYAATTTYAATTTAAATTTMATTTWAATTTGATTTTAATTTAATTTCATATACTTCCACTGGTGTGGAAGTATATTAGTTGCAGTCTTGTTTCATCTAAACATAAACTCGTTTTTTCCACCTGGCTGAGCAATTTGCTGTATTGATACACTGTAAGTAAATCCCACAGGTTATAAGGCACTTTCAGGAAGGATTTGGTTTCTTGAGCTGTACAAGATGCCCATGGTTTAAGGGAAGGGAGAGAGGATCTCACTGCCATGACCACTGTTGTAGTTTTGGTTGAGATAACATTCACTTTCCTCCTAGCAGGTGGTACAGGATGGTTTTAATCCAGAACACTTTATGTTTAGACAGAACAGACATATCCCCATAACAGACAACATCTTCAAACATATTTTTTCCTTTTATATACAGAAAGCAAATTGCCTAGAGCCCGAGCTTCATGTATCTCACACTGTGAGCTAGCTTTTTATGAGTTTTTGCCCATTATGAGCCACAAAATTCCCTTCATTATCCCCATTTTTGAACTGCATGACCTGTAAAGCCAGTTAGCAATGGCCCCTTGACTATTCCACAGATCAGAAATGCAGCCTTTGGTCACAGTGCTGSTGGGTTTTGTTGGTTGGGCTCCACATGAGCTAAAATAGGGATTTATTTCACTGCCAGCATCATCTCAGCTTTACAGAAAGCCRTGAGAAACAAAGCTCAGAGAAAGCTTGGTGGCTGCTTTCCTACTTTTAGAAGGTAAAAATCACCTGTTCCAGCAGAGAGTGTGGAGCTGAGGCTGCTTGCAGGACAATGAGTGGTGCTGGAGGAAGAAGGTTGTTGGTATTTCACACCCAGGACAGCTGGGGGAATKTTCCTGCCTGGCCCTGGTCACATCTCTGCCACTTCCACACCCCTCACTCCCCTGCCTCAGCTTTCACTGCCTCTCTCCCCTCTATTACACACATTAAGAGATTATCCTGAAGTGATTTTTTTTTTTAATCTCAGAGTGATTTTTACAGCCATAATTCTCTCCCTTTGCAGCAGAACAGCCTGTGCTGAGCTCTCCAGCAGGCTGACAATCCAAGGTCTCCTCCTCTCCTCTCCTGCCCATTTAGCACCAATGAGCACTGCAGGCTGTGCAGCCCTGCTCCTTTCCCCGTGCAGGCAGGGGATTAGGAGGGGATTATATTAGTAATTATAAATTCCAGGGTCTTCAAAGCCCCCCCTCAGCCTCTTGGGACAAATTCACCACACCCAAGTCCAAGGGAACAGAAGATTTCTGACAGAAGGTAACACCACCTCCTTTTCCTCCAGTGCTTGTGGCACTCGGGCTCTGTTCCTCTAAATGACCTCTGAATTACACTCAATTTAGCCAAGATACAATTCTCAGGGTGTGGAAAGTTATTTTTCCTCTAACAGAGGAATGTCACTGAGCTCTTCCCCAGGACTGGGAAATCCTTGGCTTTTGCCAGTGAGGCTCTGAGATGTCTCACTGCAGTTGCCATGCTGAGGTCTGGGTTTGTCTGTGGCACAGTGCAGTGACACTGCAGTGACATGTGCTGGCCAGAGAGTTCTGTCTCCACCACCACACACACAGGGGCTCTCTGCTCCCAGTCTTCCCAGCACAGCCTGGCCCCGTTTCCTGCCACCAGCACTGCACAACAGAGCTGTACTGGGAGGGTCAGGAGCTCTGCTCTGTGTTCTGCTCAGTGACAGAGCTGCATGCACGGGGCAGGTGCAGTTCTGAGCCAGGGCTGGGTAAGCCCTGTCCTGCAGGTCTCCATGTGTAGGATGTGCAGGGTTTCCACATTCCCTGCCAGCATCGTGGAAATAAGAGAAGCCATGGCTGCACCTCCTGGGCTCCTTGAACTCCTCCAGGGATGGCAAAGCCCATCAGGACACAGGTGACACAGGGAACTGCAGCCTGTCCAAGGCAGCAGTCACAGAGCAAGCTGAGTGCCAAGCAAAGGGGACAACCCAGTCATGTCCTGTGCAGTTCCTGCTGCCACAAACACCAGAGCAGGTTGGAGGGCAGTGGCTCAGCTGCCCTCTGGCACTCTGCAACAGCAAAGACAAAGCCCAGAGGTAGAGAACTCAGCTAATGTGGAGCTGACTGAGCTGCACAGCAGCCAGCACAAAGGAGGACATTCAGGGGCAGAGAGACAGCCAGAAGGAGAGGCACGTCTGCAGGCAAGCCAACAGCTCCATATGACCCCTTGCCAAATTCCCTGCTATTGCTGGAACCAGGCAAGAAGAAATGCTCTGGATCTGCTCTGCTTCTCAGCTGAGGCACACAGAACAGCTCCAGCTCTGGCACTCCCACTTCAGTGCTTCTGTACAGCTCTGTCTGGGCACTGCAGCATGTGGAGCTGGGATTTTGTGGATGCTTCCTGGCTAAATTCCTATTGCCTGATGCCTACGCCTGTCAAGAGCCAAACCTGTGATCCACTTTGCCTCTCCCACAGCACCATTCATCTTCTGCAATCTGCTTTGGGTTGGTGCTGGAGACCCAGCACACCACAGCCAAGGTTCAGCATCATTCAAACCAGATTTAAGCACTGACAACAAGAACTATCATCCCCACAGCCTCCTCCAAGCCTCCACTTGAACAGGAGTTGAGAGATCCTCCCTTGGAGGACTCAGGRAATAACATGGTCAGGCTGTTCAAACAGATTTAAAGTGAGCTGGGTCCCCGGGCACATTTCTGTGCAAGCAGAACAAACATCAAGGCTCAGGTGAGCAGAAGCAGGTGAGAATTGCCAAAGGTGGACACTACAAGAAGCAGCTGTGGAGTCACCATGGAGCAGAGACTGGGGCACTGCACCCACACAGTGAGACAGCAAGGAGGGAAACCCCTTSCACTGGTGTCTCTCTCCTGACCTTTGCTGGGGATCCCACTCCAGACACAAAGGTGGTCACACCAGCCCTCAGAAGGATCAGGTACAACCTCACTGCCTGGTCCTGTTCTGCCTCCTGTCCCCTGAAAAGCACCCAACACTTGTCTCTGCTCTCAGAACACCTTGAGAAATGAATCAGTGCACCTTTCACAGGGCTGTGTTACAGCTTCCAAACACTTCAGGGCCCAAGCCACTACCAAGGTGAGACCTTGATGATACTCTGATTGAAAAAGGAGAAATCTGGATGTTACATTTCAACAGTTGAGTGCTTGGGCATTAAAGTGTATTAGAACCAACATAATTGCCTTTTTTCTCATCCTACATGAACTGTACCTGTTACAAATTCAGTCCTGGAGAGCCTGTGYCACTCACTGCTCTCCAGGCAGTGACAAAGGCAGCTGGAACAGGCATTGCACAACCACTTCTGCTGCAGCTCTGTCCCAACCTCCCTGCTCCACTCAGGGATCTCTGTGCTCTCTCTGCTTTCCAGAGCTCTGCAGCAGCATCCCTGGCTGCCTGGGGGCTGCAGCACCTCCTCTCCATCCCAGCCAAAAGGAAGGTGACAGCACCAGTGCCCAATGTGCACAGCATTCCCCAATTGTGCTGCATTTAAAACCCTGCTGATACAAACCCATATCCAAACTCTCCCAAATGTTCAGGGAATTCACACTGCAGCTGACCCTCCTTGGCTAAAGGCAACCCCCAGGATTAGAAACCTGTCACAGGAAGCAGAGTGCAATGTCAGATGTTGAATTTCCAGCTCTCTACYACATGAAACAGCAGCAAACACAGCATATAGGTCAAGAGGTCTCTCAATCACACAGTTTTATGCTTTGAATTGCTAATTTCCTCCTAAACACTTTTTTCCTGAAACTTTCCACTTGGTCTATAAGGAAAAAAAATATGGGAACATCTTGAGGCAAGGCAGCTCAGCTCAGCCTTTATCCCATGAGGAGAGTGGAAATACAAACATGTTCCCTGCTGCTGGAAATGTTAATRTCTTTGTTGTTGTTTAACTTACTGTACAGAGAAGTAATAACATTTTAGCTCAGCATGTTCAGTGTCCTTTCAGGGGAAAGGTGGGAGGCTTGTGGATATTTCAGAGCTCGGCTCCCATGTTGATGCTAACAAAGGCAGCATTCCCAGGCTGGCAGACAGCAGGGCTCCCTAGGCAGCTTAACAACACATCCTGTTTCAGCAAAAAATGATTTTCTGCACTTGTAAGTAAATAATTGGAGCCTGAGATTGAGGGCCAGATGACCTACTTCCCAAGACCTCACTGGTCAAGGTTTGGTGAGAGAGAAGCAACCTTTGTCCCACTGGGATCAACATAAGAACAACACAGCTCCCTCTCAGAGGCCCTTAATCTCCATCTCTTTGCAAACCTGGGATAAATACCCAAACACAGCCCCACAAAAATCACCCCAACATTCTCCTGGTTGTTATGTGCTCCCATGTACCCTGAAAGGGGACTCTCAGCAATCCCCCACACGTGGAAGCATTTCCAACCCCATCATCTGAGGGCTAAAAATCCCAGAGGCCAAAGCTGCCACTGGGCTTCACACTGCACTCCCACCAAAGAGCCAGGTTCCCTTAATTAATTAAAATGAAGGGTGCTTCAATTAAGCACCTGTCCATGAGAAGTGGCATAAAACCTTTGCTGTGTGTGCTGCTGTGAGCAGGCAGCACAGATGATGTGTTATTCACTGAGGGTGGSTGAAGTGGGCACTCTCACATCTGATGAGCTCCTTTCTTAAATGGCCACTTGGACCTGGAGCTCATAACCAAAATGTTATTTTAATTCAATGGATAAAAACAGGTGCCACACATCTTAATAAGGAAGCAGCATCCTTTCCCCTGGCTCACTCACACTCCATTTTCCCAAGCAACAGAATATACACACACACAATCTCCAACTGAAAAATTTCACCAGTTGGCTTTGCACTAGAGAGCTGTGATGATGATGATGTCCTCACCTCCCCAGGTGAGTGTGGGTGTATGCCCACAACATGGTCATGCAGAACTGACTACCYCTCTCTCTGCTCAAAAATAACTTCTGGGACTTTTTTTTTTTTAAACAAAGATTAAAAAACCTAAATTTCTGTTGCATGTTTCAGGCTCCCAGCTGGGTTTKAAGTTGCTCTCTCTAAAGCTCACTTTTCCTAGGAACTCTTCCCATCTCTTAGCATATTAAAGTGCTGAAATAATGACTCAAGCAGGCAGAGGAGCCAGCTGTGAGCCCACAGCCCTGCTGTGCTGGACACAGAGAAGCTGCTGCCTGATAGACCTGACACACAGAACGAGCAGGAGAAGGGCAAGCAGCAACCTCCCAAAAGGGACAGCAGAGCAGGGGGGAAAGYCACTTGCTTAATGACTGAAAAAAGGTTGCACCAAGCTTAAAAATTGAACACATTCCTTCAGAACCATGGCTCCTGTAGCTCTGAAACCTGCCAATTTAAACCAGTAAAAACCTCAAGCCTTGCCTTTGCCCAAGCACTTGAACTTTCCCTTCCCTGCTGCTGGGAGCAGCAAACAAGCTTTGCTGCAGTGTGAGAAGCTCATCACCCATTTGCCACGCTGTGTCACTGGTCAGCACCAGTGGGAAGAGCACAGCCASCCTCAGCTCTGATGGCCAAGGTGATGCTGCTGGCTCCTGCCTTCCCTGGCACTTTGCTTCTCATTCTCACTGAAAGCTGGCACCTGCTTCTCTCAGCTGAATACTCTGCCTTGCCACCCAAGGTTGTSTTTATAATAAATTCCCTGCCAAAGCACAACGTTCTCTGGCCTTCTGAGGGCATGGATTTCATGACCAGGCTGTGTGGTCCATGGAATTACATTTCCTCTCCCTACTTGAGAGATATCAGAGTGGCCTTACTCTTATGCAAAGAGAAATGGGATGGAGCTATTTTGGCTCAATTCTGAAAAGATTGGTTTCATCTTTACACACCTGTGAAAATTAGAGTTTTGTGAAGACCGAATTCCTTCTGGTCAGAATGTCTTATTCCATGAGACTTCTAAGTCCYCTCTCATGCTTTTATCATAGACATCCAGGCTAAAGTGGAATCCTTGAATATGTTTATCAAAACATGATTATGTTCAGAAATTCACCTTATGTTGCCAGAACTCAGGACTTTTGTTTGAACCCATTMATTTAATCCCTTCCCTWTCTCACTTTGTTTAGTTTTGCAAASAGCCACCCCAGCCTGAGCAGCCCCACTCACAGTTACAGTCCTGGCCAGTTTTAGGGAGCAGCACTGATSTGTCTCAGGTGTTAATCCAGAGGCAAGGTCCTCATCTCATCTCCTTCAGGACAGAGAGGACCTGAGCACAGCATCACATCACAGCACCCACTCCAACCTTCCCCTCCCAGCACTCCTGGACACTGCTGCAAAATGAGGCTGTGGTTGGTGCAGGTCCTTTCCTGAGTGCCACCACATCCTGGCTGTCYCCAGATCCCTGCCTGGACACCTCCCACAGCAGCAGAGAAAGCAGCTTTGGAGCACGGGGAGCTGGCAGGGGAGGGTGTGAGGTGGCACCAGAGCCACTCATGGGTGCCAGGAGAATGGAAACCCTCCTGGCACAGCTGAACCTCGTGGCTGGGACCTCACACAGCTTCCTCAACACGGGCACTGCAGCCAGGCAGGAAAGGCCATCAATGAGAATAATCAAGAACTCTCACAGGTCCAAGRCAGAGAGGTGAGCAGCAGCAGGAGAGGTGTGAGGGACCTCGGATTAGGGCTCAAGGAAAACAGACGGAAGAATTGACTAGACTCTTTTGTTTTTCAGCACTAAAACCCAAAACACAAGCAAACATTGGTTTCTCCCAGAGAAAGCATGGCATTAAGGGCGTGGGAGTAATTGCTCCACACCCCTGGCACTGCACATGGGCAATCTCAGCATTGAAACCCCACAAACACAATGCTGCCACTTCCACCAGTGCACCTCTCACAGCTGTGATGCTGTGCTGGAGGGGAGGCTGAAGGAAACAGGCTGGATGGGGACCTGTAATCATCTGTGGCACTAAACCTAGAGAAACCACAGCCCAGGCTGTCCTGTGTGGCAGGGACAGGGAGGCAGAGTGGCGAGCCCTGGGGAGCAGGAAAGGTCCTGTCCCTCCTGCGGGCAATCCTGCAGTCGGTCAGGGCTGCCTGCATCCCGGGGAAGGTCAGTGGTGGCTACAGAAGCCCTTGAGAAAAGAGGAGGAGGAGGAASGATGAGTGAAAGGAGCTGGGGAGAAGCTGGGGGAGGGGAGGGCGGACACATAAAGGAGCAAGGCTGGACCGTGCGAGGCAGTGAATGGGAAGGGCAGAGCCGGGACTGGSGGCTGATCCTCGCTTACTACGAGGGGAATATTTGGGTCCCTGCCTTGCCCTGCTGCCTGATGCTCCCAGGAAGATGCTAGAAGGCCACCGTGCACCCTGCTCGGAGCAGCCCTTCAGCCAGGCASAAACACTGCCGGGGTAAATAATGTGCAAAGCATCACAGCCGGTGTAAGCGGGATGCTGGAGACTCTCGTTTGCCTCGGCAATCCGCATCCCTCACTGCTCCCGAGCCTCTCCCTGCTGGAAATAGTCCTGGCCACTCTCTTGCTCTCACGCTGCCACCCTTCTTTTCCTGTCTCCAAGTTTCCTCAGCCGCACACGCATGGGCAGCGCTGCTGCCAAGGGACAAACACACACACACACACACACACCAAAGAGCGCATTTCCCAGCTGAAACCATCGGGCCAAATTCTCCCCTTTTCCCAGCCCGGCCAGGACCTGAGTGGCAAACAAATATTGCTGTGGCCTACCTTGGGAGTCCGGCAGGTCCGAGACAGCGGGGCAGTGCGTGTGAATCAGCGCAGGAGCCCTGTGACAGCGATGCATGCTGAGCCTCAGCACCGCTGCCTCTCCTCCTCCACCGCCCCGGCTGCTGTGTTGCTATGCGATCACATCACCAGCACCGCCAGCATCTCGCCAAAAGAGACACCCTTGACTCGGCAAAACACAGCGGGCARCAAGGACGAGCCCAGGCAGAGCCCGGCCGGAGATCGATCCGGAGGAGGGCAGGGAGAAGAAGAGTGGAGATGCAAAAGCAGGCACGCACGGGAGGAGGAGACAAAATACACATGGAGAGGGGGGAAGGCAAGGGAGGAGGGGAGATGTACAAACACACGGAAAGCGCCGTGCTCTGACCTCTGGAGAGCCGGGCTGCTGGGCTCACACACGCTTTCCCCCGGCTCGCCGACATCTCCCAGCATCCCGGGGCTGGCGTCTCTCATTTTAGGTTAGATATGGCCACGAGTGTGCTGGAAAATGCCAGACACATCCCCTCCTTCCTTATCCACTATTTGGGTATCTGACACAAGGTTTTAGAATTAAAGGATAGCCCGTCTTAATCCTATTTTTGCTCCTTTAATTTTATCWCTTGATTTTGGATGTGCTTCCTATTCTTCTTAGAAAAGTAAAGGAAGGAGGCAGTTCTCCAGGCTGGGGAGATCTTTTAAATGTCAGGGTATCTTAGCTCACAAGAAMCAGGAGGATTTGAGCTGCTAGCTTGGATGAGGACACAGACAGACAGAGATGGGATTTTGCTCCATAGATAACAATTTACACTTCTTCAGATCATTCCACCCAAGGATTTCAAACTGCTCAAGTCACCAAGTGATGTTATTTTCATGTAACACAAAAAGAAACAGAACTAAATTACTTGGTGAGAAAGAGGATTCAAATGTAATCCCAGCTCTGTGTTTTAAGCACTAACTCTGTGTTCTCAGCCTCTCCATGGGAAAATTAAAATTTGGGAAATACAATCTTCCTTGTCAGAACACTCTTTAATGAGTCTTAGCTCTTTTTTTTTTCCCCTAGAGTTGACAGAATGAAGATGTTCATTTTCTGCTGACATCATGTTACCCAGAAATATCAGTGCTGCATGTAAATGTAAACATTTCCCATTTCCACACATTCATTCCCCATCTCAGGTGTATCCCAAAATGCAGGTTCACTTGGCTCCCTCAGACCCAGCCAATGCAACAGCTTCACAACTCCCCTCCATTCCTGAAAAACCACTTCTGGCCAAGGCAGCAATGGAAAKGACAACTGGCAAACTCCCTGCAGCATCACAGGGCTTCCTGACCATCATCCTTAAACCCACAACCATCACTGTGCCCCACAGCACTCCCCACAGCAAGGTGGGGAGGCCACGAGCACCTTCCAGCCAAATTTGGGCACCTAACAGAGCAAAACTTCAATCCCAGTGATTRAAGTTTTGTGAAGGGATCAAAAGCTTTTCTAGGTCATCAATTTAAACATGGAGAAGGTTTAAAACTCAAAATATTGACCTTGTGTAAAATATGGTTGAGAGTGTTGGAACCCTGGATGCTGAAAATTTTAGTTTTTCTGTGTTAAAAGGTGCTGACTCTCAAGCAAGCACCACATTTGATCTGAGGCCTTGGGACAGGCTTCCAACATTGAGTGAGAGCACTGAGATGATGGGTGTGTGGTTTGTAGAAGTGTGTGATCTCATAGGGTGGAAAAACTTAGATTTAAGATTTTAGAATACAGTAATGTGTGTGAGCCAAGAGGGAGTTGTTAAGGTGTTGTCTGAGTCCTTCATTTCCCTTTCTTCTTCACAGGTTTGGGGAGTTTTTGTGGTTGGTTAGAAAAGTCTGCAATGAGGACCACAAGTAATTGGGCTTAAAGTAAAAACAGTTTAGGTGGCACTTCATAATTGGGTAATTTGTCCTTGAAAAGACATGGCAGAGGTAGAGAAGTGCTCAGTTAGCTGGTGTGCAGCACTCACAGCTTGTGAGGCTGGAATGTAGGTAAGAATTAATGAACACCTGAGTCTAAGAAGAAATCCATGTCTCATGCATTCAGTTCCTGGCTAAAAGCAAGGCTGAAAGGAAGCCTAAACCCTGGCATGAGAGAGTCCTGGAGAAACCAGAGAGCTCCTTGTGATGGTACCAGAGCCTGCAGCAGGGGGTGGCTGACCCTGAGGAAGTTCTCCCTTCATCCTGGATGGGAGCAGAGCACAGTGAGGCACAGAAAACTCCTGTAACTACACTGAAAGGAGATTTTTAAATAGCAACCTCCTTATTGTTGGTTCCAAAAGGAGCAACACTGAATACTTTGAGTACCCACCCAAGAATACTTATTCACTCCACACCTTCTGCTCTTAAAAGCTTCTTCAATAGCTTCTGCTTCCACAACAGCTGCACTGATGCAACARAATCCCTCCTGGAAAGCTGTGGATAGACCAAAAAAAACAGATATGATCAGAAGACAAAAATGAGCAGAGACTTTGCTGGGCTATTTTTGYGCTCACACACAAATAATAAATCTTGGGTTAAATAAGGAGAGTGAGGGGGGGGAAATCACAGCAGAGGCTGGAAGGGCTGTCCAAAAACTCCAAAAACACCATTCCCCAGAGAGACAGAAGCAAAGCTGATGGCAGCATGTGTCTGTCACCAGCAGCACCTGTAAGGGACATGACAACATGGATAAACATTTCAAGCCAAGTTACACATGCACACAGGACAGACAGCAGCACAGAGAYATGAACAGACAGCATGAACCACAAAAACAAGGTGGCACTGTAGCACAAGCATCCTAAATTATTGATTGTTTAAATGCAGGAGAGAGAAAAAAAAATTTCTGGTGTCAGTTTAGTTTAAATTATGAGGCAAGCCAGAATCTCTGCTGGGAGAGTTGCTTCCAGGGCTGGGAACATCTTCCCAAGTCCTCCAAGAGTTTCTGTTTTAAGGCTATAATTAGGGCAAAGAGAGGAGGAATTCAGAACTCAGAGGGAATGAGGGAGACCARCTCGGATGTGTCATAATTGCAGTTTTCACATAAGCACTACAACTTTTTTAAGTGTATGAGAAGGTTTCTGAGATGAGAGGCTAAATTTGGTGTGCTTTGAGTTCTGAAGAGAATTTAAGCCAAAAAAAATCTCCCAAGGAACTCCAAGAGCTGAGCTTCCAGAAGATACAGTGGTACTTTATGTATGCCCCTAATGAAACATTTCAGGCATTTTCTGTTTTRTGAAACAGCAAATTTGTACCTTGTCAGGAAAACAATGTCCACCCTCCCTACAGGGACATCTCAATATGCACAGTGCTAAATACAGTGTACAGTCATAAAATAGGTAAAAATTGGGGTAGGTTTTATAAGGCTTGAACATAAAATTGACAAATCTAGAGACACACTCTGACAGTAGTTTGAGTTTGAAAGTTTGAAAAGCTAGAAATAAGGGCTGTGTTTATTTTCAGCCTAAATTCTGTAGTACATTCTCCATATACAAAGGCATTGTTATTAATCACTTGTAAGCTGGAATATCCATGACACTAATTATTCTTGCATTACCAACCAAATAAAAAACATTGCCTAAAATTCTGGCACCCTCACATTTTCAACATAAAACTTCAGGGTTCACTATAATTAAAGGCTATTACTTTTMCATTTTTCTTCCCATAAGTTCCCACCAATTAACTTTATCTTCTAAAATAGGGCAGGGAATTCCCTTGTCACAGGGAATTGCTTCCCAAAATGTGCAGTCTCTCTTCCCTCCTTTRAACATCACATCTCCTGAAAGAGGGAGTTCATCTCTCTGGTACAGAAGAGGAAGTGTTGTTACCATCCTTTGGAAACTTTGGTATATTCTTTTCCTTTCAGAGTGAAGCTCAAATATACCCATAAATCCCAATTAAAATGTTTTAGAGAACCATGCTTTACCCAGGAACAGACTTAGCCTTGTTAAACAGAGAATATGGGCAGACACCAAGAAGAGCACTTTGCCTAGAGCCTTCCACCCACAGTCCCTGTGGATCCATCTGCTGAAGGRGAGCTTGGTGAAAGGCTGGTGAGCCTGGACAAGGTCCCTTATGGCTTGAAAAAAATCCAATTTCTCCACAAAAGCCTRCAAATCCCTGTTTTCCTGAGACACAGGGCTCCCTCACCTGGGTCTCCTCCTAATTAAAGCATCAGACAGGACTGGGTTCTCTCCCAGCTGCCCACAKGCAAAGAGCTGTGCCTCTGTTTTGATTCAGGATCACTGATCCCAGTGGTTGTGCTGTTCCTGCCTGGGAAGGGGAAGCCAGAGGAGCAGGTCTTGCACAAAGCACAGACCTGCCCATCAATTCCAGCACATCAGACAGGCCAGCAGGCCTGGGAGCAGAGCACAAAGAGCCTCTCTTCAACAAGAAGGAACAAAACTACAATTAGGGCCCTGAGAAAATAATGCAGTCGACTGGATATTGTACCATCCTGGGGGGCTTTTTTGTCTGTTTTGTTTAAATAACTGATATCAAATAAATAACTGCACCTCTTYTGCTGGCATCAATAAGCACAAAAACCTTCCCAGAGCAGATCCTACCCTGCTGAAAGCATTTAGAAAAACAGCAGGGCACTTTCTAAACACATGGTACCTGGGGTGAGAGAGAAGAATGGGCAGAGAACTGATACAAGCAGACAGCTGCCATGCACTCAAAGAGAASAAATCCCCCTTTTCAAGGCCTTGAAATGATTCCCCCAAATGAGAAATTGAGGCTATAGGGGAAGAAGGAAATCTTTTCAGAGCAAAACAAACAGGGGTGGGTATCAAAAAGAATTTGGGGGAAGAGATGGAGAAAGAGAAARGAGAAAATGGTAGAAGAGAAAGCAAAAGCACGCAGGAGAGGAGGGTGAGGCAGATTTCAGGAGCTGTTTTGTTCTTCCAAAGCTGCCAACACGTTTACAATGTGCTTTCCATCCCCCTCCTTATTTCCTGGGCCGTGCACTCAGGAGCAGGAAAGTAATCACACAGGAGCTGCTGAGGATTCACTTGGACACAGAACAGAGGTGCCCTAAGAGAAAGGAAACTGCTCAGTGATCCATGCACAACAGACCATGATGGGGATGTCACCAGAGAGAGAGAGAGCTGGGAGGAAACCTGCAGAGAGCAGCCTCTTCCTGCAGGGATCACACTCCCAGGCAGCAGCCACTGGAGCACAGTGTGAGTGTGAGCACACTCACTCACAGCTGCACCTAAAAATACACGTGCACAGAAGCTGCTGATCCCTGAATTCTTCAAAGAGCCCAAAGGATTTAGGCAGAGAGGAACGTTTTTCAAGGTATCTCTTGCAGTTTGTAGCCTAAAGGCAGAGCCTGGAGGAGCTCAGCCACATGACAGTGACAGAAACGTGCCGTGGCTGAGGCTGTGCTGGCACAGCCCCTCGTGTGTCACGTTCCTGGCAGGTACCACAGCTCGCCTGCTGCAGGCTCACTCATCACACTGCAGGATGGGATCACGCCTCAGCCCACAGATCTCCAAACAYTGTCAAGGTTAAAATGGTATTTAGAGCCTGTGTAGGTACCTGCAGCTTTTTTTTTTCTTTTGGAAGATCAACTGTTTCAATTTCTACATGTGTGCCAGGGCGAGCCTGGAGATTAAAGCCTTTTTTAAAAAAAAGCCTTACCCTCTGTTATGCAGACTTTTTACWCCTACAAGACAGGAAGCTGAGGCATCTTCACAAGGTACACACCTTGCAGAATGTTATTTATGTGCTTCAACACMTCCCTTGGCAGCTATAATTACTTGCACAGGTCTAACAGCCACACACAGTTCTCTCAGAACAGCTACACACAGTTCCTGGGCCCAAAACCACATCACCAAATGCTAAGGACATAAAAGGCATTCTTGGTCAAAAGCAAGGTTTGGTGGCATCCAATTGTTGCTTCCATTTTCAAAAGCAGAGCTGTAATAAGGGAAACCCTTTGGTACAACATAAATTATCTTTCCTGGAAGAAAATACTTGGAGATTTTGTTTCTTCAGGATATCYATCATCCAGAGGAAGCTTTTTCCCAATCTCTGTTGTTTTTTTATCCAGACTAGGTGCATCCTCTGGCTAAAGAGCACATAAAGAGCTCCCTCACAAGCTCTCTCAGGAGCCATGGAGCTACAAATCAGCCCAGTGTGTATTATTAATGACAAGTTATCAGAAGATCTGGGACAACAGCCAGGCAGGAGTTGAGCTGTGATTGTGTGGAGAAAATGAACCCTTTGCCAGGTCAGATCCCAGGTTGCCTTGTTCCTGCCTGCACTGAGCACAGATTTGTGCTAAGCCATTTTGTCACAGCAGCCAGGAGCTGATTACCCTGCCCTGGAGGCCTTGCWACTGAGCTTGGCCTAAAAGACACAGGTAACCAAGTGAGGAGACTCTGGGCAGAGCCACAAAAATCTCAAATATTGGATAAAAAAAGGCAAAGTGAATTTTATTTTGGTGGCAGTCAGATGTTAYTRGGAGGGTTCAGGAGCACCCACATTRGCAGTTGTTAGAGCTGCAGCACCAGGCTCCCAGATTCAATTTTCTGAGTGGTTACAGCTGTAGCACCTTCTAAATCCTTGGGTCCTGATTTATTCATGGCATTAGGAATGCAAAATGCAAGCAGAGGGAAGTAGGCCAACAAAAGAATAGAAAGCAGGGATACAGAGGAACCAGTTTCTTCATTCCAGCTGAAAACAGGTTGAAATTATTAACTCTTTCAGAGCAAGCTCTCTCTGAGAGGGCTGTAGAGATGCATAAATGAGTCTCCCAGCAGAAAATAAAAATGAAAATAAAAAASCAGAAACACAAAGCAAACATGGCTCCAGAAGAAGAATTTGGATTAACTCTAGCCCAAGGCAGTTGGATTTCCAGCTGCATAATGCTCACTGTGCCTGCCAGGGAGGGGTTAATGGCTTTGGTTGTATGAACTGGRGACCAGATGTTCAGCTGGTGCAACTCCACAGAGATCCATTAGAACTGAGTGGAGCTGTGGCTGCTTACCCCAGACAGGATTCTGGCCCAGGACTTGGAAATCCTATTTAATATCCACTCAGAGATTTTTTCTGAGGGAGAAGCCTCACTGAAATCAGCTAAAAAGCTCCCAGCAATGCTACAGGATGCAGTTAAACTGAAATGGCCACTGCCATGGCCTGTTTATGGTATTACAAAACCCATCAATCAAAAGCCTGGAGAAGCCTTGTCACAAATAATACCCCAGCACAGTTGTTTCTTCTACAATTTCATAGTGYCCACCTACCTTACAATGGGCAGGAACAGGCAGGAGAGGTAAATCAYTCATTTGTCACTTACCAGGAAATGGATGGGCCTTGACTGTGTCCATTTTAGTCCTCAGAGCAGCTGTGGTCAGCCAAGTCTTTGAGCACATGCTTTTAACAGAAAATGGTCTGCAGAATTTGCTGTGATGATTCAAATGCAAAGAGCAAGCAGGGGGAAAAAGATAAGAAAATAGAAAAGGTACAGTAGCACATTCTTCCCTAAAAGGGCCATTCTTCCACTCAAGTGCAATGCTACCCTGATAGTTAGAGGGGAAAAAAAGAGAAGAAAAATGTCCACATGTCAAAAAAGATGAGTTACCACAGCATAAAGAGGCTAAAAATCATCTCTAGTGCCCAATAATACCAGGCACATTTTTGCTGTGTGGGATGGATTTTAAACAGGTATATTGTCCAAAAAAAACCCCAAACAAACCTGACATTAAAATCAAGTTATCTTTCCTGTAGTTCTGCACCTCTAAGTGCCCAGCCTGTGGACTTGAATGTCAAAACTCTGCACAGTTTGCTTAAATACTTTCACAACACAGGGTATAATAAAGACCTGTGATGCTGCAGAGTCTCCCATACCATGACTCTGTGTTTTCTCAACCAACACCAAGGGAAAACTGATCTCAGGGACCAGTAAGTGTAAACCATTCAGTACATCCTGAAGGATTCTGATGTAAGCTCCTTGAAATACAAGTACACACATCACACACACTCTTAAGAACCCAGGCACCTCTCACAAGTGAAATGAAGCCTCTGGCAGCACCTCCAGTCTGACAGGAATGCACCTTGCACAAACTCCAAGCAGCATAAGTGGAATGACATTTCCAGCATCTTTTTGAAGGTAGCTTCATAGAAAAATTATAAAACTCATTATATGTTAGGGCCACTTCTTGAAATATATCCACTTGGAGGAATTTTTAATGTGTGGAGTTTCTCCTGTTGAAAAGAAATATAATCAAGGTTCTGAAGATCTATTTCTCTTGACAAAAATTAGCAAGCAGCACTTACACTGCTTGGGATAACASAGCTGAATGAGAAGGGCAACACTTTAGACATATTAACCAGAGGTACTTGAGCTGAGATCTGTGGTACTCTACCAGTCTGATTTTGAGGGGATGAAGAAAGCAAACATCTTGAGTGGCTCCAGAGTCACTCTCAGGACTGATTCCTTTACTGAAGCAAAGCACATACTCACAATGCAAAATCCAGTATCATCTAACCCAACTCTCAAGTGGTGACAGCCTTGTTTTATAGCAGAAACAAAGTTCATTCTGATTTTGGAAAGCTCAGTTTGGCTTCTCTCAGCTTCTACTCAGACTTGAAATGACAGGAGAAGATGCATTTTGTACAAGAGTTTTTTCAAAATGACACATTAGAAATATTTTACAGGATATAAATTATACACATGTATGCAGATAATATACAACACCTACAGAGCTAAAAACACAGACAGGAAAGTTACATTTGCACTTATTATCAATACAGAAAACTGTGAGCTGGTGGAAACACTGTACAAGTGCTCAAATCAATAAACCATCAACTGAACACCAAGCTTTCCTGCTGTACTGGAATCATTATAACCAGAGTCAGCATAAAAACTGTTCTGTAAGCCTCAAAATGAGGCTTAATTTCAGGAAGGTCAGCTTGGTCAGCCAAGTCAAAAAGTCATACAGAGTACAAAAGGGGATTGGGAAGCTCACATTGCTCCAATCCAAGACACACAGCACCCCTGAAATGCTGATGAAGTTGCTTGTCCTTACCTGCAGCTGAGGAAGGCAAAGCAGGTCAGGGGTCAACACTACTTACAAATGCAGCACCAGTGCCCACTGTGGTTTTGAGATGGAAAATTTTTGTTTCTCARTCAAAACAGATGCTCCAACAGAGAAACACCAGGGTGCAAAAGGTGGGTGTTACAAAACACAGAGCTCACCAGCTCCAGACCAGAGACAGGACAAGAGGAGGCTCAGTGATAGTGAAGCCAGCCTCAACATCTGTGTTTTCACTTTCACAGGAGAGATGTCAGTACAAAAGTGCAGGTAAGAGCAACTGCTCTGTTTCTCTCCTCTGAGGAAGGAAGAATGAGTGACACAGTCCCTTAGAGTCTGCTGCAGATGACAGAAGAATCCCAGGGAGCGCCAGGGTCACGTTTCCACATTGCCAGCTTTGCTGCGAGCGGCCTGGGACGCTCGGCTGATGCTGCTCTCAATGAACACCTTCAGCCCCTTCAGCCCCTGGGAGTAGAGATATTCCAGGTACCAGTCCCACTTCTTCCCCTGCAACCCAGAAACAAGGGTCACATGTGCAGAACGAAGCTTTCTCTTTCTWAAACTCATTTGAAAAGGTCTGCAAACTCTGCCTTCCAGGGGGACATCTGTAAATAGCCACAGGTACAGGTGCTGTTCCCAAATGCCCACCACAATTACACATTCTTAGACTGAATCATGATCTTGCTTTAATTTTATCCATCCCACTTCTAGGAAAAGAAGTCTATTGGATGAAGAGGGAATGTGTCAGGAAGTAAATGAAGATGTATATTAAAGCCTTCCCTCCATCACTAGTGGTGATTCCTCTAGATGAGGTTTGAAGCACACACTGATACAGGAAAGGAAACCAATTGCCACTGTATTTGTTCAGTGGAGGATTCCTGCTCAAAGCTGGAACAAAGCTACACATCTCAGAAAGATAATATGAAGCAGAATTTGTATTATCTCAATAAACTTTAAGTGCACCAAGAATGTAATTTTTTCTGGAGCTGCAGAGAACAACAAACAGCCCTGTCCTGACACTGCACTGACTCATGGAGGAAATTCATAAAATCTCAAATCACTAGCCACAGATACATGACTTCTCAGGTGTTGATGTCTTCTTGTTTGGCCCTGTCAGAGACTGAATCAAAGCCTAGAGCTGGAATTTTTCCCCTTCCAAAATTTTCCTAGAGCATTTGTCAGTTTGGTGAATATTATAACYTCAAGCTCTTCAACACAGCTGCYGAAAATTGCCTGATTTACTAAAACAAGAAATCTTACCTTAATTAATTTGAAGTTGAAGGTGGTATCATCAGGACAAACCTTAAGGAAAGGGAACAAAAYATCAGRTCAGATAAAAAGTATGTCCAGGGTTGCTAAGTCCTCTCCTAAATCAGGAATTGCAGGCATGCAAAGAAATGCAGAGATTTTGAACCCTGCTTCAGAGGGGGTTTTCAGCATCACACTGAATGTGCAGCAYCACAGGACAGCAACAGGGAATATTCCCAGGTATCTTTACCATTGTCTCTCTACAGTGTAAAAGTTTCCCTTTCAGAACATTAAAAATTGACACCAATGAGAAAGAGAGAGGAGAGAACTGGCGCTGAGATGAGTTTTTGTGTTCCCCAGTGCAGCAGAGCAGTGCCCTCTGGTGCTCAGCAATCCTGAGAAAACCTGTCCCTGCAGCCCAATGTGATTTCCTCCTGCCTTAAACACATTTGTCAGAGATGCTAAACAAAATTTCTCCTAGTTCTACAGCAGGAAGAAAATGTTAGAATTCCCCACCAGAAGGTTTTGTGGGGTTTTTTTAAAGGATTTTTATGTTGGGTGTTTTTTGGTTTTGTTTTATGGTTGTAGTTTGGGGTTTTTTTTAATGTGCAAAACTACAAAGAAGAATTAGGAATCTGTATCAGGGAAAGTTTAGGCTGGATATTAGGACAAGATTCTTCCCACCAAGGGTGATTGGAACAGGCTCCCCAGGGAAGTGGTGACAGCACCAAGCCACACAGAATGCAAGAAGTGTCTGGAAAAGCCATCCAGGCACAGGGTGGGGGATTCTTGGGCTGTCCTCTGCAGAGACAGGAGTTGGACTTTATGATTTTTGTGGGTCTCCTCCACTGCAGGGCATTCCCTGATTCTAGGAAGCCTCAGAACAAAAACTATGTGGACAAAAAAAATTCATATTTAACATATCTCTCATTCATATCTCTCTCTATATATATCCTATAGCTATATATATCATATATATCTCTATATACACACATATATACATATATCTATATATATGAGATATATTCAACTTCTTTCCTTGGTTTAACAAAACCAAAACAGCTTCCTTGAGCAAAGACAAAATCTGAGTTTAATCAGAAGTAAGACACAAACCAGCCTGATTCAGGACACTGAGCACACAACAAAGGCAAATTTGTCAGGTGTTCCTAAGCAGAATTCTTTGCTTCAACTTCTCAGGTGGCCCTTGCTGCATTCCAGGAGTCAGCCTACAAAACCTGGTTTCTTGGAGCAGCATACACATTATTTATATAGTATTTATACAGTCAAGCTGTATAGTTACTACTGTTAACTCTTGGGACACTAACAGCTCTGGCAAACTGCTGCCTCCACTCTTCAGCAGCTGCACTGAACACAKGAGGGCACTCACAGTGCAAGAGAGCTCCTGGCAGAACTCACACCAGAYAAAACAAGACAGCTCCATGTTATTTTACCTCTGGACTTGAAGCAGCTCCTCGTATTTCTGTTTTAATAAGCCATGAGCCAGAAAGCACTGCTGACAAATTCTACCATCAACAGCTGTATATAATTTAACSATGTATTATTTCTTTCTAGAGTTTAAATATTTAGATCACACTGCCTATTTTCTGTGGCAGAATGCATCTTTGGTAAGCTTTTACTGAAGTGTCATTTAGTTCATTAATCAGTATTTTAGTTATCTCAAAACTGTCATAGGTACAAATTCACATCTAAAACTGCTACATTCATACATTCAACTGCTTTCAWACCACACAAAGACTCTTCAAATTGTGCCATTAATTTGACAAACACAGAATGCCAGAGCAGCTTTTGAAAGCTCAGTTGCCTCAACAGTCAAGACAGAACATCTGGTGCCATGAAAAATCCAAATGTTAGCCTAAACCATTACCTGCTGCAGGAATTGAAGAGAGTAGCCCATCATGGCTGGGTGATAGACAATGTTAAAGCTGGTTTTTAAYTCCTTCACTGCAGTTTTACTCAGCAGTTTCTCATCCATACAAAGACCTTGAGGATGAATATCCTTCTGGAATGCACTGGATGTCCACAGACAGCCCACCATAGCTATTATGTACTGGTTGTACTCTTGGTATGTCTGGTTGCTGAACTTGAACTGCAGTATTCTCTGAGGAATAAGAGGGAGAATAAGAGGGAAGAAGAAAAAATCAACAAATAACATCCTCAAAGCAGCTGTGTGCTCCCTGCAGTCCTTAAAAGGTGGCCATTAGTACACCTCCCCTCCACCCAACCCAATTCCTTGCTGAAGTCTGTTCYAGCACATAACAGATGTGTCTCAATACCTTTTTACTCAGCTCATTTTCTTTTGCAGCCACCAAGTTGGCTCGATACCTGGAAAAAAAAAMCAAAASAAAGAAGTTTAGAGGCCTATAAATTTTTACTACATGCCTGTGTTGAAAAAAGCTGGAGAAATGTATCAAGAAAACTTATTTCTGCCATGAGAAAGAGCATCAAACTTTATTGGTGAAAGAGAGAGACATGAAAAAGAATTCAAAGGGACTTTATCACTTGGCAGARTAAGGATATATCTAATAATATTATTCTCTTAAATGATTCACACATGACCAGTTTTGCCTGGGACAGTCACCTTCATAAATGCAACACACAAGAATGGACATCCAGCYTTAAAATCAGCAGAGAAATGCAGTGTGTTTTTAAGAAGGGAGACTTTCATTCACTAAGCAAAGAAGCAGAAGCCACTGGAAGTAATGCAACTTGACAGTTGTTCCATATAATAAGCACTAGCTCTTCTTATTTCCTGGAGACCTTCCTGTCATGYTAATTACCCTGCAGATTCCTTGGAGGAAAAGGCACATGGAGAGCCCTGCACCAGCTGTCAGCTATTGGCCACTCTTCTCCTCAGATGCAGCCACTGGAACTAACAAGGCCAGGAAGTGCAGCCTTGGTGGTGGATCCTGCAGAGCAATGAACTGTGCTGCCTTTGGCCTTGCCAGCAGCACGAGGCAGCCCCAAATTCCYGGAGTCTGGAGGTGGAAGAAGTGCTTCCTACTCAGCACATGGCAGAATTTGTAAGGAAAAGCTCAAGTGTAGTAGCCAGGAGTGAGAAGTTGTGTAGTTACTACTGTGAACTCCAGCTGGCTGACCTTAGTTGTCTCAAAACAATAAGGGAACTCCTTCCTTCACACATCAAAGATGTGGAAATAACACCAGGAAAGAGGTCAGAATCCTGCTGTTTTGGATAAAAGACTGAAAAAAAAACCAAGTAGGAACTACAGCTCTAAAATCCTTTCTCATGAAAGCTGGATACCAGTGGAATTTTTACCTTTGCCTTGCACGGCAAGAAGCAGATCCMAAAAAATTACTTTTACAACAAAGTCATTTCATTTCCAAAAGACTGAAAGAGAAGACAAGGAGTCCCTGCAGCCCACACCTGTTACAGTACCTGTACATAATGTGGCAGAGCTGATTCAAGTTGACAGAATCCATGCTGAGCAGGGCTGGGTAGAAAACCCCAGCAGGAGGCATTATCAGCAAAGGCAGGTTGTACTTCAGGTACATGTCACACACCTGCAGCAATGAAGCACAGCCAGSCTGGTTAKTACTGCCAAAGTCAGGATTATTACAAACTCCCAAGGAGGAAAGAGCAACAGAGAGCACAACACTGAATTCCAGCCAGATCCATCAACTTCATCCAGAAGGGAAGGCCAGGGTGTCTTATTCAAGTGGTGTTATCCATTAGTTTTGTGAATTTTTAATGGACAATTCAGTTACAAATAGATCCCAGAATTATCATTGCTTTTTCAGCTATTCCCAACCTAAATTGTAGGAGCTGTTGCTGTTTTTACAACATGGTTGGAGTTCACAATAAGCACAACTACAGAGAGAACATGAAGAAGCTGGAGAATACTTAAGGCTATTGGATGCTGTTWAGTTTGCCTGCAGCACAAACTAGGAAAAAACCCACCTTTTTAAGGAAATTTTAAGGAAACCCCACATTTAAGGAAAAAAAAAATAAAGTATGTTCATTGAAATTGAACTGATCACTGTTCTTTTCTTTAAGTCAGCATTCAAAAGCAAGTTATGGCCTACTGTTACTTCTCCTTCCTCAGTTCACCTCTGAATTAAGAGCAACCACTTTCTAGCAGCATATTTAGTTTTGTCTGTGGATGCAACAACACCAGCTTTCACCTGCACATCTACCAAGTATCTGCAATATTCTGGCATTTCATCACAAAGCTCTGTAAACTAGAATGAGGAAGATTTTATGCTCTAGCTTTAAAATGCAAACAGCCTTAGGAGTACTTGAAAAGAAAAATGCCTGGGATACTCACAGTCCCATAGAATTCCAGAATGAAGTGGAGCAAGAAGGTGGAATTGTTTTCCAAACGCAGACCCACAGTGGAGATCCACCCCACAAAGTGAACCAGCTCAGCCACCACGTTCACCAGGCCAGAGAGGGTGGTGTTCCTGCAGCAATGACATGGCACAATGTCAGAGACCTCCTKGCCAACAGCATCATGCAAAATGGGAAAACAAAACTGAGCTTTATGCTTTTGCCTCATTAAATACTCAAAACAGCCACTTGTTCAATACAGCCAGAACACATTGTTATCAGCACCACTATAAACACCCAGCTGGCAGTGCTATAAGGATTTGGAATTTTGGACACTTCCATTTCCAGTGTCAGCAGAAATACTTCTAAAGAAAGACAAAGAATAGGCCTGACAAGGTAGCTTCCAATAGAGCAGAATCTTAACAGCATTACTGACCTTCTGGTTGGTCTTTATGYTGGGTGTTAGGGCTAGAACACAGATCTAAACACACCAGTGAGCAATGCACAGAACATGGCTTGCATCCTTTAAAGACAAACTTACAGAGARGAAAACTCTGAATCCAGTTGAATCACRTTGCAATTTAACCAGTTCTGCAGCAGCTCTTTCAGGCTCTCAAGGACACTGCACTGCAATAGGCARAAAGAAATCAGGTTGATGACAATCTGTGCAAGTGAATAATTCTGAACAAAGAATGCCTTGAGAATTGGCACATCCAAGGAAATGTGCCAGGAGCAGTGGCATAATTGCATGGCCACTAAAATGGAATGTATGTGTTCTACACAGCCTTTCCTGGAGAATGTGAATTTCAAGTAGTGAAAAAAGTGCAATAAAACAGTTTGAACAAGTAGTTAAAACTGCAATAAAACAAATGAATTATGGTGTTGTGTGCAATCAGTTCTTTTTATCTCCAGAGYCCCAGCTTAATTCTAGTCAAAAATGGAAGATATCTTAAAGGCACCAATTYYCWAAAGAAGTTAAACWGTAAGTATATATTTTATCCTGTTTGGGCACAGACTTCTCAAAAAGATGTTTCCTATACAATTYCTCAGACTGCTACTCCTAACACAAGCACAGACAGCAGTATCAACTAGAAATAAACAGCAGTTGTATTCACTTAAATTACCTTAAAGTAAACAGATGATGTGAAAAAGAGCTGTGCCAGGGGATTATAGAGACATGACTTAATATCTGAAAAAAATGAGAAAGCAGTATGATATCAGTGCACAGATTCTATGCTCTGAGATATCCCAACTGCCCAAGCTCAAAGGATCTGCAGCACCTACCAGAGGAACTGCTGAGGGGGATCCAGCTCACCAGCCTGAGGATTTCTGAGCGGCAGCAGAAGCCATCCCAGAGAGGRAGGGTCTTGTACAGGAACTCTTCACAGGCAGAAAAACCCTCCTGCAAAGCACAAGAGAAGCATTCAAAAATCCAYCTGACTGCAGCTTTCAGTCTGCTTTCACAGGCAGAAAACCCCTCCTGCAAGGCAGGAGAGAAGCATTCAAAAATCCATCTGTGTGCCACGCTCACATCACTCTGGAGAAAGCAAGAGGTTTGCACCTCCTTCTTGCCATCCTTGCCAGGACATTTAAATTATCATTCTTAGATTATTTGTCCTGCAGAACACAAGGCCAGTTCCAGAATATTGACTTGCTATAGGTAAAGGTATTTTTATTATCTGAGTCACTTTCTCAGAAATATTACAGGAAAGAGGTAAGTGCCAGAAGTTCAGGGAAGACTTTGTGAAACCCTTGGCTTCCACAAAACATGCACTTACCTGCAAGAAACATTCTGCCTTGTAGACAGATTCCAGGAAGCTCTTGAATTCTTCTTCATATGGGTTATCAACCACACACCAGGGGCATTCTGAACAGGAGAGAAAACTGTACTTGAATATGAGCACAGCAAGAACAAGCACAATGAGAAACCCAATTCAGTTCTCCTCCAGTAGCTGTTTTAACACTCTGTGGTTATCACTGTAAATCTGAATAGCAAGTTACCATTACTGAAAAGTGAAAGACATCCTTTAGCTCACAAGATAATATTGAAGTTCCTACCTTCTTGCAGCATCTGCCCCATCCAATAGTAGAGCCTCAAGTAAATAGATTCATCTTTCACACAGTTCATGTAATGAAGCAATAAAGGGTTTGTYAGCACTGAACCCATCTGGGAGGGGAACTGCAAGAAAAAAAGAAAGAATTATTCAGTATTTACAACAAAAAACTTCCAGAGAATCTCAGGTCTAATCTTTTTATCAGCAACAAGACCATTCTGAGGACCCATCCTCAGTTAGGACTAAATGCTCTGATTTAGAATACCTAATTAGAATTAGATAGCCCACACTACTCATCTATAAACAGGGCATAGAGAAACATCCTTTGATGTCCCAAAACATTSAGCAAAACCTTCCTGGCACTGACCTCTAGACGGTGGATGTTTTGTAGGAGCTGAGGGAAGGTCTGCAGCTGCTCCACTGGGAAGGACTCACTTGTGCTATACAAATAAATACGACTCTTGTCCCTGTCCTCATCTAAATTATTGGTGTTTGCACTGCTTGCAGGTATAACCAGCTGGGCATTCCATTTCTGCAGAAAGGAGACACAAATGACTTGTGAACAGTATTCCCAGAAAAACCCAGTTTTACAAAAAAAGGTATCCAGGCTTTCATTAGAATGGATTGTTGAATTTCTCTGTAGTTACTCCCCTCTTTCCAGTGCCAAAATAAAGCCAGACTCCCATTATTTGCCAATATTCACAATGAAACCACCACCTGGCACTCTCTAGGCCCACAACRTACCCTTTTTCGTGACTGGGGTTGAGATGTGCCTAAAAACACTGCCTGGGCCAGGGGAGAGGGTCCCTGGTTCCTTTGCCTTACTGCAGTGAGTGCTGCTTTCCACGGGCCCTCAGAGCTCTTGAAGTAAGTCTGGAAACAGAAATCAGACATCCATAAAGAAGCCAAGCCAAGATAAAGCAGCAGGAAGATCAGTTTCTATTCTGATAAACATCACCACAGTCRTGTAGAGACACTCAGCTCTGCTTGACAGATTTTCACAGCACACAACTCTCATCATTCCTCAGTTTCATCACCTTTGGTCCACAATTCATCCACTGGGCTTTTATTTCCTTTGGAAACAACATCCCCCTTTTCAAAAGGGATCTTCAACACTTCTGYCTTATAATTTTAATTCCAACCAATCATCAATTAAATCTCAAGTATACATTAAACTTAAACATGACCAAGGTATGCTCATGCAGTTAATAGAGAAATTCCCTGAATTCAGCCTCAGTGRCACCCACATAACAGAACAATGCCACAAGAAACCAAATACTTAAATTAATAAAGATATTACTACAGAAAATTGGAAAAGCTAACACCTTTTCTGCCCAAAGGAATTTTTTTTTTGACATTTTAATGCTGATCAGTCTTTAAATTCTAATCAAGTGCCAGAAGTATTCAGATTGGACCTGGTTATYCAAGCTTTTAGTACACAACACAGTGTGTTCATAAAAACAGTTGAAGAAATATTTGGGATCTATTTGCAAGTAATTTACTGCTCTTCTGTGCATGCTAAAAAATGTAAATTCTCCAACAGATGACTGTGCAGCACCATRCAAAGTATAAATTCAGAGAACAACATAAATACATAAACAGACTGAAATAAAACAGATATTATTGCACAGAAACTCAACTTGTCTGCATATAAATTAAATGTCTGTTCTAAAAAAACAACAAAAAGATTAAACTTTTAAGTCTACCCCACTGAAAGAAAAATTTTTGGCACAATTTATGTCTCACCAGCTGCTGTTTTCTCTTACAGATCTGGTTCTGCTACATGCTTTCACTTGGCCAAAGGGCTGAGCACACACAGGCCTCTCTAAAAAAGGAGTCATTTTCTGCTGTTCCTTGCAGCTCTGACAAATCAGTTTCCTGTATTTTTACCTGCTTTTTTTCTCTCTCCTATGAGACTTTCCAAGAGCAGAGCTACTTACTGACTTCCACTGTCATTTGTACTTGAGAATGGCAGCAATTAGAACAATGCCTTGACAAAATCAGACAGCTTGCTTCCTGCAGAATTTAATATTGTGTGAAACAAGTCAAACCCAGCAGGAACACCAAAAGAAGGATTAAAGTAATCCTCAAAATAAAAAGGTAGATGTCATTCCTTACCAAATCATCTCATTATGCTGAAGAGGAAACAAAAGACAAGGCAAGGAATCCTCATCTAAACCTGATTTTACTCAGTGAAAAGAGGAAATAGAAGTAATCTTCACCAGTAAATCCTGCTRTAGCTTAAATAAAAAGCTCCATACAAATACTGYAGTAAAACCTGATTTCAAATRGACTAAATCTAATTCCTTACCTTCATTTTCCCAGGAAGGGTTATGGTCACTWGTTCTGGGCAGAAAACTTTGTAAAGTGATAGCAGAGCTTGCAGATGAGACTGCATTCCCTGTCAAATAACAGAACAAGAGGGAAAACAATGTGGGGTGTGGTTTTAATATAGAAACTGAAGCAAAAAAAACCCCAGTGATCAGTAAAAGCTAAATTTCTAGATCTACACCCCACCAAGTAACCATAGATAAACAACTGGAAATGACAGAAACAACAGAAACTGGGTCAGTGAAATAACTAYAGGAAAAGGACTGAAGACCTTTCTGTAGTCATAACTGATAAAAAGGAATTTAATAATCAAAGAGATTTTAAAAAATCTTCTGCTGTCTAAAAAACATGTTATTATAGCAATGTTTTTTTCTTTAAAGAAAGGGAGCAAGGTCCTCTACAATCTTACATTTTTCATTTTTGGTACCACTTGAGAAAGGAAGAGGAATAGAAAATTAAAGGCTGTRATGGATAAATGATGCTGCTCCTTGCTTTAGAGATTTCACCATACCTGGTCACAAAACATTGAGCTTTGCATGTGCTCACAAAACTCTAATGAAAATTAGGGATGCACGTGCAAGAGAGAAACTTGGCTGCTACAAAGACTAAAACCTACAATTCCAAGTCCAGCCACTCTTAAGGACATGAATCTTACAAAGTGCATAATTAACCACAGTTCAAACTCTACAGTCTGAAATAAACTCACCATTTTTGCTTGGAGTTCAAGCAGTCTCCTAATCCGAAAAGGCTTGACTGGAAACACAATTAAGAATATAAAGGATTTTAAAAATACCATATCAGACATTTAAGCAAAAGTTATATAAGTACCATTTTTATTATAATCATGACAAAGCAAGCAGAACCAATAATTCTTATTTCTAAGGTAAGAGAGAGGTTTCCAATTCAGCAAGTGTTACAAAGTTTTGCCTRAACTACCACTCATTCTTGCATTAAAAGCACAATATTGGCTAATCATTGTATGAGTTGCACTGGAAGAAAAGGCAGGACCAGCAAACAGAATCAGAAATAAAATGGTTTTTCAGCTGGCACAGATTCTCACCATTTTCCCTCCTGGTCAGCAGGTAGAGCAGGTGGCAGACGTAGGGGCACTGCAAAGCAAAGGCAGCCATGAGCTCTCCTGCTGCTGCACACACACAGAAAGCAGCACAAGAGAACAGCTTCATTTAAAACTTCATTTAAAACTTCATCTGCACTGTGAGCAGACCTGACAGCAACCAAGCTGTTTCATTAACTTGGATCATTTCTTTTGGAATGTGGTCTAGAAATTACAAGAGGCAGCAGTGGAAGTGCAATTACATTTTCAAAAGGAAAGGCACCTTTGAACCAATGTACTTTTTCAGAGTTTTTAACTGCAGTTGAGGCTGTAAAGGGTCTTAAATTAGTTTCAAACCRACTCTGGTGCACTTTCCAACTGACACATCATGTCTGAAAAAGCTACTTTAAACATTAAGAACTTAAATCCAGTTTCATGGAAAGATTATAACTAAAGTTAATCTAAAACCATTAAAAATATTATAAGATATATAACTCAGAACTTTGGGAACTTGTTTTCACCATAAAATATCCAAAACTGAAAGAATATTAACAATTTCATACCTAACATGACTACCAAGATCATCTTCAGTTTGCACTGAATCCAAACATTTTAAAATTCCTAGATTTTAAGTTGCCATATGGCAGAAATTGCCTGAATGCTTGTTCTCTYTTAAGCTACATTTCAAATTAATTAAGTAGAACAGCAATTAGTTTCTCACCTTAGATAAACACTGCTCTAAAATGTTTGGGTTTTTTCCCCTTTTTGCTCAAGTTTCTGCCCAGGAGCAGGAGACTTTACCTGCTGATGTCTGACATTCCCACTGTTACTGTTGGGAATTTAGACAGAATAAATGCTCACCCTCTCTGTGATACAGAACAGCAATTCTTGGAAACATGTTTAAGCAGACAGACCACAGCAATCTTGCAGTACTTGCCTGTTTATGGATCTTAATTACCCAGCTATCTTATAATGCAAAGAGAAAATAAAAAAGGAAATCTAATAATCAGAAAATGGWCTCTAACCAACACCTACTCCAGACTAATTCTAGCATTAATATGCATACAGCTAATGAACATTTAGRTTCATTTTGTCAGTTCCATATGTTCTTGAGCTCTCCTTACCATCTTCTCATCTTGCAGGAAGGAGAAGAAGAARCCATAGAGGGCATGAAGTTGTTCCTTGTGATCAATGTAGTCAAACATTGTGATCAGCCACTTCAAAAAAAGCAGCTGCAGACAGGAAAAAAAAAACCAAAAAACACATTACCTGAAGTGATAGGCAAAAGCAAGGCAGAGGAATCAGCTCCAGAGACACCATCAGTAAGGACACACAGCATTCTCAAGGAGAACCAAAGAGCTACAAACAGTTCAGGTGTGATTCAGATGAAGTCTTGCCAAGGGATTTATCTGGCCCTATCACTGCTGTGGGCAACTAGGCTTTGGTTTCCATAAGCATGGGCCTCTATTTGTGTATCAGTGGTGATTGAGAGAGAGGGGATCCAATAAATGGGACACACGTGGGCTCAGCCTGGAGAAGAGCAGGCTCAGGGGGACTTTCTCACTCTTTCCAACTCCTCCCTGAAAGGAGGCTGAAGGGAGGCAGGGGCAGGTCTCTTCTCCCAAGTACAAAAGTGATAGGTCAAGAAGCAACAAGTTCTGCCAGGGAGGTTGAGACTGGATAACAGGAGAAATTTCATCAGTGAAAGGATTGCCAAGCATTGGAACAGGATGCCCAGGGAAGTGGCTGAATCACCATCCCTGGAGGGATTTAAAAATGTGCAGCTGTGTCTCTTGGGGACATGGTTGGCTTGGCAGCTTTTGTTTAATGGTTGGGTTCTGTGGTCTTAATCTTTCCCAATCTAAATTATTCTATCAGGTTAACCTTTGAGCAGACCATGTGAACATAAAAAGACACTTTTCCTAATGTTAMCTCATGTTGCCACAACCAAGGTGCMCATAACCTAAAGGGGTACCTCACTGAAATCAAAGGATGCCTCACACAGAAGGATGTCATAGAAATGCTGGTGGAGACACCACTCTTGAGGAGTTCAGAGACACAACACAAACAGGAACCAAATCTCCACTGACACTTGCAATGTGTTTCTTGGTTCCCATTGCCATTCCAGCAATGGGCATCTCTGCCAGTCTTGGTAAATGAAAGTATCTTGTGTATTAAAACCTCACGATTTTTGATTCCTCATAACCTGTTCTTATGGTTCCTGAGCAGAAGCAATAACTACTGCAAACACTTACTAAGTTACCTGGATGTTGCCTGAGCATTTGCTGACACAGAGCCAAGACACAGCTGTAACCACAGAACTTTCTGGTATCACTGAGGCAGGAATCAGGCTCTTCAATAAAAAAGTATTCACTGTATCAGCTGGGAAAAAAAAAAACCATTTTAAATGAGATGGTGCTCATGTACCAGGTTCTTCAATATTGTTTTGCAGCTTAGGTCAAAATTCCCTCTGAACAAGATTATATGTTTCCTTGCTCAAAGTAACAGTGTGTAAGAATTTAGGAAGGCTTTACCTATGCTTCAAAATGATGACAAACAATTCATTCCAGCTCAACAAAAGAAAAYGGAAATTTCACCAAAGCATGCCAGAAAAATTAAGATTATGCTACAGTACCATRAACACATTATCTCAGCAGCTTTGATTAGAGGGGAAAGGCACATTCACACAAGATACACCAGCAGTATAGAAATGCTGTACCAAATTTGCCACTGAGYGCCACGTTCAGCAGGATCTCAAACCCTTCAGGGGGCAGCCCTTGTTTCAGGGCAGTGCTTTCCACTGCATCCAAGTGTCTCTGCAGAACACTGTTCTTCTTCAGGGCAACACGGCTTTGATCTGGGAAAAACAAAWGGGACAAGCACAGGATGAAACAACTTCTGAACAGAAATGAACTTAAAGCTTYTCTGAACTGTCCCTGAACACACTCCTTTTTCTTGACATGGTAACACAGCAGAAAAACTTTTAAGACATTAAAGAAACATTACAGGGGTTAAAGAGGGAAAAGAGAAGTAAAATTATTCTGAAATTATTAATATTTAATGAGAAATATGTGGAGAGACTTCTTACAAGAGCACATAGTGACAGGACAAGGGRAATGGCTYCAAACTRAAGGAGGTTTAGATGGGATATTGGAATAMAATTGGTTTTATTCCAATAAAGGTGAGGGTGGTGAGGCCCTGGCACAGGTTGCCCAGAGAAGMTGTGGCTGYCCYATCCCTGAAAGWGTTCAAGGCCAGGCTGGATGGGACCTGAGCAACTTGATCTACTGGAGGGTGTCCTGYCCATGCCAGGGGGGTTTGGTCCTTCCAATCCAAACCATTCCATGCTATTCTTTTTTTTTAAATAGTAGTAACACAAAGCTTCTAAGACATTAAAGCAATAATACATAACTCAGGTATTAAAGTGGGGAAAGAGATTAGAAATTAGATTTTTTTTTTCATTAAGAATGTAATTATCTTCTCAATCTTAGACAGCCACCCAAAAAATTCTCTAACCTCTCTCCAAGTAGCTCAAAGCTTGCTCTAGAAGCCCTTCCTGGCTCTCATATTTCTGATCATTAGCAGACTGATTCTGTAGGCTTTTCTCAGAGTCAGTTCTCCTTCCTTTGCGCCACGCAGAGAGATCACTTTGGCTCTTCTGGTGAGCGTGTGAAGGCTGCCTCGGGGTCCTGGAACTCCTCCTTGGCTGCATCTTCTCAGACTCCCAGCTGAGAATGGACAATTTCACTCATTTGTCATGGGAGAGCCAGSCCTTCATCAGGCAAGAAAAGAGATCAGCTGAGGAACATCAGAGAGCTGGTTCCCTGCAAGGAAAAGAAATATTTTTTCAAGGAATCCTGCATAAAACAAGAGTAAATTCAGAAGAAATAGTTTAGAGCTGACTGCTCCCYAAAAGATCAGACAAGATCCTCAAAGATGCACAGACAACAGTGTATCAAAAGTGTCATCTTACATTAAAAAAGAAATAGATTTCCTAAGGAAAAATTAACACTTAGGAAAAGTTAACACTTAAGTAAAAGCACCTTTCAAGCTAAACATTATCTGATACAATTTTAGATAGCATTTTGATAAAAACATCAACACAACCAAGTTTTCTTCTGAGTTAATTTTTTGCATTGTTATTTCCCTTACTTGTGATGCATATGCCAATACAACCAGTCAACAAGTCATGATTCTCTGCAAGGTTATGGACAGATGTTAGAGGATCATAACAACACTTTTCTTCCTATTTCACAAAAATTAGGTTCTTCTGCAGCCTTTCTACTAACCAGCTTGGATTGGAAAAACTAAAAATTTTGGTAAATTTTTCAGTGAGGCACAAGAGCTACCAACAGTGCCAAACTGCTCAGCTGTGGGTGAAATACAACCACAAAAAGTGGCATTTTCTCCTCAATATGCTGGAGGGACCAACCTTTATCCCACAAAATAGGAAATTTTGCTACAATTTCCTGAACTTGGTAGAGTGTGCACCTCTATCCCTGGATTGCTGGAACCTATCTTTCCTGACACAATAAAACAGAATGACTTTCTATTCACACTCCCCACCTCTCACTTCTTTAGGAAGTTAGAATCATCACCAATTCTAATTAATGTTTGTTTGTTACTTTCCCGTGCAGCAAAGCTTGGTGACCACACTCTGGAGTACAACAGCAGCTTTCTCTCAGCTCCCTCAGCACTTCCTCTACGTGTGTTTTGTTTTCTTTTGTCCCGCACGAGCTCTACCAGAAAGGTTTGGTGAAGACGAGAGCAGCTGGAAGGGCAGTTCTGGCTGACAGCGAGCCCAGCCCTGCGCACCCCTCGGCGCCAACACGAGGAGGGTGGCACCAGCACTCTGCAGCCCCCACCRCCACTCCCCCAGGGCCACCCGGAGCACCCCGAGGGCACGGAGGGGCTGAGGGCTCCCAGGCCCAGCCCAGCACGGAGGCCCCGGGGCCCTCAGAGAGGCGGCGGGGGACTCGGCCCTCAGTGAGGAGGTGGGCCGGGAGAAGGGGGGAGTCACTGACCACCCCCTCCCACGGCCACCGAGCTTCCCGCTGCTCTGGCCGCTGACCACCGACCATTCCGGGGCATTGACCCTCCCGCTGCCCTGGGCACCGAGCCCCGCTGCCACGACCACCGACCCTCCCGCTGTCCTGGCCACTCGCCATCCCACGACCACTCTCGGCCCCTCTGCCCGGGGCACTGACCACTCCAGGGTAACTAACCCTCCTSCTGCCCTAAGCACAGCTCGCCCCTTCCCACGGCCACTGACCGCTCAASGATCGCCTCCCGCCGGCTCCAACCGTTCCCGCATTCAAACCCCGCCGCCACCGCCCCGCGCATGCGCACTGCCCCTCAGCACCGCCCTCAGCGCCGCTCCTGCCCGGCGCGTTCCCGCCCAGCCGCGCATGCGCATTGCCCTTCAGCACCGCCCTCAGCGCCGCTCCTGCCCGGCGTGTTCCCTCCCGCCCTCTCAGCTGCGCATGCGCACTGCCCCTGAGCGCCGCATCTGTCCGGCGCATTCCCTTCCGCCCTCCCAGCCGCGCATGCGCAGCGCAGCAGCCGAGTGCAGTGGGCGGGAATAACTGCGGCGCTTCCGCCCTTCCTGCACCGGGCGCTTGTGCGCATGCGCGGTGCGTGAGGGGCGGGAATTGCCCGTGAGGGGCGGGAATTGCCCGTGAGGGGAAGGGTTCCCTCCCCTCAGGTGTGGCCTCCTCCATCGGGCTGCCTGAAATTACGTTTTAAAAACAAAAAGGGACGGGAAATAGGCGCATATAAAGCGAGGCACTAATCCTGAGACCGACCGGAATGAAATGAGGGGCAYGGAGATAGAATAGAAAAGCGCATTGGGGAAAAAAAACAGAAAGAATTAAAGAAAAAAATACAAAAGAAGAGTAAATTARCATCGAGGTCTTACAGAAGGAGTGGATCTGTTCTTGTCACTTCCAGTGAGCACAGATGGCTSGAAGAGTCCAAAAATAGCTGTTTAATGCTGGGGGGCAGTGATAGAGGTCAGGCCGCTAGGATAAATAAAGAATTCTTGTTACTGGACTCCAAGATGAGTTGTCTCTSTCTGTAACAAAGAACACGCAACCACTGCTGCGGGTCAGTTGTTCATATCCCTGCAAAGTGAAAAAAACTGGATTTTTTTTTTAGTAATCACTGCACAGTCTGAAGCTTTTACAGAGATAATCTTTGCTCCATGGGATGCTTTATTCTTATCATCTCCACAAGTTCCAGTGAGGAATGTTACAAAAGATAAACACAATTGTTCCCAAAGGTTTCCTGGGTTGGATGCCTGGGTGAAAGGGCTGCAGCAGTTCAGTTGTGTGGGAATGCACAGCACGGTGTGGGTTTGAGTCGGTTTTTATTGGGTTTTGAATTAAAAACACAATTAATAAACCCCGGTCGGGGCATGGTAGTTAAAGCGCCTAGTGGGAGGTAAAGGGAATTCTGTATATATATTTTGGATGACCTTGAGATAGTCTGTGAAGATGAGATTGTCTAACAGAGGTTCCTTTGCTCAGGGTGCATATCTGATGAGAGAGATTTAGTCACTCTGGAGCTCTGGAAGGAAGCTTTTTCAGCATATATATATTTATATGTATGTATGYATGTATATGTATACAGGGCTGCATCTGTTTTAGCAGCAAACTTCAGGAAAAAAGAAGAGATGAACACCCACAATCAATTTTTATAGAGATACAATGCTGACAGTTCACTGGAGTTACCTTTTCTCACTGCTACATTGAATTGTAGCAAAAATTTAATTGACACTGTTTCAGTAAAATACCCAAATGTCTCTTTTAAGTATCTGTGGTTAATAATATATAACGAAGTACAGTTTATCTGACTTCCACTCTGCATCACCTTGTCTCTCAAATTGCCTGACATGATTCTGCCCATTTTAGGTGGAGTGTTTGACCATARGGAAAGGTTTTCAGACACGTCTCTCAAATAAGAAATTTGTTTCTGTAAAGACATTTTTCTCCAAATTTCAAAAAGTTTATTTTTGTGACTAATTAAAAAAAAAAATAAAAGAAAAACTGAAAACAGACAAACATTAAGAAAACCAGACATATTTCAGAGGTAACACATGCTCTTTATGACACTCTAAAGATTTCAGCTACAACACAGGGATTCAGGCTCTGGTAACAGGACTTATCCCAGCTCGCTGAGGCTGTGTGTGGGATGAGCAGTGAGGTACCTGCAATTGTTCAGACCCTCATCTACCAGAAATAAACAACAATTCTTTAAAGTCACAGCTTGGGGGGAAAAAAAAGGAACTTGCAGGGAACTGGGGAGCACAATGCTACTTGTGAACATCAGAGGGATATTTTGTAGTTCTTTGGGCARTTCCACTCCCCATCCCCTCTCCAGTCACCCTTACTCTCTGCCAAGAAGGGTTAAGTGATGCCTCTGCCTCGTGTGAAGCAGGCAAAAAACGACTGCTTATCGGGCCATTGTCCCAGTTTTGGAGCCTCTGCACGGAAATCAAAGAAGATGTAAACAGAGCATCCCACATTTTSTCTGGATAACCATTCCATGGAAAGGACTGGGCACAGAGGCAGCAAAGCCCAAGGGATCCCTCTCTCCAACACAACATACAGCACGTTTTTGGTAACAGGGTCCCTTTTATCTCTGGACCAGGGAAATGCAGATGTGTGTGTGGGGCTGCACAGGGACACTGCTCATGTCCTGCCCAGCCACTGTTCCAGGCAGCAGCAGCACACSCAGCTCAGCTCTGCTGCCGTGGGGCTCAGGGCTGGTGCTCAGGACCCWTCTCCCCACTGCAGCAGTGCCAGGGTGGCCCCAGTGCCTGCCCAGCTCCCTGCCCAGGCTCTCAGGCTGGTTTTGCAGCTCCTGCTGAGGCCAGCACTGCTCCAGCTGGGTTGCTGACTGCCTCCAAGCTGTCCCTGTGGAAGCTAGCTCGTGTTTTTCTACGTTACAGGGCAGCAGCAAAAGCAAGACTACAGTGTAGACATACCTTGTATCTCTCAGACCCCAAGTGCAACTTTATTTAGGCAGACAAAAGAAAAAAAAAACAAACAAAAAAAAAGCAAGTAGGTGAATAAAAACCAAAATTTCTGGGCGATTTTGGAGAGAGCTGCCTCAAGGGTCCGTGTTTCCTCACATGCACTCAACTAGGACACCTTCATTTTGCCTTTCTCAGGAGCTGCCTCGTGGACGAGCGGCTGCTCATCGCCGTTCACCGACAGCATCCTCTTGTCGGGCGGCAGCTCCTCGGGCTGGCGGGCGATCAGCAGGCGGCAGGTGAGCAGGATCCCAAAGACCAGGGCGTGGGCGTAACGCTTCAAGGGATCCCCCACCAGCTGGTGGAAGAAGAGCACGGCCAGCACGAGCAGGAGGAGCAGGAAGTTGGCCACGTCCTTGGGGCGGCCGGGCACCAGTGTCATGACAATGCCGCACGCCACTTCCAGGGCGCCGATGCTCTTGCGCAGGAGGATGGAGCTGACTCCCATCTTCTTGAGCATGGGCAGGGCCCGCACGTAGCTCTTGTAGGCTCGCTTCTGGAATCAAACAGCCGAGGGTATCATGTGAGAAACTGAAGGCAGAGGTGACTTCCGTTCAAACAGATTGATGGGCAACATGACCTAAAAATTATTTCAGTTGTCACAGACCCCTCTGGCACAATACCCAGTCTGTAAAAGCTTCTGATTGGGGCTGTTTTAAATCATCAATCTGCAATTACCCCTTTCTAAGCTGTTGTCTCCTCACTGGAAAACAGTTCTGCAACCTCTCATCCATCTTTGGAACTACAACCAGGCCAGGTGTACCTTACCCTGAAATCTGAGGTTCTGATTGCTGGAATTAGCAGTGCAGAACCATGTTGTTAAAACAAACAAACCTCTTTCTAGGAGTACCTTGTGCTTTAAAATTGACTAATACAGCCAACCCCTGCAAAGTCAAAGCACAGCAAGTAAATACAAGTCTCTTTCGACTCCAAAGCAACTTACAACATCCCAAAGCAACTTAAAATATTCCAAAGCTACTTACAGTAGTTATGGGCAGTGCAGGCCTAGGATGGGACTAAACATCAAAGCTGAGATTCACCAGTCCTATCCTGTGCTTACACACTTTTATGATGCTTTCTTTCCTCAGGTGAAAGCAAGCTGACATTTGACACTATTTGCTCCCTGGTTTATGCTGGATTTAGAAGCAGTGTAAATTGCAAGACTCAGCCTGCTTGCACAGCTGCCTCATTCTTTTGGGGAAAGAAACAACCTTTGTCCTTACACATGTCCAGGTTCTTCCATTTGAACATTAGGGGCTGGTGGCCTTACTGTTTTATTTGGGATTTTTTCCCTTTTTTTTTTTTTTTTTTTTTTTTTTTTGTTCTGCAATGAAGTATTTCCTTTTGTATATATATTTTAGTAAGGTTCCTATATTCAGTGTGAGACACTGAAATTATTTCCACTTATACTTGAGTATAATACCCCTGAAGACATTCTTCCCAYTGTGTTCTCTGTTTACTAACCAGCATGAGGGAAATGGAAGGCAAATCTCACATACAGGATTGTTCAGGTCTCACAGGCACTGATCAGACTGTGGATTTACTTCCATACAATTTTGGAAATCTACATTACAGGCATACAGAACTTTCCCATCTCTCCGTGGATTTTGGTCTTTCCTTCTGAGAGGATCTGATGCTTCACTGGAGGTTAAAAAATATCCAGCATTGTCATTTTTGCTACAAAACAAYTGAAGATCTCATGACACATTTACTCCAAGTGTTTGCATTGTAAGGATGTATTTTAAACCATCAGTGACTAAAACCTCAGAGCAGAGTATTTTGTAACAGTTGTGAAAAATACAACACTTTTAAGAAATGTACTATAAGCATGTCCTAGAGTACTCTGGTATTTTAGGTATTTTAATAGGCAAGCTAATGTAGTCTTTGTTGAATGAAAAACTACAAGTTTGGTGTTTTAGGTAGATAACAGAGGTTCTCTGTTTTCTGGGGGGCAAAAAGCAATCCTTATGGATTAGCAAGGTCAGGTTTTTCTTACCTGTCTGCATGACCTAACAGACCACCACAGTATGGAGCACAGCAAAGGCAMGAGAGCCTAATGAGCCATAAATATATAACAATATGGGCTGTGAAGARTAATGATGCTGTGTAATACCTGCTTTAKAAAACCAGAGATCAGTCCTACCTGCAGGCCTGACTCTTGATAAAGCAGAAGGGGACACAGAAGTGAAATATTTTACAGACCAAGCATTTTGCTCCTAAAGTCTCTGTGCTTTTTTTGTCTGTAGCAGAAGCTTAAGAGCTTTTTTACTAGGGGTTTTACCTCATGTGTCTCTTGCCCATGAGTTACTTCTTGGGGATTTTCCTGTGTGAGATCCCTGTGCTGAGCTGCAGACTAGGCACTGCAATTCAGATGTTATTTGAGAGCTAAGGAAAAGCAGCTGGGCAGGTGGAGCAAAGGGAGAGAACAGAATGTGCTGGAAACTTCCAGCATTATTTTTTTTAGGGGCACAAAAATTATACTCATCTTTTCAACCACCACAATAAATAACTGGGGAAGCAGGAGTGGGTAGGAGAATAAATAAACACAGATGAGGAAGCAAAATGTGACAGCCAGTCCCTCACCTGCCTGCAGCTCAGAGCTGGCAAAGCTCTGCAGCAGGGCTGGCCCTGAGCAGGCAGAAGCATAAACCAGTTCAGCAGGGGAGAAATGCACACGGTGAATTCTCCATCCTCTGCTCACCCCTTTCCTCTTAGGCAAGAGGAGAGGTTCATTTCCCAGGCCAAAGAGAATAATAAGAAGACTATAAATAATACCGTCCTCTGCCAGCTAAGAATCTCAAAGCATTTCACAATCATTAATTAATCCCTGCACAAGTCTGGTGAAGTAGGGACAGTCACTATCATTATCCTTGCTTTAAAGCATCGAATTTTGAGGATGAACATCTGCCAGGGCAGGCATCTGCTTYTCCTACCCCCATCCAGTGGATAGATTTCCCCTCAGGGATCAGCTGTCCCCGCCTGCTGCATGTCTGGCACTTCTGCAGGCCTTGCTTTTCGAGACCTTTGTGTCCCCTTCTTCCGCAGGCTGTGTGTACTGTGCCAYCCCATCCTCCCCTCCCCATCCTCATCCACCAGAGGTTTCTCCGTGGATAGGYTCAGCTAGAGCCCGGACTGCCAGGATATCCTGGGCACTGCGTGTTAYTGGCTTCTCTCCATGTCTATCCAGYAAGGAGTCAGACCAGCTCCTTCCCTGTGCTGCCCCTGGCTCGGGGTTCCAGGGCAGCCACCCCCTGCATCCCCCCCTGCTCCTGCTGCCGGGCGGGAGAGCCCCAAAGCGGCTCCCTGCGCGCTGCCCCGCTCACCATCTCATTGTAGGCATCCCTGCTGAGCCGSGGGGTCAGCTTGATGGTCCCCATAAAGACGAAGAAGAGCCCCAGGGCCACCGAGAGGGCCACGATGGTGATGGTCCTGGGAGATGCCATAGAGCCGCAGCGATCCGGTCCTAGCGAGGCCTGGTGGCTGCCAGCCCGGGTGGGAGGGAGTCCGTCACCATTGAAGGCTGGAGGAATAAAGCTGCAGAGGCAGGAGGATGACAGCGGGAGGGGATTCAGCCTCCTCCACTCAGCAAGCCCTGGGTCCTAAAGCCCTGCAGCCAGGCAGCTCCAGGAGCGCGAGAGGAACTCATCCTCTTGTTACCTCGCGTGTTCCAGAAATCGCSCACAGAAAAGCCGAAACGGAGTCAATTCTGGGCATGTGGGAYGGCAGCCAAAGGCAGAGCACAGTCATTCATTAGTGGGAAAACAAGGACACGTTASCAGAGGGCACAGGAGTAACGAAATGGGCAGGGCTCTCTTGTCCATAGACAGCTTTCAGTTTCAGATATTCAGATGCTCATACATAGCAAACAACATATTGCTTCATTTATTTGCACCAGGAAAGAAACAGAAATGTTTTGTCCCTGTGGCTCTCCTGGAAGCTGATGCTCAAAAGGGAAGGTGAGGCTCCTTGTGTCACCTGTCCCCACTGCAGATAAAACCTATCCTGTATGTTCAGCTATCCTAGTGGAGAGGTTTTATGATCCTCTGGTACTTTCTGATTTAAAGTCATTGTCCCTCCTGCAATTAATGCAACAAATTTCCTTTTGACCAAAACCCAGCAGAAATCTATTCAGATCTTGCTGTGAGAAACCAAGGTGTAATTACACAAAACAGAACTGCTRGAATATTGCATCCTTTGGTGTAAAATTAAAACAAGAGGCTGCAACTGTGTGTAAAAACCTGCACTCATGGGATAGTGCAAGAGTGATACTTCCTATGCCTGTCAGGAATCTCATCATCATTCCCTTTATGGTGCAGTAATTATCAAGTCCTAAACACATGTATTTTGAGCCTCCATGGCTTGAGAACTGGTGGTTGTTATTATTCAAAGCCAAGGACTGGAGTTAAAAGTCTGAAAAATACAGGCAATTCTCCCAGTTTCCTTGGGAGTTTATCAGCCTTGATTAAAACATCCTGGGACTCGCACAACTCAAGGGAACTCTGCTCACCCAGACTCCCCTCCCCATTACAGCAGCTCCATCTCTGGAAGAGCTGGAGAAATACAACACAGTGAGCAGGACAGGACACATAGAAAACACAAGAAAAAATTTAATGAGCTATTGCAGAACATCCTTAAGAGGAAAAATGCAATTTTCACAGGGCACTTCATAKTTAGGCATCAGCAATCATTAGTGGAGAAGGGGGAAGAAGATGTGGAAAGAGAGACACTGAAATACGTTCTCTTTATTTTGTTTTATAGAAAAAGGGAAAGTAGGTGCCTCCTCCAGGCAGGACCCCAACAAAGGAATACCTGGGCTTCCATATTTTTCCATCCTAAATCTCCCACCCCTTGCACAACAGTTCAGACCAGCAAAAAATCAGAGCCTGGTGTGCTCTCATTGTTTGTTGGTTTGTGCAGCCTGTGGGTGAGAAGCCACCCACACCCAGCCAGCGCTGCAAGTCCCGTGTCCTTTGTTAGGCACAAGGTCAGTGCCCATTCAAGGCTCCTTGCCTGAGGCTCCAGCRATTTCCCACTATCCAGGGCACAATTTGCAGCTCGAATACCGAGCTATATATTCCTCAACACAGGGAGAGAGTCTTTTCCAGGCTGTTTTAAGCAGCAGCCCGAGGTTTGCAGGGAAGGAAGGGTGATGAAATGCTACAGAAAACCTTTTCACCCCAGAAATCCAAGTTGTTCTTTCCAGAACAGTGTTGCTAGGCAACCCAAAGTAAGACAAAACCCAAAATTATTTCTTTTTATACAACTTCACAGAAAATAAGTTAGAATCCCAACTACGTTGGCTCTTCAGGACAGGAGSAGGTTGCTTCCCAAGCTCTCAGAGCTCATTGCTGCCTCCTTGTCAGCGGGTGAACAGCAGCACCAGCTCGCAGTGAACAGTGTGAGGAAACATGTCAAAAGGAATGGCCAACACGGGGGTAAATGGCTCCCCTGCCAGCTTCTTCCGTGGGTCAGGTGGGCAGCACAGCCTGTGGAAAGCAAAGAGCATCCTTCAGAGCAGTAGCAGAAGCCTTCAGATCACTGGTATCACAATCCCAGGGGGATCCACAAAGGAGATATCATGTGTTTGGCTAACTGCTCAGTCTGCAGCTGACACTGGCTGAGGTGTGGAACCATCAGTACTGAATCCCAAACCAGCTCTGAAAACCTCAGGGACAAGCTGAACAGTCTGAGTTCTTTTCTCAGAAGCCATCCCAGCTGACAGACAGTTTCAGTTTTGCACTGCCCTCCTGGCTGCCTGCAGGCAGATTTATCACCTGGGTCCACCCCAGCTAAAGGCTGACCAGATAAAGCCACATGATTAACCCCTAAGCAGGTGACAAATCCCCTTGGCTTCACTTTCTTGGGAGGGGCCAACCTTCCTGCAGKGAACTCCATGGACTCTATCTCACATCCAGATGTGCTTGTTCTTTCCAGAAGGATGCACAATGTCAYTGTGCCATGTTTGAATTATTTTCTCTTCCTCACTGATGCCTTGTCTGGACTTAACAGGGTCTGTGACTGAGATCAGGAGAAAGGAGGAGAGTGCTTACTCAAGGAAGTTCCTCATGGCTTCACCCTCGGGCTTGCAGGAGATGTAGAGCAGCCTGCGGATGGAGCTGCAGTTCCGGATGGCTCTCACGACTCTGTAATCTGCAAAGACACACAGCCTGCTGTCCACCACCACCCTGAGCTCTGCAGGGGGAATGACTGCATAACACAACAGAATTGTCAAAAATACAGATGCACATTTCACCACGTTCTGTCTCAGGTGCAGTCCCTCAGGAGGCCAAGGGTGAGACTCACACCGCTGACAGCTCAGCCAATTTGGCAGGCACAGCAATGGGAGAGGTCCCTCTGCTTCCCAGGGGGATGGAGGGTGGATGAGAGAAAAAATGTTACTCAGTTAAACAAAGGCATAAAAAACCTTCCACACACACTTGTGAGAGTGCATCTGGGCACCAGGAGCAGTGTGTGACTTCCCAGTACACACTCCAGGGGAGAGCACTGAGACAGTCTGAGGGCTGGATTGTTCATCCTGGGGAAGAGAAGGTAAGCAAGGATCCATTTGCTATCTTCAGGGACCTCATGGGGGATTACAGMTAACTGAGAATCTTCTCAGAGGGGCATGAGAAGAAACAGATATATGGCAGCAAGGCAAAATCTTGATTAAATATGTTAGGAAAGCATTCTCAKGAGAGGGGATACACCCTTGGATACATTCAAACACCAGCTAGGCTTTATATCCCTATGCAACCTCATACAACTCTGAAGTTGGCCTTGCTATAGTTGGGAGATTACACCAGAGACCTCCAGAGGTCCCTTCTCTCTTAAATAATTGTGTGAGCCTGTGAAAGATGGAAAAAAGATTAGAGCTAAAGAGAARGCAYGATGAARGCACTGAAAACAGAAAACTTTACRGGATTTTAGCTGCTGTCAGCAACAAGAAACAAGAGACTAAGCAAGGAAAGGGTTTAGAGTCAGTATAACAGGTCTCACAGAACTTGTTCAAAACCCTCTGTTTACAAGATGAAAAKAAACAGCATTTTCTCTCACGTAGGCCAGCCCGAGAAGGGTTCACCACAGCAACAAGCGCTCGGGCATCCTCCCACGATGCCAGGAGCTGTGGTAACACAGCCTCTGCCTTTCCACTGTGGAACTCAYAGTTGGAGATCCCTGTGAAAGAAAAAAGCAACCACATGAACTGAGTCTCACCAAGTTAGGTATAACACCCTTTGCTGTGTGAAGGTAACTGCTTAGGGTCCCTCTGCTCACTTCTACTCATATTTTTCAGCATTTGGTTTGAAACCTTTTGCCACAGCGAGTTTGGACTCACCATTGAATGCTGCATTCCACTCAGCATCCTCTAYTGCCTTCTCCACCACCTCAACACCAATAACCTTGGACACTTGRTGAGCCAGAGAGAGACCAATTGTGCCTGGAAACACGGGAAACAAAAAATTCATGCTGAAGAAACAGGCCTTTACACAGCAAGGATCAGCTCTGSAATGCAAAGCTCTGGGAGCCCAGGRACCCACCTGTTCCACAGCAGATGTCAAGGAGGACAGTGTCCCCAGTAGCCTGGCAGAGCTCCCCAACTGCCTGGTACAGAGCTTCTGCTCCAGCCGTGTTGACTTGGAAGAAGGCGTCGGGAGAGATGCGGAACTTCAGGCCCAGCAGCTCYTCAAAGATGTGTGGTGCCCCATGGAGGAGCTGGTAGGGGGACTGCTCGTGGGAGCAGCGTGTCATGGTGCTGCCACATCACACAAAACAGCTGTTAGAAGGCAGCAGAGAGGAGCTGGTTGCCATTCCCAGGGTGCTCATGGTGCAGGATGGTTCTTCCCCMCAGCAATTTGTATTTTATGTGAGCCTTTCAACATGATTAAAGCATTTTGATTATTTGTAAGGGATCTGTGACTTGCACAGCCTAGATTTCATTAAAATGATCAAAATGACTTAGCAGAAGGCAGCATTCCTCGGGTCTAGTGCCCAGTTTTGCTGCTAATGTGATTTACTGTMTTGGGATAGTCACTGGAAGTATTTTTTTTAAGTTTCCCAGACTCATAATTCCCATGAGGTAGAGCCATAGTGTGTTCAAACAAGTCTGGAAAAATAAAAGATGGGGCCATCCTAAAGCCACRTCTTCAAGAGGGATCCAAACATCTGATAATCTCTTCCAGCACTCCCTGAACTGGTGCAATTTGAATTTGGCCAGAAAGGGGGGAGAAGAAGGAGGTGGCTTAGTTTCCACTCATTCCCCCTGTCAAGGAATTTACCTCTCTTGGAAATAAAGTGAAGTCAAGGCACAGACTGCTCCAGGCCCAGATGTGAAGAAGTCCTTCAGCAATGCTTTCTGAGTAGCCAGTGCCTCCTGTCAAGAGTGAGAAAGGAAAAGCTGCCTCTTTGGGTCACCTGGTTAGACCCAGCAGGCTCAGCTCAGCCAGGTGCCTGCTGTGCCTCCTGCCCTGTGCTCCAGGKGCTCACCTGGCCCAGCTGCTGGGGGTGGAAGGTGATGATAGCCATGGTGTGGCCACAGCTGCTGGTACGAACCACGAGCTCTCTCCAGTGTCCCCCTTCATGGAAGAGGATGCAGGAGTCCAGGGGGGAGCGACAGATGAACTCCTCATAGCACTGAGGGGAGGGGAAATGGCACCTGGAGCAGCATGAGGACAACTGCCCTGCTCTCAGCCCCCCAGACAGGCAGCCCTTCCACCACTGTGGTCTGCTTTTTCTGCTTGATTTCAATACACTGGGTGAAAGCTCCTTCCAGGCTCTTGAAAAACAACATATTATCATAATTTCAATTCACAGCTCTTATGTATTGTAGTAGATATTCATTGTCACTTGGATAACTTCATTACTCAGGACACTTTATGGGYTGCAATATCAACATGTGAGGTTTTATGAAAGTATTTATCCACCAAATAGAATCAGGCATGAAAGTTTTCAGAACATGAAAATGGACTTGAAAACACWGCATAATTAAAATTACAGTGTTCTMAAAAGTAAGAGTTATTGCAGTCTCTCCATTCCACAGTGAAGGGACAGACATGACTTATTTATTTACCTGGGCCACTTGTTTGTGTTTTGAGGGTATGTTCTCCATATGGTTGGCATTCACACAGACAATATTTCTTCCTGTAGAGAGAGGGACAGGTATTGAATTGCTCTGATTCAGGGCACACAAACCACTTTAACATCTGACATGATAAACTGTGGAGAGCCCTTTCCCCACTTCCACAGCCCATGGCAGCAGTTTTCTGTGAGTYCCTTGTCCTGCACTCACCTCTGCCAGTTCCCACATACAACCCCACAGTTTTGGGGTTCCCATCTGGCCCTCGGTTCACAGAGAAAGTCGATTTGTTCCGGTAGCCATTAATGATGGGCTGAGGGAGACAAGAAGGAAAAGCAAAGCYTTGGATTAAAAGAAAAAKCAGTGGAGGAAAGCYAAAGCCCAGCCTGGTTATTCTGTTGCCAGCATGGGAAGATRTGAATGGGCAAAATAGAAARAGAGCTTGTGCACAAGAACCCCAGTTCTGCCCCTTGGGGACAAGAAGTGGCTCTCTGTGACAGAATGGTGACAGGTTTAACAGGGAGGCCTTAGGCACAACAAAAGGATTCCTGAGCACTGGGCTTATCTCACTCTTGGCCAGTCACAAGCTGCAAAGCACAAGTTAGCAAGGACTGACTCAGACACAGTCTCTGCAACCAAATGATGCCCCCCATGAGACTCTAGAGCTGTTGGGTGAGAGATTGTTTGTGGCTCAGAGGGAAGAGCATTCCCATGGGACACTCACCGAAGGCACCACAGGCTGCAGAGGACAGCASAGCCCACCAGGTTTCTGTGCATCTATGCCCAGCTCCTCGAGACGAGATGCCAGAGTCTGCAAAATCTTCCTCTGGCTTTCATACTTCACCTGCAGAGGAGTTCTAAGGCAGAAACACTCTCACAGGAGCACATGAGGATGGTGGGCAGCTCTTCATCAATCACCTCTGGTGATTTTCCTCCTTCCAACAGGAGGAAAAACTGCAAGTGAAAATATAGCCCCAGAGRAACTCTGCCCTTTTCATAACTACAGCTGCCTGGAGAAACAGGAAAGAGAAAAATCCTGTGTCTGTGGTCCCCAAATGCTGGCCTGGAACACTTTGTCTAACCTGAAGCCCCAGTGGAGCAGAGCAGTTCCACAGAGGAGAAGATCACTGTGCAAATGCCCATCCTCTGTACTACAAGGAGCCTCCCAGTTCTATCCTTCACAACAACAGGATTAAAGCACCAGTAAATGAGGTCTGAACAGTTTGCAGTAGTAAGCTGCTAAGGGTCACTGCTCAAGGGGAAAGGAGGGACAGTTGGGGCAACACAACAGAGAAAATCTGTGTGAACACATCTTACCTGCAGCTGCTCTTGGTAGGGAAGTCTCCACAGTGGTGTCACTGCATTTGCTAACCTGGAAAGCACAACAGCAAGGCAGTGCCCAGGGCTACTTGACTCCTGATTCCTGTGGCATAACACCCCYGGCAGCTGCTTCATGGGCAGGACCATGTTGTGGTGTGGGCTCTGCACCAGGGCTGGCTGGAACACCCAGACTCCCAGGGAACCAGTGAAATGCACAGTTTGTGYGTAGCAGGAGGGAATTTCAAGCTGCTCATTCTCACTGACCCAGCCACCCACACAGAAGTCGTTTAGAGAGAAACCTCAGAACTTGCCATAACTCATAGCCAAAGCAGAACAAGCAAGAACACATAAAAGCTGATTAAAAAAAAATATATATACCCTAAAAAGACTGCAAAAAAAAAAGAGGTGAATCTGATACAATTCAAGCACTCAAAATTGGCTCCCTGAGCCCATGGGGAACACCACCCCACAGCTGGATAAGTTGCAGCTATTGCTTACTTAGGATTTTTGGAGTTGCTTCCAAAGCACCCAGTGCCAACTACTCTGAGGTCCRGGACTGCAAATCAAATGGACTAGCACTTTTTGCTTGCCGGTGTGGCAACTTATCTGCTCCTTTCCTCTCAGAACTTTTCATTTGTGTTCTCCACTATCCCCCCCCACCCCGGGCCAGACTCCAGGCAAACGAGCCGAGCCCTGGCTGGAAATAAACCCCGCAGCCCAGCACGATCACAGCTATAGATGCTCGCTGCTTTCAAACAACGCTTCTTCATTTCGGAAAAGCCGTACCTCTCCTCCCAGGACGGCTCTGGCAGGCTGCAGCTCACCCCGGCCTTTTTCCTCCCTTCCCTTGCTGTGCTTGTCCCCAGGCTGCGGCGCCGAGCGAGCGGCGGGGGGCGGAGGCGGCAGCGCGGTGGCCTCAGCACGCAGGACAGAGCCATGGCGGGGGGCGAGGGGCAGCGGCACGGGCTGCGGCACCGGCAGCGACGGGGAGCGGCTCTGACAGCGACAGGGACCCGCTCCGGCAGCGGCAGCGGCAGCGGCAGCGGAAGGGGCGCGGTGAGAGCCCGGAGCCCTCCCCGTGCCCGGCCCCGCGCTGCCCGCGGAGCCCCGGAGGGTGTCCGAGGAGGGCTGAGCTTTCACCCCTGTGCTGATCGGACACGGGTGTCACAGTGTCACAGCAACTGCGTGGCCTGGGACAGACTGGAAGCTCAGTGCCACCGAGCCTGTCCCATGGCATAGTCAGGACTGCGGAAAAAGCAGAAGGGAGGTCTGCTATGTCACCTCTTCTCGCAGGGTGGGTGCAGCTGGGTACGTGTGATTATACGGACAGGAGAGCAGGAACAGCCCCTCCCAGCCAGCCCAAGCCGTGCCTCCATCCTGCAGCAGATGCTCTGGGAAAAGCGAGGAGCACGCAAGCACACGTGGTCCTGTGYTCACTGAATCTCTCCATCGGGAAATATTTTCAGCGCTGGAGATTTTCCGAGTCAGACGTGGTTTATCTGTTTAGGGACCCCAAGAGTTCTCTTGTTCAAGTGTTTACCTATCACCCTTTGATGTCACCTAAAATTCCTGCTGCCACACATCCTTTGGCCAAGAGGTTCACCCACCCACTTGCTACCATTTGGGTGAATTGTTCTYCTGCGAACCTGGCTGCTGCGGTTCCCCCCAAAAGCTCCAGAGCCTCTTCGTGTCCCCGGCCGGTCCCAGCCCCGCTCCTGGTCCCGTCCCGGTGAGGCGGAGCAGGTACGGGAGGTCCTCCCCGCCGCAAGGGGGCGCAGCACGGTTCGGACCCGCYGCGTGCCTGGGGCGGAGCTCGCCGCGTTTACCCCGCTCTGTGGGCGGGGCCTGTGTCACACAGCCACGCCCACCAGGGCGGTGACAGCCGGGATGCGCTGCCGCAGTAGCCACGCCCTCCGCCACGCCCCACAGTCACGAGACGCCGGCGCGTGCGCTGATTGGCCGGCGGTGCGGGGCGGGGCGTGCGCTGATTGGCCGGCGGCGCGCGGCGGAGCGCGGCCCGGCGCGGCCCGTCAATTCCGCGCTGGGCCCGCGATGCTGTCGGCGGGCGGCGGCTCCGGCCCCGCCGGGGCGGGCGGCTCCGGGCCGGGGCTGGGCGGCGACGGCGATTTCTTGTCGCGGTACCGCCTGGTGTCGGCCAAGCTGCGGCGGCGGTTCCTGCGGAAGCCGAACGTGGCGGAGGCGGCGGAGCAGTTCGCGGCGCTGGCGCGGGAGCTGCGCGCCCAGGAGAGCCTGCCCTACGCCGCCTGGTGCCAGCTGGCCGTGGCGCGCTGCGCCCAGAGCCTGTTCCACGGCCCCGCCGAGGCGGCCGCGCTGACCGAGGCCGCGCGGCTCTTCCTGCGCCAGGAGCGGGACCTGCGGCAGCGCCTGGGGCTGCGCGGAGGCTTCGGCGAGCACACAGCGGCGGCGCAGAGCTGCGGGGCCTTCGCCGCCCGCCTGCACCTGGAGCGGGGGCAGCCCGCGCTGGCCGCCGGGCCGTGCCTGGAGCTGGCGGCGGCGCTCCGCGACACGGCACAGCCCGCCCGCGCCGCCGCGCCCCTGCAGCGGGCGGCCGAGCTGCTGACGGCGGCGCGGCTGCCGCTGCAGGCTTTGCGCTGCCTGGCCGAGCGCGCCTCCTGCCTGCTGCTGGCCCGCGACTACGCCGGGGCGCTGGCCACGCTCACCCGGGCTCAGGCGCTGGCCGGGGCCGGGCTGGGCGGTGCGGCCGGGGCCGGGAGCGCTCCCGGCGGTGCTTTCCTGGACGTGCTGGCKCGGTGCGAGGTGTCGAGGGTGCTGCTGCTGCTCCTGCTGCAGCCGCCGCCCGCCAAGCTGCTGCCCGAGCACGCCCGCACGCTGGAGCAGTACTGCTGGGAGGCGCCCGACGCCGGAGCGGGCACCGGCAGCGCCACGGGGACCGGAGCGGGGCTGCCGCCGGCCGCCAGCTACCTGCCGGCAGAGCTGTTCCTGCTGCTGCAGTCGGCSGTGCTGGCGTGCCAGGAGAAGGACGCGGAGGCGCTGAAGGCGCTGCAGGCGGAGCTGTGGCCGCTGCTGAGCGCCGAGCAGAACCATCTGCTGCACCTGGTGCTGCAGGAGATGCTGAGCCCCGCCGGMCAGGGGCTCTGAGCAGGGACAGGCCGGACTGGGCGCTGCAGCCGCTKCCGGCACAGACTCTATTCCGTTATTTATTTTTAATACGAGTTCTGTAACGCAGTGAAGTAATGGTTGATGAGAGGATGCGTTCATCTACACATGAACATCTACACGTGTTTGCCTTGTGTCACAGTAAACTGCTCATTGTATGAACTGGAACTTGTCATGCTTGGMAAAAGTGTAACCCTGAAGCAGAAAGGCCATTTCAGGGCAGAAGGAAGCTTTCATTAAAAGACTTTAGGACTTTCATTAAAAGACTGGCTGCACTTTGCATGTGTTGAAGGATTTGGGTGTCTAGGAATCAAATGTTGTTAGAGTTGCTTTTTCCAAAAAAACAAAGAAACAAAAACTCCACATAGAAATAAGATTTTCATTTTTCTCCCTCCTGACAACAAGTGACACTGCAGCCAACACGAGGCCCTGAGTTCTGTGAGTGAAAGGAGTTGGTCACTGACCTGCCAGTGCTTGCTGGGGTGATGCTGGCCTGACTCCAGTCTCTGTAGCACTGTTAACCCAGAGAAATGAACCTGTACAGTGGCACATCCACTTCAGCTGAGCGAATTTGGGAATGGAATTAATGGTGGAGGTAGTGAAGTTACAGGAGTTACTGGAATGTGGACTATTAATTCATTTGAGCTGTTATCCCTCTGCTCTCTGGCACTTCTGTCTGTTGCTTTCAGCTTCTTGGGACCTTTAGAGGAGAAGGACCCTGCTGTCTTTGGTGTTCTCAGCTGCTGGGTACAGGCCTGGCTGAATTCCAGTGCTAATACACAGCCTCAAGCAGGGCGGGCTTCATCCTTGGAAGCTTGAGATGCCTGGAGATGTGTATGTTAGGTAAAGAGCAATTCGAGGGTACCCAGGTACTGCTCAGTGAAACAAAACTCTCAGCCAGCACTTGCAGAGACCCTGCAGAGGGTGAGGCTTTGGGAAAGAAGGCAATCCTRTTTGTATACTTGGGAGAGAAGCCAGAGGTAAAAGGTAATTCTGTCAAACAGTGGTATTRCAYCYGATTTTAATATTTGGGTSTGGAGCCAGCARKTTTTTCAAACGCTTYTMYAGTGTTTGTTTTTCAAGTGTTTTTCACCTTCCACACTTAAATAATGAAGAACTTGCCATTCTCCCCTCTGAAATGTAAACAGAAGCTGGTGATTTCAAGAAGCCTTAAATACCACAAGCCTCTTTTGGGTAAGGTGAAATGGTAGTTGAGAAAGGCTCAGATCTGAACTGGATGTTATTTTGACTGGATGTTAYTTTATGGCTAAGCTAGCTGTGGATGTGTGGAAGAAAGAATGGGAAATCACTCTATGATCAATATGATCAAAGTGAGCCGTTTATTCTACACTGACAGTATCTTTTATACAGTTTTTAGCCTTAATCACGCATTGAGATGCTGCTTTGCATTTGGTTATGCCCTAAAAGCACACATTAGTTTTTTAGCCCGGACTGATCAATTGATACAGCAGAAACAGCAGCTTTCATTTGGCTTTCATCCGATTCTCACATCCTAGAGTTGTGTAGCATCTTTAGTTCTTCTCTGTGATTTCTGCATCGTTTGTTCCTCCTTGTCCGTGATCCTTGAAATGATTACAGACCTATCCATTCTCACTGGATCGCTCACATATCCCCACTTCTGGCTGGATTCATCCTCCACACGGACGCGCCAGGCCGGGCGGCCAAACTAAAAACCCGTGCGGCGGAATTACTGGAGTCCGTGTTCTTTTTAAATTTAAGTTTTACCAGAGCTGTAACTCCCTGCAAGCGCCGGGGAGGGCAGGCCGGGGGGCGGAGCCTGTGACGCGCCGGAAGGGGCGGGTCTGTGCCGATGACGCGCCGGAAGTCGCGAGGCCCGGCGGGCCGGGGCGGGCGCTGAGGGGCCAGCACGCGGCGCGGCCATGGCGGACGGGGACGGTGCGCAGCGGTGGGGCCCGGCGGCGGGGAGGGCACCGGGAGCGCTCGGGGCGGGCACGGGGAGCGCTCGGGGCAGGCTCAGCGGGTGGCTTTGTCCCCCCCTGAGCCTTTCCCGTGTCCCCTCCCGGCCCCGCCGCTCACTCCCCGCGTGTCGCTCCCGCAGGTTCCAGCGCGAAGAAGCGGCGCAAGAAGGAGAAGCGGGCGCTCGCCGATGATGATRTAGCGGTGAGAGAGGGGACGGGGGTTTATGGGGCTGTGCTCGGGGTGCCGGGGGGGTTCCCCAGTGGGTAGGGCTGGGACGGGCTCTCCGATCCCGCGCGGTGCCCGCGGAGCCTCCCGGGCCACGTGGAGAGCGCAGCGCGCACGGAGCGCGGCCCGCCGAATTCCCGCCCTCTGACCCCGCTTCCCTTCGCCCCCCCAGGACATCCAGCGCACCGAGGACTTCCTCATCAAGCCCGAGTCCCGCGTGGCCCAGCTGGACACGTCGCAGTGGCCGCTGCTGCTGAAGGTAGGGCGGGCTGTGCTCAGCCTCGTGTTCCTGGCCCTTTTGTCCGCTGCCTCTGGAGCGGGAACCGCGCTGCGGGAGCGGCGCACGTGGTGCTCTGCCCGCAGAAATCCTGCTACAAAGTCTCCCCGGCCGTRTCGTTTTAAGTTTTTGTGAGTTTTCCATGCCTTGGAAAGATCCCGCCATTTTTCTTGAGTTTTTTAATTTGGGTCTGAGCGTGGCCTGCGGTGTGTGGAGACWTCCACGTTGCTTCTGCTGAGTTTCTAAAGAATGCTTGGTTTATCCTGCARTCAGCACAATATATTGTGCTGCTTTCCCATCTCCGTCAGTCCAGGATTTCGATTTTTCTCGATTTTTGTAAAATATCGCGGTTTCATTGTTGGGTCACTTGCATTTTGGAAGTGGCTCTGTCACTTAAATGTAAAGTTCATCCCCCCAGGTATTTCTGGGGAGATGTGCTGCAGCACAGCAGCACTGAAATCAAGGGAGCTTAAAAAGACTTGTACCTTCTGCTTGGTTTTTGTAGAACTTTGACAAGTTAAATGTGAGGACAGCACACTACACACCTCTTCCTTCCGGTKCTAATCCCCTGAAGAGAGAGATTTCTGACTATGTTAGGTGAGTGCAATACAGGCCACAGTGGTTCATTTTGCTTTCACARTTAATAMCTTCAAAATAYTTTCYGTCTGRATTCCCCTTGTACCTTTCTTCTTCACTCAGTGCCTTGCCATAGTTAGGATAAATATTTAAATAGGACCCATTGATTTATCCGTGTAAAGTTTTCCTTATCTTGGGGTTATAGCAGGTCTGTGGGTGAACATGCAAACCTCCTATTCTCTGGGGTCTTTTGAAAAGTCCCGTGGCCTGTTGGGCTTTGAAACTGCTTGGAGTTTGTAGAATTTGGTTTTTTTTGAAGTGCAGAGTAGTGATAAGGCAGGGGAGAATTCCTTGACCCATGCATTCTATCAGCTGTTGTGCATGGAGCAGCTCAGTGTGGGCTCACTGAGGCTCATTGCTTATCTGGCTGTACAGAAACGCATTTCTCTGCAGCCAGGACAGTATTTCAAAGTCACTGCACTGTTGCTGTGTCTGCCCTGATGCTCAGCTCCCCTTCCCTGCCGTKTTGCACTCTAGGTCTGGCTTTATTAACCTCGACAAGCCCTCCAACCCCTCCTCCCACGAGGTGGTTGCGTGGATCCGGCGCATCCTGCGGGTGGAGAAGACGGGGCACAGTGGCACCCTGGACCCCAAGGTGACTGGGTGCCTCATTGTGTGCATCGAGAGGGCCACACGCCTGGTCAAGTCTCAGCAGAGTGCAGGTTGGTYTGGTGCTCAGGGCCATTGGCAGCTACTGTGGATGTGTGAAGTGCTTTTGGAGACAAAAAAGGCCAACTTTACTTCTCAGTGCCTTGACTTCAAGGGTTGCCTGTTGTTCCAAGCTACTGAGGACACATCCATGTTGTCTCAGGTGTTTATTTAATTTCTTCTCTGGTATTTTGGCTGTTATAAGTCAGTAAAAACACCTCTGCCATGGTTTTATGTACCGGCTGAACTTACTGCTTAAGCCTCAGCCACTCCAGAGAAGAAATAAATGCAGCTTAGATTTATTTCCCTGGAAGAATAACTTAGCTCTTATGATTTCTCAGAAATCTGTGTAAGAATAAACCATGCCCATTTCCTAGAAGAGCTGGTAGGATTTCAGGGTTCTGGGGACGTGTGGCTCTGAACCAGGATATGGACCTTGAGGTCAACATCAAATGCCAGTGGCCGTTCCTGACTGCTCTTGTCATTCTTTCAGGCAAAGAGTATGTGGGAATTGTTCGGCTGCACAATGCCATTGAGAGTGAGGCTCAGCTGGCCAGGGTAAGTCTCAGGTGCTCTCAGSCACTGGTGGGAGATGAGGGGCCAGGAGTGGAGCTCAGCTGTGCTGTGTGTGAGGTGATGACACAGTTTATCCATTCTCTGAGTGCAGTGCAGCTGCCCTCGTGCAGCACCCCAGCTCCTGTTCTAGGCTCTGGGTGCTGKGCAGCCTCCAGACACCCTGCAGAGCCCCAGTGTGCTGCTGGGGGCTGCACTGCTGTGTGGCTGGCTGCCTGCAGGAGGGCAGCAGTGCTGGCAGGRRTGCAGCCCCTCTTTGGGGGGCTCCATCCTCACTGAGATGAGGGATGCTGTCTGATCACATGCTGCCATCTAATGGGAAAATCCTGGCTGTGCTCACTGGCATCTTGGCCACATCACTGGCTTGGATTTGCTTTATTCAATACAGCATCACCAAATCAGGATAARCCTTGTGGTTTCTCACTCTTGGAAGTGGACACAATTKCTGCARASTCYCAGGTGCTCCTGCATTAGGGCACAGRTGTAAACTCCTGCTTCTCYTTCCTCCCTCAGGCCATAGAAACCCTGACAGGTGCCCTGTTCCAGAGGCCACCCCTCATTGCTGCTGTCAAACGACAGCTGAGAGTCAGAACCATCTACGAGAGCAAGCTGGTGGAGTATGATCCTGAGAAAAGATTAGGTAAAACAGGCCTTTCCTGCCTYCTTCCTTTTAAAACTGACAGCTGATAAGATTTTCTGTAAAATGGACTGCCTTTGGCAGATGTCTTTAAGACTTAAATCCTTCTGTTGTCCAGCAGTAACTGCTTCCTGCATTGCTTTGGTGTGCTGGGAAGGAAATCCTATTTCTTTTTGTACTGCTGCACCCTTCATGGAAGAGCCAAATGATGTCAMATTAAATGGCATTAGCTCTCAGGGCAAAGATGACCTTCATCTATCACCCTTTGCTGATGGCTCTGGGAAGGGCTGGGGCACACAGCTTCTCTTGAAGGACGTGCTTTATTTCCTGCTGACAACCTCTCTCTCCTGCCATGCCTTTCAGGTATCTTCTGGGTGAGCTGTGAAGCAGGCACCTACATCAGAACGCTGTGTGTTCACCTGGGGCTGCTGCTGGGCGTGGGGGGCCAGATGCAGGAGCTGCGCAGAGTCCGCTCGGGCATCCTGGGAGAGACGGTAACAGTGGCACCTCTCACAGCCAGCCCCTGCAGCTGGCACCACTGCAGGGGTTCCTGGGGGGCTGAGGGTGTTCTGCACTGCCAGCAGGAGGTTTAGTGTTGGCTCTCCTTCTTTCTCTTGTCCCACCAAGGTCAGGATGAATGGTACATGGATATAAATTAGAGTTGGGATTTGGTGATTTATTATTTATGTACTCACGTGAGCTCTACCTGACAGGTTAGGAAAATGAGGTGAAATGGCCAACTCCTGACTTTTCCAAGGTTTTTAAGCACTGTTTACCCAATAATGAGATGACACCTGTATTATTTATGCTTTGCCCCAGTGATGACCACTAAAGGTCTGCAATGGGGATCTTTTTCACCCAGTTACAGAAAGCCTCCCAAACCCATGAAGAAACAGGTCAAAATGAGGACTTCAGACAACACCCCAAATCCTTCATCTTGGCTCACACACATTACTATGTACTAAAATCTTAAATTTATGTTTTTCACCCTGTGAAATCACACACTAATACAGACTCCACACCCACAGTCTCAGTGCTCTCACTCAATGTTGGAAGCCTGTTCCAAGGCCTCAGGTCAAACGTGGTGCTTGCCTGAGGGTCAGCACCTCTCAACACAGAAAAACCAACATTTYCAGCATCCAGGGTTCCAACACTTTGGGCTAGGGGAGGAGTTTTGTGRATAGCCCCCAGACTTGAGAGCTCTTGCTGTAGATGATCTGTAACCAAAGTGTTGAGTTCAGTTCAGGATGCTGCTCCTGTTCTGGTAATTAAACTTTGGGACAGTGAGTGACTGGGAAGTGCACTGTGGTGGCTGAAAGTTTTGGTTTTTGTCACCTGTGTTCCTCAGCCTACAGACCCCAGTGTCCCATGAGGTCAGGAGTGTGAAGTGACTGCTTGGGGTCAGCACAGCTCAGGGTTAGGTCATATTTAAGAGTTTCATGTGGGCAGACCTTAGATCCAAATGCTGTCTGAGATTAAGAAGGTTGAAGTCTGGTAGCTCAAGCCAGGCTGACCTCAAGCTGCTGATAGAAAGTATTCTTTCCTTTTTAAAGTTGTCTTTTCATGCTTGTGGTGGGCATCTGGTTCTACTCCCTTTTAAAAACACTGTTTGCTGCTGGACTTCAGCTCTTTTGTGCACGTTTCAGGTTGGTGGCAGTGGGAGAGCTGAGGAGGGTTTTGTCTTTGCAGGACAACATGGTGACCATGCACGACGTGCTGGATGCCCAGTGGCAGTATGACAACAACAAGGATGACAGCTACCTGAGGAGGGTCATCCTGCCCCTGGAGAAGCTGCTGACTTCACACAAGAGGCTGGTCATGAAAGACAGTGCAGTGAGTTCCTGAGGCAGGGCAGGGGRCASAYAGAGACTRCARWRTGTSCTCCTGACACAGGGGATCAGGRGCCRTGTCCTGATGGTGACTTGTGTAGAACCTCATGTGGGCTGCTGCCAGAGCAGCWCTGAGATGCAGGAGCCTTGAATTAAATGACAGAGGATCTGCTCTGTTTGCTTGAGGAGGATGCTGGTGGTTATGATATTGCTCTGAAGGTGCTTTGCTTTCTCCTTCCAAAGTTCCCAGGCTTTATGTAGTGGACAAAGATAAAAAGTTACTTAGGGATGATATTGCTGGGATGGAAAAGGCAGTGGGAAGCTAAAAATTAGAGACACTTCATACTTTGATTCTCACAGTAGCTTCTAAGGCCTCCCATTCCCTCCATTTTCAGGTGAATGCCATTTGCTATGGAGCCAAGATCATGCTGCCTGGTGTTCTGCGCTACGAGGATGGCATTGAGCTCAACCAGGAGATTGTTGTCATCACCACAAAAGGAGAAGCCATCTGCCTAGGTATGGAGTGCCTCCTTCTGCCTGTGTCCAGCTAACTGCAGAAATACCAGACTGTGTGACAGTAAAGGCACCACAAATTCATTCCCATGTGCAGAAGGTTTAATCAGTGCTTCCTGATAGGCAGTGTGGGCCCAAGGCAGCTGTTTTTGGGCAGGATGTTGAGAAGCAGTGGCTGCATCAGTCCTGGCAAGGTGTGAGTGGCTCAGCAGCTGTGTGRTGCTCAGCTGTGCTGTGTGTGAGGTGATGACACAGTTTATCCATTCTCTGAGTGCAGTGCAGCTGCCCTCGTGCAGCACCCCAGCTCCTGTTCTAGGCTCTGGGTGCTGGGCAGCCTCCAGACACCCTGCAGAGCCCCAGTGTGCTGCTGGGGGCTGCACTGCTGTGTGGTGGCTGCCTGCAGGAGGGCAGCAGTGCTGGCAGGGGTGCAGCCCCTCTTTGGGGGGGCTCCATCCTCACTGAGATGAGGGATGCTGTCTGATCACATGCTGCCACCAGGCAAACACACCTCCTGAGAGATCAGTGCAAAGGGATTCCAGCAGCTGCCAGCTTGACTGGAAAGGGTGCCCAGTTGTAAGCAGGGTCTTCAGAGAAGCTGTGTGACAGTCAGTGAGTCCTTGGGGTGGCACTGGTGGAGGTGTTGGTCACCTTGGTCCTGACAGAGGCAGGACAGGCTGTCACAGTTCTGCTCAAGAGTTACTGACCCCCATGCCTGCTTCTGCAGCCATTGCCTTGATGACCACAGCAGTGATTTCAACGTGTGACCATGGCATCGTGGCAAAGATCAAGAGAGTGATCATGGAGAGGGACACATACCCCAGGAAATGGGGGCTGGGTCCCAAGGTGAGTGCTGCTGTGGGTGTGGGGCCTGTCCCAGGGCAGTGGTGGGAGCCTGGCTGTTGGGATGTGGGACTCTGGGACTCYTGGGCAGAGCTGTGCCTGTATCTTCTTCAGGGCCTTGCTGTAATTCTGCTGTGGTCACCTGGACTGCCTTTGGCAGATGTCTTAAGACTTAAATCCTTCTGTTGTCCAGCAGTAACTGCTTCCTGCATTGCTTTGRTGTGCTGGGAAGCAAATCCCATCTCTTTTTTTACTGCTGCACCCTTCATAGATGAGCCAAATGATGTGAAGTGGATGGCATTAGCACTCTGTGCAAAGATGACCTTCATCCATCACCCCATGCTGATGGCTCTGCAGGGGCTGGGCAGGAGTTTCTTTTCCTTCTGTGYTTAAATGCACACTGAGAGACACTGAACTGTGCCTGGAGGGGACAGGAGCAGTGGGAACACCCAGTGTTGGGTCCCTCTCCCACCTCAGGCAGGTGGCTGTAGTTTTAACAGCAGCCAGGCTGGCCTGAGGCAGGCTGGGCTCTAAACTCACTGTCGAGTTGCTGTGGCTCCCCCCATYCCTGTGGTTCAGGTGAAAGCTTTGGGGCTGCCCACACATGTGTCTCATGGCAAAGGTGGGCTAACACAGGACAGTTCAAGGAGTCCTTTGCAAAACCTTGCCAACAAGTGGTTCAGCTCAAATGCTGCAGGTCATTAAGCTGGAAAACCCCAGAGATCCAGCCTCCATGATGTGCAGYTGTATTTCTGTTGCTGTGACTCCCCCATCAAATTAGCCTTTATTTACTGATAAAGATGCCTCTTACTGAGATTTAGGCTTCTGTGCAGGGGATGTTTTGTCTCATTAGTTTTAATGCCCTTGGAACAGTGATAAATAGGTAATGCTGTAGTTGGTGGCTTGGCTTGTGGCTGGATTCTCTCCTATTAAAGGGAGGATTTTTCCTGCCTGGAGCTGCAGTTTGACTTGTGGCACTTTGCTTTCAGGCCAGCCAGAAGAAGATGATGATCCAGAAGGGTCTGCTGGACAAGCATGGGAAGCCCAATGAGAGCACCCCAGAGTCCTGGAAGAAGGAATATGTGGATTACAGGTGGGTMCTGGGTGTGTGGCTCCCCCAGGCTTGTTCAGAGGGGAGCAAGGGCTGGGCTGGATGCTGCTATCTGTGCACAGACCATGTTAGGCTTGGCCCTGTCTGCACCTGTGGGATGCAGTTGCATTTTTGGRGTGTGTTGCTCTTGGGCAGGGATGGAAGGAAAGGCCCTGAGCAGACAGTTATCCCTTTTTAGCCTGCTGTGGTTCTAGAGGGAGTCAGTCTGCTAAAGTAAAAGGGGGAGGCTGTGCTGTTGGCCAGCCCAGCTGGGCCTGGTGCAGGCTGCAGCTTCCCCCACACCTGCTGCCCCCCAGCTCCTGGGTGGGGTACAGAGCCCTTGTGAGGGACAGGGGTTTGTCCCAGAGCAGCGTGAGGCCACAACTGTCCTGTGCAACCTGAGATCTTCTCTTTCAGGGATWCTTCCAGCAAAGAAGCAGCAGCTGATCACCAAGCTGTCACAGAGGTGGACAGAGCTGCAAAAGTGAGTATTGCCAGTGCTCTCTGGCTCTTGCTTTATGCCCTGTTATTCCCATTATCTGCACATACCTTGCACCTGCATTTTGGTCCAATTTTCCATGCCCATTGTAAGGCACAAGGTCAGTGCCCAATCACAGTCCCTTGCCTGGGGCTCCAGCAGTTTCCCACCACCCAGGGCACAATGTGCAGCTCAAACACCAAGCCACTGGCTCTTGGCATACTCTTCACAGTACAAGAAAATATATTGTATGGAGGCACAACAGAGATTTGTTGTGCCACAGAACCTTTCTGGAGACTACAGAGAGCTGCAGAAATGTCCATGCAAGAGTTGCACCTAAAATTCCCTAACTGAGGGCTTTTGCATGCCAGTTCCAGCAGTGTTTTAAACTAATATTTGGGATACAGGAAACACTGAAAAATACAGGGGGCAATTCTGGCAGAAGGAAATCCCAGACAGTGTGTGCTGAAGAGTCTGCAAGTCACCTTGTTGTTAAATGAAGTTGTGTTGAATCAGGCAATCAGTTTTTGCCCTCACCTGAGCTCTGTAGAAGGTGCTGMTGTGTCTGACAATGTGTTCCCCCAACAGAGAAAGAGAGACTCAGAGAGTGAGAACGARGAAGCTGTGAGCCCTCCCTCCCCTGCCAGCCCACCACCAGAGGAGCTGAGCAGAAAGGAAAAGAAAAAGAGGAAGAAAGAGAAGAAAGCCAAAGAGGCAGCTGAGAGTGGGGGAGAACAAATAGAGAGGGTAAGTACCTGGGTACTGCCATGGCAGAGGTTGCTGTTTGTCCCTGATTACCTCCAGGATTAATGCAGCAGCCTGCAATGCATGTCCACAGAGGCTTTGCACAGCAGAGGGGGATGTTTTAGGGGTGCCTTTTAAACTGATCTGGTGGTGGGAGATGGGGCAGGTGGCCCAGGACAGTGGGTGGGTTCCTGCCAGGTCACCTCTGTGCTCTGGTGCCCTGTCAGGGGTCCCTGTGGGAGGACAGTGCTGGGGTGTTGCCATGGGGAGCCTGCACAGTCTCTGGGGTGCAGCTGCTCCTCCTGAACTGGGCAGTGGGGGATTCCTGTTTGATGGCTTCCTGACCTCTCCAACCTCTCCACAGACCAGTGAGAGCAGCAGCAAGAARAAGAAGAAGAAACACAAGGAGGTAGAAGAGAGCTCAGAGTAACCAACTGTGGGTCCAAAGCAGGCAACCTCATCAGTGGAAGAGTTTTAGGCCTTGAGGACTGGCTGCATGGCAGAGGAGACAGCAAGTTCCAAGTTCTTTTCTGCTGATTATATGAGTGAGTGGGTGTTTGCCCTGCTCAGGTGCCCCTCTTCATCCTGTTTTAAGGGTTGCCAGAGGAGCAGGGTGCCTCACTGTCCCTGCACTGGATTCATCTCTAAAGCTGAGCACCATGATGCCAACAGAAGTGGGAATCTTCAGGGAAGCTGTAGCTTCTGCCTCTYCAYTGRTCTCTGTTTTCACCTAGAGAGGGTGGAATAATAGTTCTGCCCACTCCTGTACTGACTCTTTCTTCCTTTTCTGCCAAGGCTGAAGCTGTTACTGACAGTTCAAGAATGTGTTGCTGCCTGGAGGAGTGGCTTTGTCACTGCCCATGTGAATGGGCTTGCATGGGGACACTCAGATCAGTCATTTCTGAAGGACTATGTTTTAACCTGGCCACATGCTTGGCTTGACCTTCAGTTAAATGAGAACAAATAGTCCCCCCAGATTACTTTCCACTCCTTTTCTTACCTTTATCATGAAAGGATTAGAAATTTTAAATTCCTCCTCTTTGTTTCTAGCACAAGGACGTGCTTGTTCATTGTGTGCTGATTCCCAAGCCCAGCTCCCTCAGTGACCTGGGCACTGTGTCCCTTTTGCTGGCTCTTTTTTTCTCTACCCATTTGCTGGGCTGCAAAGCTTTGGCTTTGCCTGGTTCTGATGCCCAGTGTGCTCTGMAGGCTGGAGGGCAGGAGGTGTCTGACCAACAGGTTCTTCTTCATGCTGCTGGGACTGGAGCCCTCCTGAGGAAAAACTGCCTCAGAGGCAGCTTCAACGGTTTCAGATCAATTTGTTGCTAACCTGTCTGGAATAACTTGCTGGGGGCAGAAGGTCTCTGTCACAGGGGTAGTGCTGAGCCAGGATTTAGCTCCTTTTAATGGGGAAGGACCCCAGGCTGTTTTTTTCTGACTTTTGTCCCTGCAGAGATTCTGTTCACTGTTGGTTTAACCTCGTGCATTGCTTTAGTCTTAAGGGTCTGTCCTCCCCTCCAGTGCTGGAGGTGCAGGCAGTGGGGACAGCAGCTGGTGGGTGTTAAAGTGTTAAACCTGAGCAGGAAGAAAAAAAAAAGGTCCATTTTTATTTACTCTTTTTTACAAAAAAAAAAAGAAATAAAACTTCTGGTTTTGAACAGGTGATTTTCTTGCTCTTCCCAAAAGGTCAGTGGTGTTCAGGGGGGGCAGATTTTACCATGTGCCCAACCTCTGCTCCTGAAGAAGCTGCTGGAGCACAGAAATGGTCATGTTGATGAGGACCATCACTAGAAGGGCCTTTGTCATTGCTTTGTCAGTGCCCAGCCTGAGAGGTAAAACACCAGCCATGGCAATGTTTCAGCACACATTTATTGCTGCTCATTGTTTCCCTGCAGTGGATCAGAACAAAGGTCCCTATTGCACATAGAGTTTTATTTTTGGCATCCTTAAAAAAAAAAAAATTGCACAAGACTTTATAACCAACTTCCCCTTGCCCCTATAGCTGACTGAACACACAAATAACATTTTTCACCTATGTGGTGGATGTAGTGACACTTCCCAGACATGGTAGTGTGGGGTTTTTGAGTCAGTACAAACCCCCGGGTGAGCATGGCTTTCATGTTTGCATACAGTGTGAGACACACCCTAGACTGGAAAACATGCCTGGATGATCTTTGTAGACACTTTCCTACTGCATGCAACAGATRGTTGTGGCTGGATGTGATTTACCCATTGGAGAGTCCCTCTGGGGTTTGCTCTGTGGCATTGGCTCAGCTGCTGCCCAGTTCCTCTGGCCAGGCTTTAACAATCCAAGCTGCACGGTGAGAATTCAATACAGTGAGTTTTTACACCTATGGCTGCATGGGGTGAATGAGGAAACTCCAACCTGGGAACATGAGGTGAGGCCTGCCTGGGGGTGCTCCACATTCATCATCTTCCCTATTTGTGAGAGGAAACCCTTGGATGGAGGAACTCTGGTGTGAGAGAACCCTCCTCAGATCTGAGCCTCCTTGAAGCCTCATGGACACCAGGAAGGGTTTGAGTTGTGTGCATTCCTGCCATGTCAGGAGACATCTGCCTGGAACAGCCCCCATTCTGCCACTTCCCTTGGGCCTGGCTGCTGCAGGGAAGAGCAGCTGGGTGCTACAGCAGGATTGTGCTTCCCCTTGCCYGAGGAGGGCAGGGAGCTGTGCTCTGAGCTAACCTGGGCTCTGCTGTAGCCCTGCCCTGCCCTGCAGTGCCACAGGCAGCCTCAGTCCTGTGTTAGTTCCTCCAGGAGAGGAGCTGTGGGCACCTGGGAGTGTGTGTGGCCCGAGACCATGTCCGTGGAGCAGCAGAGGAGGGGAGTTGTGCTGAGCTGGGTGGGGCAGGGGAAGCTGAGGAGGTGTTTCTCAGTGGCTGCAGGATGGTTGGTGAGGAGTGGCTGGACTCGGGGGTGGCCTCTCAGTAGACCCAGGAGACGGGCACCCACTGTGGAGAGCTGCAGGCCTTCTCAAAGGCTTCCTGCAGCWGCTGCAGGGTCTCCTCCACGCCGTTGTTGACCAGGGACAGGTCGAAGTAGTGCGCGTAGCGGCTGCGGATGCTCTCCGAGTCCCTGCGCAGCTGCTGCAGAGCCTCCGACTGCAAGGGACAGCACAGGGCTCAGCAGGGGAACTGCACAGCACACCCCCGGCAGGAAACACCCCCTCCCAACCCCAAAACAACGCCAGGGGTTGTGAAGTATCAGCACAGACAATCCTGGGATGGGCCAGGAGCTGTTGTGTGGTCTCTGCATGTGTGTCTGGGGCTTTTGCTGGATTTCCTGTGGTGTTGGGAGCATCAGGTTCCCTGCTGGAGTGAGGCCAGGCCTGCTGGCTCTCCTGTTTACCTTTCAAACGCTCTGTGGCAGCTCCCAGGGAGAAGGTTCACAAGCAGCAGGCTGCTCAGTGCACCAGCTCCAGGCCTCAGGCTGGGTTGGAGGTGGGATCCCTGCAGGAGGCTCCCTTCCCACTGGCTCCTGACCAGAACAGCAGCAGCTGGCAGRGCTTTAGCAGCCTCTCCACTGCTTTTGGCTGGGGTTTTAGTGCTGGACTTCAAGAGTAAAAGCAAAGCTGCCTCTTCCCTCCTGCCAGTGTGGCTTGGAGGGACATCCCAGGGTGCATCCCTGGGCAGCTCTGTCTCTGGCAATGAGGTCCAGACCCTTTCYAYATATTTCCYTAATGGAGCTTGAAAGACAGGGAAGGAGGGCWGGCTTGGGGTGCAGTGCTGGCTGAGCTCTGCTCTGTGCAGATATTMATAGACCTAAATGGCTATTATTAGATTATATTAATTATAATACATATTATATAATTATATCTATTATCAATAGATTAAGTAGACCTAAAAATACATTAATAGACCCAAATCAGACCAGTCTTTATGTCCTTTTTTRGACCACCCGGGTCTATCTGACAATACTGATGCCTTGACTGGTCAGCACTAAAAATGTATTACAGATGGCACAGTATKATTTGTAATACCACACCCTCCCTCAGGGCACAGCAGGTTTCTGTCTTTAAGGTGWTCTGTTCAACACTGACAGACTTTAAATATAATTATTACCTTAGGGGCAAAAAGAAAAAAAAAAACCCAACTGCTTAGCTACCTTCATCTTGAAAGAGTTACTGAAAATATTCATCTATTCTTATAAAATTAGTTTTTCTTATATTGTGGATGAAGCCAGCAGCTGTTGGGGGTGGAGAGGGGAGGGAGGGCAAGCAGCAGTTATTGCTCATGTGAGCTCTGCAGGGTCACATTAACTCTGCTGCATCCCTCAGAGGGAGAGAGCTGCAGGGTTATATTTAGTGCCTGGCAGCAGGGCTGGCCCTGCCCACTGCAGCAGGATGTGTTTCCTCTCAGGATGGAGGCAGTGGTGGGTGACAGAGTGACCCGTTCTGAGCTCTGTCCCCTTCCCCCTCCCCAGCCTGCTGCATCAGGCAGTTCATGTGCCTCTAAMTACCTGCACAACACTTGCTCTGGAGGTTGCATAAACATCCTCTCTGAAAACAATCTGTAGCTTAAGCTTTACAAACACAAACTTAAWAGGTTGGAAGAGGTGGCCCTGTTGCCATTGAATCCAGGAGAAGCACAGCTTTGGGTTTTCTTGTTGGCCTCTGTCCTCCCATGTCCCTGCCAGGCTGGGGTGTAGGGGGAAGGCAGGCAGCATCCCTGCATGCAGGGGCTTCCTGGGAAGCGAGAGCCTGTGGCTGCCAGCCTGGTGCTTGGCACTGAATGAGTTAACTGCGCTATCAGTGCTGCTTTCATCCTCACGTTAAAGGGATCAGCATCCTAATGAGGCAAAGAATGAAAGGAGCATTGTTTGTGTGTGTATTTGCATAGCTGATGGCAGGATAAGTGCTCCTGCCCCAGGCTGTGCTCCCCACTGTGATGGTGCTGCTGCGATCAGGATTGCTGAGCCTACAGCTGCAGGAATTGGCAGCTCCTGTTCTCAGGTCTGCGCTGAGTTCTGCACCACCGAAAGCCAAGCAGACAGGAATCYGCTGATGGGGAGCCCTGGGTGGCTGCAGCAGGTGCTGCCATGGATCAAGAAGCCCAGCCCGAGGGGGACAGGAGGGGACACTCACCTCCTCTGCCTTGTCTGTGGGGGCAATGAASACAATGAACGGCGAGAGCTCGGCCGTGCGCACGATCTTGAGGCTCTGTGGAGAGAGGGGAGCAGTTACCAGAGCTGGCAGCAAGCACAGCTGCCACGGTGCCTGTCATGCAGTGGGGACTGAAGGGGACACCCCTCTTTAGGGACCTGAGCTCACTGGGTGCACTCCTGGAAAAGGGTCCCAGCAATCCCCTCCCTTGGTGTCACAGCCAGGTGTGTGCTGTGACAGCAAACACCCTCACTGTACCCATGTCTAGGGAATGGAAATGCCACCCCAGGGCTTGCTGGTTTTTTCCCTGAAGAGAAGGCAGGGACAGTCACAGCCAGCACCCAGGTTGTTTGTGGCAGCCCCTGTCCTCCCCAACCCCTTCCCTTGCTCCCTACCTGGGGCTCGATGTCCAAAATAGCGACTTTGTCCTGCTGGTGGATYTTGTGCACTGTTTCAAACTTGGTGCCAAACATGTTTCCCTGGTAGCTTCCAAACTCCAAGAACTCGTTGGCTGAGATGTCCCGGGTCATCTCCTCAGTGGAGACAAAGTAGTAGTCCTTCCCATCCACCTCATTCTTCTTCTGGGGGCGTGTAGTGTCTGGGGAGGGACAGAGAGGGTGAATGCTGGCCCCAGGAGAGGGGAACAAAGTGGAGCAGGCATCAAGACTAAGCTGTACTAATCCCCTGTTAACTGCTTCCTGCTTTGGACAAGTAGGGACCTCGGCCAGATGGGGACAAGCCCTGGATGTAAAAGAATGAGGTGTCCGTGTGGGGTGGCAGCAGCCCTGCAGCCTYTGTGGGTAAAGGTGGGGCCATGTGGGACAGCAGGCAGGGAGGCCCTGCAGCTGGGGACCTCTGGCTTCAGGGGCTTGGAGGTGCTGGAGGAACATCTCCCCACCTCCCACCTGCTGTCAGAAGGTCCTGGATCAAAGAGGTGAGAGGGGAAATGCAGTTCTGGTACTTACATGGGGGTGGGTACATGAACTTCTCTGGGTTGTTGGTGAGCAGAGCATTCTTGATGTGGCTACGGCCCACACCACTGGCCCCTGGAGAGAGAGAGATGGACACTAGAGCTGGGCTCAGAGCCTGCTGGGAGRTGCTGGGGCCCCTCCACAGCTCTGGGTCTGACAAAAAGTGCAGAGCCTGGCCTGGGCCCTGCTCAAGATGTCCTTTCTGGGCTGGTCTGTGGTGTCTCCCAGCCCTGGAAGAGGCTCTTTGTGCCCTGGGGATGCTCATTTCCAGCTCCAGCTGGAGACAGGACTGCTGCCTGCAGAGCAAGGCCTGGCTGGACTGGGGGCTGCCCATGCCCATGGAGTCCACACCAAGTGCTCAGTCCCCACAGTGTTGCTTTGGTGCAACTGCAGAGCTGCTTTTAACAAGAGATTTCCCATTAAGATACTCAGGAGTTGCAAATGCCTGAATTAACTCTTCCCCAGCACTGCAGCACAGATGCCAGCCCATGCACAATGCTGCATGGAGGGGGTCAGCCTGTGGGATGCCTGCTGCAGGCTGAAGAAATGCTCCCCACACCTTACCAGGGACACCTGTGCAGTCCTGGTTCCCCCTGGGTCCCAGCACACAGCCCCTGTGCTGCAGAGGACAGGGACAGCACCTACCWATGAGCACCAGAGTCTTCCTCTTGAAGGCAGGCAGCCTCACCACCTCCTCATAGGAAACSACATCCAGCTGGTCAAAAACTGGGGTGGAGGAGAAAGGAGACATGGAGGGGTCAKAACTGGCTTGGCCACACCAGCATGACCCATGGATGTGTGTCAGACCTAAGCCAGGCCCAATGGACAGCAGTGGTCAGTATGGGCTGGGAGCTCATCCACACCATGTGAGGGGCAGAGTGGGTGCTGGGCAGCTGCCAGAGAAGCCAGGGCTGCTTTTGCTCAGTAATTCTGCTCAGGACAGTGGGGCCTGGGAGCTGGGGTGGAGGCAGCAGGATGATGCAGGGAGCTTGTTGATGGGGGAGCTTTATATATATCTGGGTGATTTACAGCCTTGTTTGTTGCTGGTGGTAGCTGCAGGCCAGGCCAGGCCAGGAGCCAGCAGTGCCCAGGCACCCACCTCTGCCAGCTCTTTGCTCAGTTTAGCACGGGGTGCTTGCATGGGTGGCTGAGGGACAGCTCCCTGCCTCACCAGGGACGGGCCCTGGCAGCTGAGGGAGCAGTTCAGGCTGCTCCCTGACTGCTGAGCAGCAGCACTGCCACTGCCTGCCCTGTGCTCAGCAGCCTGGGGGGTTTGAGCTCACAGGGCCAGGAGTGCAAGGGATTGTCACCAGGGGAGAGCACAGGAGCTCAGTGCTGAGCCAGCCCTGGCCTTGTGGGGACACAGCTGTGGCCACATGAGGAACAYGAAGACTGCAGAAGAGACTCAAAAAACAAGCTGACAGCTGTGGGGTGTCCTGAGACACTGCTGACACAGCTGGGCTGTTGGGTTGACTCCCATGGAGGACAGACCCAGCCCTGCCCAGAGGATTGAGCCCACTGCCCTGCTGGCACTTACTTGAGCTGTGCTTGGCCAGGTATTTATCTTTGCACTTCTTCTTCTTCCCGAAGGGGCTGCAGCTCGGGGACTCGCTCTGGCTGGGCTGGGTGACGCTCGCCACACGCCTGCCAAGAGAGCAGGACACCACCATGGCCCAGCTGTCACCCCAAGGCCTGGGACAGCAGCAGGCTTGGCCCTCATACATGCAAGAGAAACAGGGTGGCTGCTGGGACAGGCAAARGCTCASCCTGCAGCACATGAAGGGGACATTTTCCTCCTTGTMCCAGCAGTGACACTGGTGTTGCCCTACACAAACTCCTGACAGCACATGGTCACTGCTCCCACCTCTACTCCCAGATCCAGCCCTTCTGGCAAATCCAGGGACCTACCATTCCTGCAGCTCTGGAGAAGGGATGAGTCCTGCTGACTCAGTRCAGGAGCCCTCCACACGGCCCTGCCACCAGTTGCTGTCGTCCTTGTTTATGATCTGAATCACATCACCAGTCTGAAACTTCAGTCCTGCCTCCTTGCAGGGGATCAGGTTGTCTTTCTTGGGGTCGTAGTCAAACTGTGCCCTCATGAACATCTGCAAAAGAGAGAGGAGACCAGAGTCAGCATGGCCATGGAGGGTGTCTGTGTTTGGCCCCCACACTGCGTTCCCARGCAGTGACTGCAGAGATGGCTCCAGGCACAAAGCCCCTGCTCCTTTCCAGGTCCCACAAGGCTGTGTGGGGAGAAAGGAGATGCACAAAGCTTAGGAAGAAGTCTAGGGCATGGAATTGTAGTGAGRTGTGCTGGTGAGTGGATGAGGGATGGAGTAGGATGGGATCTTGGCCTTACTGGGAGCTGRGGACAGGGCTGCTGCCTCTAGGCACACACSCAACCACAGGTGGTGTTCAAACCCTGCCATGGAGCCTCCCTGCAGTGCCCTGGCTGCTGCACAGTGCTTGAGTTCAGCCAGCCACAGAGCAGTCCCACCAATGTGGTGCACAACTGGGGTCTGCAGTGGAGTGAGCACAGAGGTGACATCCCAACAGGGACCCCAGGGAAGGCCATGGCTCTGCTCTGTGCTGCCTTTCCCCACAGCTGGGCAATCCCTGCATGGCACCAGGCCTTTGGGGAGCCAAGGCTGCAGTGCTGTATCCATCCATCCATCCCTGCCTTGCTCTGTCCTGGTCCCTTTGGCATCAGCTACTCTCAAAATGACAATTCATGCAGCTGGAAAGGAGCTGCTGCTGCTGCTATCCCCAGGGTGTACCCTTCCTGAGGCTGGGGAAGCCCTGGGGACCAAGAAGGTGYGAGAAAGTTTGCTTTCCCTGTCCCTTCTGCTTGCTCAGCTCCTTGGGAAGGAATCTACAGCACCCACTCCCAGCAGGACCCTGTCAGGACTAGAGTGGAGGCAAAGCCAGGCAGAGTGTGGAGGATTAGGAGTGAAAAGCAGAGTTTAGGGAACACTGAGCACGACCCTAGTTTAGTTACCCTAGAAACACAGCATGTAGCAAGGGGGAAAAGAGTTTCACATGGGATTGATGCCTGTCCTGTCCTCAGATGTGATAGGAAACTCATCCTCCCTCAGTAGGGCAGACCATGCTGTCCTTGTTCCACATGAAAGCCATTTCCCTCAGCTGTGCTGCCAAAGGCACAAAGCCATCAGGACACAAACGTGGYTCCCTTCCACTGCCAGGAAAGACCATATGGATCAAGCTGTGACATGAGAGCACTCAAAAAATAAAAAAAATAGGAAAAACAATAGGAGTGGAATGTCCTTTGAGGATGAGGACTGCTGCTTGCTTTGAAAGCACTCTCTGGCACCAGGAAGCTGATCATCCACACAAACACCAGGGATACACAGCAGGCACTGCCCAGAGCTCTCTGCTCCTGCAGCACTTCCAGGACACTTTGGAAAGACCCCCCTACACCAGTTAGGAGCTGGCATCAGACAGCTCCACACATCACCCACAGCTGCACAGGGCTCTCTGCCTGCCTGCTGCCAGCCCCTCTCTGGGGCCAGACACAGCTGCTGAGCAGGCTCCAGCATGACAAGTCCTGGTCTTTCAAAGTCAAAGGGCTGCAGGGGGCCTCAAGAGCCTTGAATGCTCTGTGCTTCCTCTCCTTAGGACACTCCCAAGCAGACCTGCTCTGACACCTGGCCTCGTGAGCCAGGGCACAGGAAAATCATGATGCCAGGATCTCCWCCATCCTGCCTGCCAGGCACTGAAATAAAGGTGATCACGAGGATCCAGGAGTGGAAAGAGTCCACTCTTGGTGGTGGTACTGCAACACAGACAGGAGTAGCTGTGGCTCTGGGGAGCAGACAGCACCCTGGGCACAGCCAGAGGGAGTACAACTGYTGCTGGGAAGGATTTTGTCCCTCTGTCTTTCCCAGCCTCAGGTGAACCAGCAACTGCATTCTTTTCCTCTGGGGTAGATTTTCCCCTGGCCAGCTAGAGGTGGCTGGGTCAGGGCRGGGAGGACAGATTGACAGCAGGGAAGGACAGGCATGGGCCAGTGTTTAATAAACACACATGCAAAGCTGGTTGAGCAGGACTGGGGACAGCATAAACTGAGGAAGAAACAGAGCCACCAACACTTGCCACCATGTTCAGAGCTTCAGCTTCTCTGGGTAAAGAATGACATGTGCTCCTTCAGCCCATCCCAGCACCATCCAGCCCCCASCCTCTGCCTCTGAACTCCTCTCCTGTCCATGACAGGGGGGCTGCACTTGGGGTGGCTCCAGCACCAAGACAAGACAGCAACCCAGCTAGCACACCCTGAAGCCTTGGCASAGAACACAGCCCTCCYCACTATCCTRTTCAGCCACAGCAGGACTTCAAAGGCAAAGCCAGGCAGGTGTCACCCCCCTGGTGACACAGCATGGCCCCCATCACCCTGGCAGTTACAGCAGGTGCAARGAACTGCCTTCCTTCCCCCACTGCTTCCTTCCTCCCACACTGTGCATCTGGACCCACGTCACCTTTACTGGGGCTGGTGCACCCAGCACTGGTGACAGCAGGGACCACAGAGCTGGGGGCTGCCCTGTTACAAACAGTCCTGGCTCTGAAGGAGACCCTCAGATGTGCMCCTGGCACAGCTTTCCCATCCTCAAACACCACTGCTGGCTCAGACATCCCAGGCCTGTGTTCCTATACACACTTTGGGTAAATACACCCACACAGGCCCAGCACTGGGCTGTTTGCAGTCATGTAGGCACAGGACAGGTCCCTCCAGCAGCTCAGACAAGGCAGAGAGGCACAGACAAGGCCCCCCCCTTGCCCTGACACCCCTGGCTGGGCACAGCTCTCTCCCCAGCACTGGTTTGCTCTGGTCCCACCCTGCCCCACAGCCATGTCCCAGCACTGCCTGTGAATGCAGAGGCTGCACTTACCTGGAGAGCAGGGAGGCGGCTTTGCTGGTTGGGAATGACTTTTAATGAGACCATCCCCTTGGTTTCTTTCTAGTGAACAAAGGGGAGAAAGAAGAGTTGGAGGAGGTGGTGTCTGGAGGCAGCTCAACAGCAGCAAGCTTGTGCAGGGAGRTGCTGAGGGCCAGGACCTGCAAAGGCAGGGCTCCTGGGTGTGCTCTGGTGCTGGGGGACACCACAGCCTGGTCAGAAATTGCTGTGCTTGTCCCTGCCATGCTTGTCCCATTCCCATGAGGGGACACCAGCAGCCCCACAACGGTCTGGCTGTGGGCACTGCAAAGCATCACCAGAATGAACATGGAGATCTGCATCATCTCTGCCCTGGCTGCTCCAGTGAGGAGCCTGGGAGGAGAGGCTGATTCTTCCAGGTCCCCTCCAGGCTGGCCCCTTGCTCTGGCCCTCCTGGTGACATCAGAGGCACAGCACTCTTGCCTGCCACAGGCCAGTGCACTGTTGCCTCACACGCATCACAACACCCACATGGTCCCATGGGACAACCACATGTGGAGGCCTGGAGGGGCCTCTTGAGCCAACCACTCTTCTCAGGAGGCAAAAACAAAGACAAGCTCCTCCTTGGTCCTGCTGTCTGGAGCAGGGACATCCTGTGGCACTCTGGCAAGGCCAAGCCTCCTGCTCAGGCTGCTGGTGGAGGTCTTCAGCAGCAGCACCACCTCCCTCCAACAAGGTGTCATATGCTGGGCACAGATCAGGATCATCAGTGCATGAACCCAAGGCAGGTCTGAGGCCTGTCCAAAGCTGTCTCTGGCAAGGGCCTGACAGGATCACCATGACCTCAGGCAGCAGGCAAATGGCACCAACATGACATGCACGTGTTGCTCAGGTCTGCAGGAGCAGCCAGCCCTGGCCTGGAGCTGCACACCAGCCTTGGCAAACAGAGGTGGTTTGCAAGCCCCACACAGGATCAGCATGTCAGGGACCCAGTCAGCAGCCTTCACTGCAGCTCCAGGAGGCCAGGAACAAGCAGCAAGCACAGACCCCACAGGGGCTGCATGCAGGATGCTTTCTGCATGCAGGATGGTTTCTGCATGCAGGATGGTTTCTGCCACATCACACTGCTGAAGGTACAGCTGTGTGCTGGCTCTGGTGTGTGGGAGGGGGTGAMTGCTCCCAGCATGCWGGGTCCTTCCCAGGAACAGCCCTGACACACACAGGTACCTACCAGCATCTTCTGCAGCTGGTCAACTGAGTGGTTGCTCGCACTCTGCCCATTGATTTCTATGATTTCATCACCCACGTGAAGGGAGCCTGCCAGCAATGTGAGAAACATGAAAATGCACAGAAGGAACAAGAGCTGCTCACCAAACCCAATTCACACAGCTCCAGCAGCCTCCAGGGCCAGGACACTGCAGTGTTTGCCTGGCAGTGCTTCTGCAGCCACACGTGCCATCTGAGCACATGGGAGGAAAGCACAAGGGGAAGGAATTCTTCCCCCTCCACCCAAGACTCACACCAAGCCAGTCCAAAGGTCACCAGGCTGCTTTCCACTGTGTTGGACTGGTCAAAGCACCTGCATCAGCGTTTCAAACACAACCCCAAGCACTTCATGTGAAGCCAATCACAACCTCCTTACAGGGCCCTTAACACAAGCAATCCTGAMTTTGTGTGTTTTCAGTTTATATACCCAGGCAGATTACAGCCTCAGATATACCACTAAAAATCAGGCTCCAGTAGTGTTGTTGGAATGGCTCCTGTCTTATTTTGGCAGTGGTAAGCACAGACTTCCCACTTGGATCCAAGGCTGGAAAAGCAGCCTCTTCTAAGCCGAGAACATCTTGTATCTACGCCTCCTTGGCAAGACCCAAAACCAGAAAATAGCACCTATTTATTTCTTTTGGCATCTCCTTTTGATCTGCAGAGCCAATCTACAAGATGCCTGCCCCACCTGTGCACTTTAGGAATGGGAAAAGCTTCCCCCACAGACTCCAGGGTACGATCCATCTCTTCTTACAGTGACCCTATCATGAGACATAGACAGATGATCTCCAGTTCCTTTTTGGGAGAGCCCTTCCCCCAACCCTTTATTTATCACTAAAGCCTCCAGTGTTTTAACATGACAACCATGCAGAGAGACCAGTGAGTCCCAAGTTCCTGGCACATCCCTAGGGGAGGAACAGGCACAGATGTCCATGTCACAGGGGAAAGCCAGCAGTGCTGAGGACCTGCATTAGTGCTGCATGAGAAGAAACCACCTGCAGAGGTGCACCCCACACACTGCTCCTGCAAAGGCCTCGTTACCTTGTCTGTGAATCATGCCCCCATGGAAGATCCTGGCCACCATGCAGCTCTGCTTGTCATTTTGCTTCAGCGTGATTCCCTGGAAGACAGGAAAATCCATGACTGCTCGCTGCAGGGGAGAGCTCTCCTGCCCTCACCAAGTCCTCTCCAGGCCCATATCCACAGTGAGCTGTGCAGTGGCTGGGGGGAAGACCCTGCTAGGCCAACTCAGGATGCTGCATTTCCACTTTTGGTGAGGCACAAGCATCACCACCCTTTGTGGGGCTCGCTTTGGGTCCCTGAGCAGAAAGCAGAGTCGAGCACCTTCTTCCCATCTCCAGGGACCTGTTTCCCTCAAGGCCAGCCTGCTGGTACTGCCCCTCCACTCCCCAATGCCAGCTTTGGGGCCTTGCCAGGTCTCACCATGGGCTCCTCGGTGACCTTCTCGAACTGCACAAGGCGGATCTTGCGCACCTCGCGGCCGCCGTGCGAGGGGCTGCCCAGGGGCGCCGAGCCGTTGGTGTAAATGTCCTCAGTCAGGGTGTGTGGGGACTGAGTCATGGCCTGTCAGGGCAAAACAGACACCATGGTTTAGGGAATGCTGCATCCCTGCTCTGGGGCTGAGCTACACCAGCGTGTTAAGCTCCCTGCGGCGCAGGTGGAGCACAGGGGAGAAGACACTGAGTGAGGGCAAGAAAAGAAAAGGAGCAGAAGAACTTGAGCCTTGGAGATGTGGATGTGGGTTTAATCTGCAGTTTTCCAGCTTGGGAAACACAGCAGGTAAGGAAACTTTGGAAAAGCTGCAGGTAGCAGAAGCCAAAAGAGTTCCCAGAAGCAGAGTCTTCTGTCTTCTGAAGCAGAGTCACAAACACTCCTTGTGTGTCGCAGCAGCACCTGGTTCACACATGGCTTGTTGCAGACCATAAAGCCCAGGACATCCTCACCAAGTGAACAGAACAGTTTGGGACTCACCCCTGAGAACTGGAGCCAGGCTTTGTTCTTGCTCAGTTTGCAAGTTCAGCCTTTCCTCACCTACATCTGTGGGCAACTGACATGGCACAGAGCCATGTACACAACATCGAGGCACTGAAGGCAGCGTGCTCCCAAGCCAGCCAGAAACATCCCATTCCCCTTCCCAGCTCCAGGATCTTTCATGCTGGTTTGCACTGGGAAGCCAGGGACAGGCTTTCAGTCCTRAGGAAATCTGTTCTTGGTTTCCAGCATGTGCTGGCAGCAGGGCTGATGGARAGTGCTTGGGGTCCCATACAAAGACCTCCAAATCCATCCTGCCTTGAGAGCTTCCCCCTCACAGCCCAAGAAATCCTGACACAGTCCTGTTAAATCCCTCAGACACACTGGGCAATGTCTCCACCCAGCTCACAAATGTGCCTGTTTGTCCCCAGGTGCAGTGGACTTTCCTCAAGCCTCTCCCACATCAGTGCTGGCCCAGCAAAACCCAGACCAGCTTCGATCTGCAGCCCCTGCCTGCCCTGTTGGCACAAATTCCCACACCAGCCCAYGATGCAAAACAAACCTTCCTGACTSTCCCACTCCACTCCAGAMTCCTGGCTTTGCTGCCCAGTTTGCAGCCTGCACCCTCCCTCCCAGCAGTGCCTGAGCTGAGAGCCACAGCCAGCAAAGTTGCAGGGGTGCCCAGCAAGGWCCTCACCAGCTGCAGTCCTGCATCAGCAACGTGGCCATGCCCAGACAGGCAGAGCCAACACCTCTCCCACCACAGCCTGACTTGTTAACTGAGCACCAGGGCCAGAAGCTCCATGCCAAGAGCTAGGAAATATCAAAATATCAGCCTGACCCCCTACCCCAGCTCACTGTCACCGAGCCCAGACCCCTGGCCTGGAGCAGAGTAGAAGCTGCAGCCCCACACTTCCCCTGGGTCAGGCCAGGGGAAGGCTCATGAAGAGCATCTGCTACTGAGCTGCAGCCATGGCACCAAACCACAATAATACGAACTTTGGTAGGCACGTGCTGGAATGCTGCTGGCTGAGACAGTGATCCAGCTCTGTGCAATGGCAGAAAGCAGGCAGGGAGTCAGAGAGGGTCAGCAGAGTCAGGACTAACAAGGATAGCAGGAAAGGTGCTGGCAGAGAGGGACAGACCAGGCATGGTCACTGTCACAGCCCCCAGAATGGGCACTGGTTAGGCTGGGCCAGGGAGGGATGGGCTCAGGAAGCTGTGTGCCCATGATGCAGTGATTTATTTTTAAGCCAACTACTTCCAAAAGTGCCAACCAACCTCCTCCTCARAAGGTGACCACGTGGGCTCCAGCTGCTGCTTAAACATGGAGAAGGCTGAAGCYCAGCCCAGAACAGCACCCAGGCCATGGACTTGCAGGGTRGAAGGAAGAACAACTCGTATCCAACCCCTCCCCAGCCTGGCTTGCCAGCACTAGGAGGGCCACCACAGCATTTGCAGTGCAGAGGAACAGATCCAGCAGTGTGCGTGCCTAGAGCTGTCCCACAGCCYTCTGTCAGCTGTCCCCCTCTGCCAAGCCAGCAGGTGCAAGGAGGAATAGGAGGACAAGGACCTTCTCCAGCCCAACCTGAGGCCAAAGTGCCCATGAGGTGCTTGGAGTCAGCAGAGATCATACTTATCTTGGTCATGCCTTGGGGAAGTGTGACCATGCAATCACTGGCTTCAAACCTCTGGGCTCAGCAGAGCCTGATGACCCAGGACACAGCACAGTCTGCTCCAGGGACTGGGAGTTCCCATCCTCACCATCCCCATCAGCTGAGCCTCCTGGCCCCGACCTTTGCTTTTTGCTGAGAGCTGGAGAAAACACCCAGCCCTCGATGCTGACACAGCACCAGTGTCACCCTGGTGACTCYTGGAGAACAAGGTCTGTCACCAGAGACTGGCTGCTGTGCCTGGGGATGGCCACCAGTCACTTGATGGCAACTCTGAATGCTGAAGGGTCCTCCAGCACCARAGCCATGCTGGGATGCTGTGAGCTTTTGTGCTGATGGCACAGGGCAGCCACTGGATGGGGATGGGAAAATGCCTGGTTCATGAGGACAACCAGGACCCTCAGGGTGGCACATTCAGCCCTGATGGTGGCACCCAGAAACAGGAGATGTGTGTGGCTCTCATGCCCCATGCATATGAGCTGGCTGGCTGGATTGCCTCACACTCTCCTGGCAGCTGCCAATGCTCTTGACTGGCTTGGCCCAGCATAGTCTGTGACCTCAAGAACCTTTTGAGTAACACTGGTGACTGGCCAGACTCTGCTCCACAGGAAACATCTGGGAGTGCTGCTGAGAGCCAGCTYGTGGCCACCAACCACTGCCAGCTCWGCACAGYYCCAGGCTCTGTCACTGCCAGGGCCTGTCATGGGGCAGATATGGGGCAAGGAGGCTGGGGGGCTGAGCTGTGCAACAGGAGTGCTGCACAGCCCAGTACCCAGCAGCCCTGTGTACCTTGCAGCTGGCTGACAGGGGTACAAATCCTGCTGCACAAATCCTGCTGAAATGGCAATGCACACAAGAGCCACCAGCTCCATGGGTCAGAGTTGCCTCAAAACCCCCTGTTTGCATTTTCCTCAAGAGCCCAGATTTCTGCCCCATAYCCTGGGGCAGAGGGAAGTGTACCAGTTCCTTGGGCAATGTTTACCAACASRGAATGTGGTGAGGATCCCAGGACTTGKCATCCTGGCCCCCAGCACTGTCTGCCAGGGCTGCTGCTGTGGCTCCACCAGGCTGCACACCACGGGCAAATCAAACATTAACTGGGCAGCTTGTTTGCAGGAGGCTGAAGCAGCACTTGAGGAAAGCAGCAGTGCAAAGGGCACGTTCAGAGATTTGGTTCCTTGCTGCTCTAACCAAGAGAATTCAGTATCAGGCAGCCTTGGAAAAACAGGGCTGCCTGGAGAGTACRTGGTTTGCCAAAGTACTGCTGGTTTTGCCAAGCAGGCCACCAAAGTACAGCAGCTTGGATGCAAGAAGGAACCCTGGAGCCAGGTTTCTCTGGGATGGCACGAAGACACACTCTTCTAACACTGTGAGGAACAAAATCCCAGCTCCTTCCATGAATCATCACCCCTGACATTATAAACACCAGGGGTGCATGCAGAGAGTTTGGGGCACTGCTTGGTGCAGAGGTGTTCTGACCCAGCAATATCTCCTCCCACCCTCCAGTGCTTCCAGCCTTGCCTCCCTGCCCATCCAGAATCAGTCTTGTACATCTTAAAAAACACAGCAACGTGTAAAAACAGCAAAGTAGCAAAAAATTGAGCTTGGAAGCTGCTTTAGGGCTGSTCCAGCAGGCTGAAGAGCAACAGCCACAAAGACATTTAGAAGTAATTCATTCTGCCTGAGGCTACTGACTTCTCAAATCTGCCTGCACAGCCACAGGAACAGTCTCACCTAAAACCCCTTCTAGCAATATGATTGAAGTTTTAAAACAAGAATCAAACCAACAAACATTTAACCCAAAAAGGATTACATTGCTGACACTGGGAAAAGGCCYGGCAACACCAACAGGTCTCTGTGGGAAAGGGAAAAGAGAAATAGGAAGGATCCAAAATGGTCGTGGCAGTCAGAAGGTGCTGCCAGCTCTGTGTGCCCTCACACTGACTCCAGATCACAGAGTGCTGCAATGGAGATGGGCCAGATTTTCAAGGGAGCGCAGTCAGTTTTGCTGAGGCACCACCTTCCCACCAGAAAAGGCTGATGCAGCCTTCCAGATGTGTTTGTGAAGCTGGTAACCTCCGAGGGACAGCCAGAGAAACCACAGCACTGAGAGAAGGAGGAGCTGCCCTGCCACTCCATCCCAGCTTCCAGAACAAGCCCTGCACAACAGCTTTTTCCCTGGAGCTGCTACACACAGCACCACGGCAAAATACATTTGAGATTAAAAAGCTGGAATCAGCCCTCCCCACTTCATTAGTCTAAGCCAGAAGTTTAGCTCAGCTTTCAGCTGAGTTTTACCTGTGGTTGATCCTGTGCCCTCAGTCTGCTTTGGAGCTGCTGCCAGCTGGATGCTGAGAACTGCTGCCCAGTGTTCCCTCTGCACCCTCAAGATGAGYTCTCCCCAGAAGTCCCCTCCTTTTCTCCACCAAACTCCCAAAGGTCACRCTCACTGCCCATTTTACAGCTGGGGAACTGAGTCACAGRTGATAAAGGGACAAGCCCAAGGTCATCCTGCCAACCAGGTGCACAGCTGGAAATAAAGCCCACACCTTTTTGGTAAATCTGGACTTGTCAGTCAGGAGATATGGCAAAGATATGCAGGCACGTGGTGAGGCTCAAGAGGAGAGGCCTGGGGTTGTTTTCTAGCAATAACTTGGCTTCAACTTGCCATGGTTTGCATGCCCTGCCACCATGGGAGGAACACAGGACAGCATTTCCCAGCACGTGGCTCTGCCCGAGAAAATGCAGAAGAGAAACCTGCCAGTCACCCTGCTTGACTCCAGACCAGGAGCAGCCAGGCAGGCTCAGCACTCTTCCCAAGAAGGGACACTGCTGCTGGGCCATGTCCTGGTGYCCCATGGAGGAGCCAGCACTATCTCTGCATGCCCATGACACAGAGGCAGGTATCTGTGACTGGCAAGCTCAGGACACAGCTGGAAGCCAGCCCTACAGAGCTCCTTTTAAAAGGCCTCATGCAGATCTAAGTTCTCCCTTTATCCCTGCTGAAATAGATACACCAGAAAACCAGGAAGCTGTAGCTCCTACACTTTCAATGCTCTACTGCTGCTGGCAATTTATCTTGCTCTGCTTGCAGCCAGGCAGGCCCKGTGCCTGGAGCTGGCAGGCAGAGGGATGGGAGAGCTTCTCTCAGCAGCTGCCTGGTCCAGACACTTCGCTTTAATTGTTTGTTTTTTTTTTCCTAGCACATTTTTTCCTTTGTTTTTTTCAAAGCACCCTGTCAGGGTTGAACCATGAAAAGCAGATGAGCCACTGGTGTGAGACAGATCTGACAAAGCCTCTTTTGCACGTTTAAGTGCCCAACAAGATGGGCCAAGGACAGCACTTCAGAGAAATTTCCTCCCTGCTCTTTCCCAGAGGCTCCCCACAGCTGCAAGAAAACCTTAGCCCCAGGCACATTATGCCACGGCTTCACCAAGGATGCCTTTTCAAAGCTGGAAATCTCTCTCCCGGCAGAAAAGCACCAGCTGTTTAACACCGGCCACCGCCGACCTTCCCCTGCTCGCCGACCTTCCCCTGCTCGCACTCGAGCGACCCCGAACAACACCAAGTGAGGAAGGAGCCCACCCAGCAGAACCAAGAGGGCTGGGGCAGCCTGCTGTCCTTCTGTCGGGGGTGGGCTGCGTGCGGCCATCGGCTCGCTCCCTGTCCCAGGCCTGAGAAAAGCTGCTTGCATCCCCTCCCTGGGGCAGAGACCCCCACCCTCCTCCTGCCCGTGCCCTGGAGGTTGCTCAGCAGCTGAATCAGCTCATGTGACAGCAGTTCCAGTTCAGACCAGCCACAACTTAGCAGCAAAACAAGCACAATCCCTTCCGTGGCAGGATGCTGGAGCCTTCCTCCCCTGCAGCCAGCTCCTCCTGCCCTGCCGGCTGTGCTGGCTGACCATTCCCCGGAGGCACCCCGCGTCCCCAGCGAGCATCCCTGCTCCCGGGGCGCTGGGACCAGCACAGGGCTGCGGGGTCCCTGCCTTTGCGACCCTGCTTCCCCTCCATGAGCGGGATGGAGCGGGACCCCCGCGGGAGCCGTGCCGGGCCTGAGGCGGGCGCACAGCGCGGGGCTGAGGGAGAGCGGGGCTGAGGGAGAGCGCGGCACCCGGGGCTCGCTGCCGGGGATGGGGCCGGGAGCGGGGCGCAGAGCGGGGTCTGGGGGCGCAGCGGGCCGCTCACCTCGGGCTTGGGCCGGTTCTGCAGCAGGTGCTCCAGGTAGAGGTCGGAGAGCGCCGTCCTCATGCTGCTGCTGCCGCCGCCGGCGCTGCGCCCCGACTTGAGGGTCATGGTCAGGGCAGCAGGCTGCGGCCGGCCCCGCTGGCCCCGGCTGCGCTCAGCGGCCCGGCCCGGGGCTCGGCAGGGCCGCCCGGCGGCGGGGCCGGCTCCGCGAGGGTCGCGCACGGAGTGCCCGCCGCCCTCAGGCCGCGCTCGACACCGCGCCGGGCCTTCTCCCCCGTGGGAGTGTCCCCGTCGCGTCAGCGCTGTGCCAGCCCCTCGCCAAAGCAATCCTTGGGCTGTTATAGCCTTACAATGGAATTGCCCACCCCTCACATGACAGTTCTGACTGATAGCAATATGAGGATCTGGGGTGTTCCTGTTCTTTATTGGGTCCGCTCACTGTCTCTGGGTGGGCTGCTCCTTCTCTTATCTCCGAGACTGCTGTGTCAGCTGACCYAACGATGGTAGCAGCCTTCCCTGCTTCCTTATCTTCCAGCTCAAACAAGTTCTGGGGCCCCCTTTTGCTTAACTTGGTAAAAGTTCAGCCTATCTGGGTGGAAATTCACGCCTTCTGGTCTAAGGCTTCATCAAATTTAGCTCCTGATGCTGAGCGAGTTCTGTGCACCAAGCACATAACAGGGTTGCAGTGTCAGTATGGGATCAGGGGAGTCAATACCAGGAGCAGGAAAAAGACAGTTAAGAGGGCCGTGTTTTGCAGCTGTGCCTGGTGGAACCTGTGGCCCAGACTTTGTCTGCAGGGTTCCCTGGACAGSCTGATTAGGATGAGAAAATAGTGGACTAAAAAATTCGAAGGGTGCCTGGCTGCCTTCAGCCCCAGCAGATGTGCCCACCAGGCTGGTGAATGCTGCTCAGAGCCTCATCYTCCCCATCCCTGCCCAGCTGAGCAAGAAGGCTCTGCAGAGCGCTTTGTAGCATCTTTACCCAGCAGCTGAAACAGCCTGGGAGGAGGAGGGGGAGGTGGATACACACTGGGATTGGTGGGGCATGGCTTTGAGATGTGCTGGAGGCAGGACCCCTTGGTGGAGGGCTTCTCTTGCACTCCTAGGCTAGAAACAGGCTGGAAGAAATGTGGAGTAGGAGGCAAGAGATACAGAGAGCAGAAACAAGCCCYGAAGTTAATCATGGAACGTGTAGTAGGAGGGAGAAATGTGACAAGAGACACCTGACAGACAGAAAAACGATGTCTAAGTCTGTTCATTCCCTCTTGGTTGCATATGGGAAAACTGAGGTGGAGGAGGTGGTGAGGAGCTTGGCCATAGCTCCGTGGCTGAGCTTGGATTTTAAACTGTGATTGCCCAAATCTGCTTTGTTCCCCATCAGCCATGGTCCCTGCTCAGCTGCTCTCTTCAGCCTGATAGTGCCTGTTTCTGTTGTGTGCTGGCAGCTTTTTCAGAGAATGGTGCCCATCTGCAATAGCTGCAAACACTCCCCACATCTGACTCAAGTGGGGGAGCAGAGCACACCAAGAGCTCTCCATYCAGCATGGGGAGATTGGGAAGGGAGATCCAGAAACCTCCCTGGCCCATGGCTTATCTGGCTGGGGCTCAGCATTGAAGCCTCATACAGTTTGGCTTGCAAATTAATCTCATTTGGGCTGTAATAGAAAGAGACAGCCAGGATGTGTTTTGTCCTCCTGGAGACACCAGAAAGCTGTGTGAGCACCAAATCACCCAGCCCAGGCAACCCTGGCAGCTGAGCCATGRAAGACAAAAGATCCCTGGTGTCCAGGAGGATTCAGCCAGGCAGCCTGAGCTGCAGCAGGGCTCTTTGCTGGGTGGTGACTCGGCAGGGCAGGGCATCTCCTGGCTGAAAGGCAGAGGGCTTCATGTGGTCAAGCCCTTTCCCTGCACAGAAATGTCTGTAGCTGGGGGAGGATGTGATGCATTTCAGATCTGCRTCGTGCTGTGAGGAAACAGCGTCTGGTCTCTGTTCCTCATAAGATAAATGTCAAGACATGCTTCCAGTAATGGATGCCAGAACTTGGCAGGCTCAGACACATCTGCCTGCCTGCCCACTACAGCTCTTGCTCAGCAGTCCCTTCCCTGCTGCCTGGAGAACATCCTGGAACTGCTTGGGGTTGGTGGATGAAGGCTGCTGGGATGCCTGCAGAGATTTCAGCTGKGCTTCCTCTTTGAAAATAACCCAGAGTGGGCTCTGGTGCACAGAGCTTTTGCTCTGCTCTAAYTCTWTGTCACYAGASAAASGTGCCACAACATGGCAGCCTCTTTYTGGAGGGAAGATGAGCCTGAGCATCCACTGGCAGAGACCCTGAAGGGTGTTTATGCTTCAGCTGGGCTGAAGCACAGGAGAGATGGAGTTGCTTGGAGCTGAGGAAGGATGCCTTGAGAAGGGCCTGAGGTGGCAGGTTTTGTCTCCCAGGCTGAAGGCTACTCTGCCTCAGGCAGGGGTGTTTCCTTTGAGAAGCTCATGTCTCCTATCCCTCTCTGCTTTCCAGGCAGCCTCTCCTCATCTCTGTGCCTGGTTATTGTCAGAATACAATTAAGCCAAAGGGTGATTGCATCTCCTGCTTGGGCTGTAATGTAATCACTGCCAGGGCCACAGCAAAGGCTCCCTTTATAGCAGTGTGGCAGATGCATGAGGCTTTTTCAAGCTGTTATTTGAAACACCAGTTTCTGATCTCCCCTGGGTGTGGGTTCCYGGACAGGTCACACCACTGGGGTGGTCTGCAGCACCCTGCTCCCTGCAGACACAGGCCATGGAGGGGAGCATCTCACACATCACAGCCCAGTGCAGCTGATGGCAGGCAGGAGCTGGGTGCCTCAGCAGCCATCCCTCACACAACCACCCTGCTCATGGCACAGCCCTGTGTCCCCACCAGGGCTGTCCCCAAATCTCATGCAGGTGTGAGCAGAGACTGCCTGACTCTTTGATGGGGCACCGTGGAAGTTCACAAGACAATCACTGGATGTTGCTGGGCTGCTGCAGCCATCCTGCCCATCCCACTGGGACAGCACCCAGCTGATTCCTGCCGTTCTCCAGAGCACCCTCATAACCCTGCTTTCCCTGCCACACCAGCTGCCAGGGGCTTTGTGGGGCTACTCAGCTCCCCCATCACAGGTGGAGGACTCTCTGCCCAGGGGCTGGGATGGCACAGGCTCTGACAAGCTGCTGAAGGAGAAGTGCTGCCCAACAAGGATGACCCCACACCTTCCTCCACAGCCCTCAGGTGCTCCCCACCCTTCTGAGGTGGCTRCTGTTCTGGAAGGTCCCCAGCCCATGAGAGGAATGAGGCAGGAGCCAGTGTCACCCTGTTCATCATCATTCCTGGGAGGGAAAACATCTCCCACTGTGCCAGGGAGGGGGAAAGCCACAGATAGCAGGAAGATGGCTCTGGCCCAYGGCACACCTTGCTGGGAATTATGGCAGCTCATCCACCAGGGTCCCTGGGAGCTACRGGCACCCACAGAACTCAAGGCAGCAACAGAAAGCAGGAGCACTGTGGAAAGGAGACAAAGGGAAGAGCAGGGCCAAAGCCCAGTGCTGAGTCAGGTTGAGCAAGAGCTGCCTCCCTCCAGCCTCCCATCCCCACAGATTGTGAAACAGAAACTGGGGCCTGGAGCAGGGCTTCCACCCCCCACCCTTATCTGTGCTCTTCCTCCTCCAGGATTGTGCCCAGGGCAGCAGGAACTTGTGCAAAACAAGGCTAGGAAGCTCTGGGCCTAATTAATTAGTAGCTGCTGGAAATGTTGTCTGGGCCTCTGGGGACTCCAAGGCTAAAGCAGAGGAAAAAGTGCAGAGAGATACTGGAAAATTACTGTTTAATTCTTCATCATTACATCTGAGTATATGACATCTGGTAGACACAGGAAAAGGCARAAAATGACCCAGCCACTGTGAAGCTGTGCAGCCCTTCTCTTCCCCAGCAGCAGGGGCAGCTAGGCCCCTGGAGGGAAGGCTCCAGCCTTGGGGAGGGCTCGGTGTCTGGTGGGGTGTGTGTCCTTGGGCTGGCACTGCCTCTTCCTGGCCCTGCAGCCRTCAGTAYTCCTGCTGAGTGTCACAGCCAAGGAACTCTGTTCTCAGGGCAATGTGGTTGTGCCACTGGCGGGGGTGTATCCTCACATAGCGGGCAAACAGAGGCGGCTCCAGGCTGTTGGTCACTGTGCTCTGATGGTCTTGGTTTGCCTTGAAAATCTGGAGAGGAGAGAGAAACCAGAACTTTGCTCTGCTGTCATAGTGAGGACAGGATCAACCCAGACAAACACCCCTTGGAACGCTTTAAGGAAGGAAGAAGCACAGCCTGGCTCACTGCTCTTGGAAAGAAATGCTGTGAGCATGTGGTTGTGCTTGCTGCCCTGGGGGTGGCCATGGGCTCTGGTCACATAGCAGCTCTGCCTTACCTTCTCCTTGCCCCTTTGCAGCACTGGGCTCCAGTGCACACCATCCTGGCTGATGGAGACAGCAAACTCCGTCACAAACATCTGGGTGAAGAGAGCTTTGGCACCTTGGGTCATGATTGCAGTCACCTTCTTGGTTACTCCGAAGTCCACCTGCAGCCACTCTCTGGGGCTGTTGCTCTGGGGAAGGACAGACTGCCTTCAGCCCTCCAGCAGCAATGAGAAAAACACATTGCAGCTGAAGCCAAGCTGGCCCTGCACTTCCCTCTGCTTTACCTGCCCTACCAGGCATCTGGCTGGAGCTGCTAGGTGCTAAATCAGTGTGGCAGTGAGTGAGCAGCATGCATGGTGCATGTGGCTGCACACGCTGCCCACACAGCCCTGACCAGGGGACCCTGCTGGGATCCCAGCTACCTGCCTGCTATCTCCTTGCACYTTTGGCTACCTTTGGCCTCCAGGCATTGGTCCTGCCCTGAAGGTTCAGGCGGGCCAGGGCAGGTTTCCATCTGGAGAAGACGTTGGCACTGTGGGAGGAGGCGGAGATGTGCTCATCAGGAATCCCTCTGTTCTCCATTCCTAAGGGCATGGAGCAGCCTGCAAGAGAGGGGCAATGCTTGTCAGGGGCTAAAACAGACCCAGCACGGAGATGCCTTCTGCCTGCTCACTGCTCCAGCTGCCCTTTTCCCTGGTTCCAGGTTCTTCTGTGCCTTGCTGCAGTGTCATGGTCCCTGCACTGCTTGGGGCCCCTGTGTGCAGCATGGCTCTGGCCAAACTGCTCCCACCTTCTTTTCTCCCTGGAGATTGTATCTAAGAGGAATGTGAAGAATTTGTGGTGTAAGGAGACATAAGGAGAGCCTGTGTCCAGGGAAAGGACAAGAATACCTGACAGGGAGACACTCTGCATGTGTGTGATCAGATGTGACTGTGCACAGCCAGCTGGCAGGTTTGGGGCATGGGCTGACAGCACAGCCACTGCTGCTTTTAGCTGCTGCAGAGCAGGTGTGCAAAACCAAAGAAAGGATCCCAGGGCACCATTTCCTCAGGCTGCACTGTTGATCAGAGCCATCTCACCTTTAACTGGCAAAACCAGAGTAAAAGCCAACAGCATCTGTCTCTGCTTGTTTCCTGCTCCCCCAGACTGAGGCAGCAGCTCCCCATTTATCAGCTTAGCTGCTGCTGGAAGTTTCCTGTGCTTCATTAAAAAGAGAGCTGGCCACAGGCTCTCCCTCTGGTGTTTTTATCTCTAAGACCACAACGACACTTCCCAGCTTTGTCCCCTCAACACCTCAGTGCCATCTCCAACTCCCTCCTTCCATAACTGCCTGGGAGTGCTGGCACAGATGGAGCAGGCACTGAGCAGCCCAGCAGAGCAGAGGGCAGCTCTGGAAGGTGCTGTGTGTGGGTGGGACTCACTGTTGAGGTCGCAGCCCAGCAGCTCCATGCGCAGCGTGGCCCTGATGTTGTAGTGGGTGGGGTGGATGCGSAGGTACCGCGCCACCACCGGGGGCTGGAAGCGGTTCTCTTTCACTCCACTCGCATCCACGTTCCCAAAGAACAGCTGCAGGGAGAGGGGGGAAAGGGGTTGTTGTAGCAGTGGGAAGAGAGATAGACAGGGCAAGGATTACTGGGGAGGAGAGTGTTCATGTCTGGCACTTCTGTATCTYATCACCGTCCTGACAAAAATGGCAAGTCCAGGAAATTATCTGAGGTGAGGTTCAGGCCAAAGAAGTGTGAGTGGGCTACTGAGAAAGAAAAGGAGAAGAAACTTTGGGTCTGTGCAAATTAACTTGGTTTTATACCTTCACYAAACAAGGGTGAGAAAAAGAAGGAAAAAAAGTCAGTCCTCAAACACTGAAAACTTGTAGCCACASATGGTGCACACAATGGAGGCTTTTCTGGCTACTCCTCTCCCAGTGGATTGATCAGCTTATGCATATTTAGGTTGTGGGTTTTTTCTAGTGACTACAGATTCTCCAAATCATCCTTTTCATATTTTTAGAAAGGCAAATTTGCTTTCAGGTGAAAAAAAGATATTCAGGTAGAATCTTATGCCTAGCTCTAAGTAAAATGCAACATAACGTTAAGAGGTGACTCTCACAGCCACCTGGGATGGTGGAAAGAGGTAGCTCAGACAATTTAAAATAAGACAGATGGACACAGACAGTGAGTCCCTTGATCTGTGATTCAGTCACCTGGYACTGAATGGTCTCTGTTCCTGCCCTAATCTCAGGGGCTCAGGAGGTTTCTGCCTTGTTTACAGAGCTCCCCAGCCCTCATCACCCCAGGACACTTCATTTGGGGAGAGCACTCTGCTCAGGACCCTTCACCTTACCATCTGTGAGCTCGTGGCATTCCCCTTGTATGTCTTCCACCTTCGCCCATCGAGGCTGTAGAACACAACAAACTGGGAGATGTAGAAGCTGGAGAACTTCTGTCGGGCCCCCTGGGTTTTTATGCCATGAATAATGGTGGGATGCAAAAGATCCACCTGAGAATGAAAGTCAGGGATTCACTTCTGATGGAAAACCCAAGCCATGTTCAGGCAAACCTACAAACTTGCTTCCTCCTGACATAACTGAGCACTGGTTATGGAAGTAATTAAAACATTTCATAAGGGTGCAAGTCAGCCAACAGCTGTGAGTGAGCACGGGACAGCTGTTTGGAGAGGTGAGCTGTTCTGCCTTGGTCTTTGGGGGATTTTTGCACAATCCAGTGCTGTGGCTGGGCCATCAAGTGATTCTTCTGCTGCACTGAGGATGGATATGGGGGTCAGGTCAGACCAGAGCAGCTGCCATTAGGACCTTAGTGCTCCCCTCTCAGAGGGAAAAGGAAACAGCAGGACCCAGCTGGGGGGGCACTGCCCATCCATGAGCCCTTCTGCATGAGCGTGGCCTTGCAATGGCCCCAGAGGTGCCTCCAGACACCAGGCCCCCCTTACCTGGATCCAGGCATTGCTGCGGTCGGTGCTCCAAGCATTGATGGAGCCAGAGTTGTGCAGCCTGGCCAGGTGAGGAGCCCACTGCCCTGCARGGAGAGAGCACAGACACAAGGGTGCTGCTGGCCCCTGGTGCTGCCCAAGCTGGTCAGAGGACTGGGCCTGAGGATCACTGGGGTTTAGCAGCCACACACAGGGTGGCAAAGCACTGGCCTGAGGATCACCCTGGGGTTTAGCAGCCACACACAGGGTGGCAGAGCACTGGCCTGAGGATCACCCTGGGGTTTAGCAGCCACACACAGGGTGGCAGAGCACTGGCCTGAGGATCACCCTGGGGTTCAGCAGCCACACACAGGGTGGCAGAGCCCTGGCACAATGGGCCAGCAATATGGGAAGGCTCCAGTCCTGACTGGGATGCTGACATGGGCACGGATGGAGGAAGGACTCTGCTGCCAGGGACTCRGTGCAGCAGAACTTGGGGCAGGCAAACATGGATCTGTGAGTTCTGCTGGCTGGAGCTGCCCTGAGCCCACCTGCCCTGCAGCTACTCACCATACTGCCCCGAGGCTGTGATCTGAGAGTCTGCAATGGCACCTGAGGCCATCCCCAGGGCATTCTGGCAGTCTGCAGGGAACAGGGGAAGGCAAAAACCAGGGAGAGCTGGTTAGACAACAAAAGTCTCTCAGCTGGGTAGCAGCCTTCAGGCTCAGGGAGGTTTGCAAGCCTCCAGGAGCTCCCAGSCTTGTTTCTCTCACACCAAGGGATRGGTCTCAGAGGCTTCCACATCCATCCCTGAATTTTAGGATAGCCAGAAGTTCTTGCTCACACCTCCCATGTCAAGAGCAAGAGTTTCCAGCATCAGACCCAGCAGCCTTTWGCCAAACTCCTTTCCCTGAGTCCATGACCTCTCATTCCCCTGTCCTAATGTCCCAGCAGTGCTGACAAGTGTCTCTTCCTTATACCCACATCTTGCTCCTGTGCCTTTTTGTTGCTAGGCAGCATCTTCTGAAAACAAATATCACATTGCTAAAGGAAAGTCTACCTGACACCCCTGTCTCTCTGTGTCTCTCTGCTGGTCTGCTGAGCACAGGSATGTTTGTCCCTTATAATAACCATTATTATTAGTGACTTGTCACACCTTGGCATCTCCACTGYGTGTCAARTGCTCCTGGGGAAGATGCAAATTTGAAATCTTCAGAGGATKTTTAACTTARGGCAAAGTTTTCTGGCTGACATTTAATACTCTTTTGGAAACAGGAGAGAGACTGTCACAGTGTGATAAAATACTACTCTSCCACACYACTTCCCCAGTCCTTACTTATGGTGAGTTAGAAACTCATGTTCTGGAGTGCARTCAGAGATTTACTGTGGATTTTCACTTGCTCTTGGAGCTATTTCTATCAGACCACCCTGCAGTCAGGCAGCATCACTCACTGCCTCCTGTCAYTGCTCTGTGCCTCAGTTTACCTCCTGATTTATGGCTAGGCAGCTGGGCACTGCACCTTACTGACAGCACAGGCAGGAACCAGCCCATGCATGCACTTGCTTGGGTGAGTGCATTTTATGGAAKGTCCAGGGACCCTCAGATGTGGAAAACAAGAGCTCTTGGAGTAAATATTTGCAGGCTGATGAAGCTGAGGTCCCAGCCTTCACCCCAGCTCTGTCCCTGACTCTCTGCTGGACTGAAGTAGTGACTTTCAGAGTGAAAACCCGGCAGATCCCACATGGATCACCCCAAGAGAGATGCKGAGAGATCTGGGGGAGGAAGCTCAAATGCACACTGGTCATGGCTGTGCCCAGGTGGGTCAGACACAAGAAAATCACTCACTCAGGTCGTACACGAGGAAGAGGGCACTCATCCCAGCTTGTTGGTGCTCTCCCACTTTGCACTCCACCCTCCAGATGCCAGCATGTGAGGGCCACATCTCCACTGTCCCAAAGACACCTGGCCAGACATGGAGAGCAGAGCAGAGGGGAGTTACTGCCTGGAATGGGATGCCACTGTGCCAAGTGCTGTGCAACCACAGGGACAGAACAGCCCAGATTCACTCCCCCTCCCCACAGAAACTCCCAAATGGCACAAACACGAAGCCCTGGCAGAGGGGGGTGCACAGTGCCCGTGCTGCATCTCACCAGGATAAAGGTTGTAGACTCCCATGCGGTACTCCTGGCCAGTCCTGACGTTGAACAGCTGCCCATGGAAGTGCACAGAGTGGATGTCCTCGGTGCTGCCCATGTTCAGGAGGTGCCATCGGACCCKCTGCTGCTGGGCCATCACCAGCCCGGGCAGGGTGTCACTCACGTAGCCATTGATGGCTGGGAAAGGCAGCAGTCAGCAGAGGCTCAAGGCTCTGGGGTATTCCCATCCCAGAATAGGCTGTGGGATGGAAAGGGCAAGCATCCTCACCGTGGAAGGAATGGTTTCTCCTAAAGTCAGGGCTGTCCTGCTGGATCTGGCAGGGAGGGCGGCAGTTCCTGGCCACGTTCTCTGGGAAGTACCAGCTTTTGGTCTCATCGAAGATGGTGAAGAGCAGGGAGAACTCCTGCACAGCCAGCTGCCTCCTGGAAACGTAGCTCAGCACCCCGTGGTTGCAGATGATCAGTGGCCCAATGAGGCCTGAGTGCAGGTCCTTCTCCTGCCAGGGAGCCAGGAAATGAGGGGTTGTCCCCGAGCAGGAGGCRGTGCTGACACCAGCAAGAGGCACAGCAGAGAGAAAAGCAGTGAACCTGTCTGCATCCCCAGCCTGGCTCCCACTCTGGGGTATGTGCAGGGAGGGAAGGACATGCTGGGTTCACTGGGGCATCCCCACTCTGCCCTGAGCTAAGGAAGGTGAGCAGGGAGTGTTGGCATGGGCTTTCAAGAGATGTGGTGTCTGTCCAACTGTTAATACTGCGTTGGACCCAGGGGGCAAATTCAGGTGGATTTGGCRAAGGGGTAAGGAACTGCAGAATGTTGGTYTCTTGGAAGTCTCATAAGSTGGRAAAATAGGGGAAAGAGGTGAAAACCCAGTGGAGAGGAGAGGGAGAGGAGCACCAGCATGTATTCATCATTGTATTAGACACCAGAGAATCTACCCAGCCCCAGGCTGCTTTCAGCACAGCCCCATAGGAAATTCCTTGACCTCACAGCCAGGCTGTGCTGCCCACCTCCCTCTCCKGGGATGCCCCATGGAGACTCCCACCTACCAGGTCCACGTTGGAGAAGTAAGCCCAGGCCTTGCAGTCGAACTCCTGCGTGGTGGGTGCCATCTGRGGCAGGACTTTCCAGGAGTATTTGTGTTGGCCACCAGGCTGCACCACCCCAGCCTGCTGTGCTGTGCCCTCGTAGGCTGTCAGTGTGGAGTGGAAGGAGAAGGGCCGTGAGGCCAGGTTCTTGAATGTCACCTGCACCAGAGGGAAGGCAAAGCTGTGGAATGTGAGGCAGCAACGCTGACAGTGCTCTGGACCATGGTGGTGGGCCCAGCCAGGTGGTGGGAAGGGTGTCCCTGGTTCCCAGCAGGTCTCCATGCAGTGGCCAACCCCTGGTGAACCACAAGCTGYAGCTATGCAGTGCCTGGGTTCATGTCTGCAGGATGAGGCCCTTTTCCTGCTCAATGCAAGCAAGGTCAGCTRCACTACTGTCTCAGGAGCCCAAAGGTRCTGAATCYRCCCTGGTGAAGATGTCTATGAAAAYTRGGCAACTTCTCCAGGGACACAAGTCCTAAGCAGTTCTCCTTCTCAGGTGTTGAAGGATCTTTGGTAGTGTGGGAAGCCCAAGCCTGCCCTCATGCAGAGCACCTTAAAAGAGCTGAGCCCTGCTTAGCTCACTCCCCTGTTTGCAATCCCTCCACCCAAAAGGCTCCCCATGGAGCCCAGGAGCTGCTCAGGCCATGTGCTGCAGGGCTTGGGTCTGTCTCAGGTCTGGGGCTTTGCATCTGAACACTCTGAGGTTCCTGCTGGCCCATTCCTCCAGCCACTGAGGTCCCTCTGAACGGTGCCTCTGCCTCCCAGTCTGGTGCCATTCCCATGCCAGCAGGGCAGCTCCTGTCCCCAAGCCCTGAAGGTTAATCCACGGGCACTGCAGAGCCTGCAGGCCCACCCCAGCACTCCAACAACAACGGGGGGGAATTTATGGTTCTACAGGGAATGGGAACTTTCTACTCACCATGATGACATCTTGAACCTCTGCCCTGATGTAGGGCCCCAGGATGCCCAGGTGTTCATCCAGCTCCCTGCGCTGCACCGGCTGCGTGAAAGACTCATCCAGGTACTCGCGGAAAACCACCTTGCGGTACTGCCAGGAGTGCTTCCTGCTGCTGCTGCCCTGGGGCTCCCTGCAGGGACCCCAGCCAGCTGAGCCAGGTGTCCCACGGTGAGCACAGCCATGGCAGGGGTGGTACAGGGCAGGGGATACAGAGCCAGAGCATCCCGCACCCACTTGTGAGGAAGCTCAAAGCTTCTGGAGCTTTAAACCCCACCCAGGTAGAGGGGAGATKCTGGGAGCATCCTTCCCCTGGGCTGCTTGGCTGGGTTGTACTTGGTGCAGAGTTGGGATCCTGCCTGCCAGGGATATGTCACCTCATGCATCATGCCATGCAGTGCAGGAGGAATGCATGGCTAAGCCATCTCATGCATCATGCCATGCAGTGCAGGAGGAATGCATGGCTAAGCCATCTCATGCATCATGCCATGCCATGCCATGCATGCAGGAAAACCACACTTACGTTGCTTTCAGGAAGTGCTGGGGTCTCTGGTCCCCATATTTCCACATCACCTCCACTGCTGCAATGAAGTAYTGCCGGATCTCCCCCTGGAAGGAGCGTGGGTCGTGCTCCTCCTCCCCGTACATGTCAAAATCCTCCATGGCCTGCTCTGTGTCACTGTACTCATCATAGTCTGCCTTGGCAGTCTTTGAGGGGCTGGAATGTGTCCCATTGTTCAGGGCAGGTTCCTCCCTGTGTCCTGGGATGTGACTCCCCTCCCCAGCTGTGCTGTTGCTTTCCCCATCCTCCCTGGGCTCTCCTAGGCCCTGGCCCTCTGTGTTCCCTGCTTCCCTGAGCACATCTTCCCTGCCAAGCACCTGACATCCACGAGGAGTGTCTTGCACATACTGTGCTGGCTTTTTGGTGCTGTTGTTGAGGGGGGAACTACTTGGAGACAGTGAACAGTTCTCTCTGATGGCTGATCTCAGAGATGCTCCATCTGGGCTTTGCCCAGACATTCTCCCAGGCACATGGTCCTCTGTGGCATTGGCCCTGAGCTGCTGAGGCTCAGGACTGAACCGACCCAGCTGCTCCACAGAGTTTGTCTCCTCCTCCATCTGGCTTCTCCCCTGAGCCTGCTCACTCCCAGGAGCCCCCCACACCCCGGCTCTGCCYGGCTGCAGCTGGGCCAAGGCTGGGCTGTGCAAGCCCTCCATGTTCACCACAGCCCCTGGGGACACTGGGTCCCAGTTTGAGGCCAGCTCTGCAGCCTCAGCAGTGATCTGCCTTTCTGAGCTGCTCGCTGKCACTGCTGCTCCTGTCCCCAGTGCTCCCCGTGAGGGGAGGGAGTGTCTGCTGTGCTGAGCCCCCTCACTGCTGCCCTGCAGCCCCCTGTCTGTGCTCAGCCTCCCCTCAGGATACATCTGATCTGCCTCTACAGCATCCCTGCCTCCGTGTAGCCTCCTCTCAACAGTGTTGGATTCTTCCTCCAGGCTTTGCAGGGCKGCCAYCACCTCAGGCAAGGTGTCACTGGAKACCAAGGACCTCTTTYTGAAGCGAGTGATGCAAAAAGGGGAATGAGGTCCACATGTCTTTGGGGCTTCCTTATTCACTGCTGTCTCAGGGGGGTGGCTGGCCAGATCCTGCTCTGCTGTCTTCTTATCAGAGAGGATCCTGCTGCTGGTATTRGGAAGACCCAAAGCTCTGCTCTCYAGAGACCCAAAGCTCTGCYCTCCTCTGCTCTCCAGGGACCTGGCTGGTTTAGGTCTCCAGCCAGGGCCCCTCGTACTTCTGGCTGTAACTCTGTGTCTCAGGAACTGCTCAGAGCTCTTTAAGAAACCATTTGGGAATGGCCTGGTGTCATTTGGCACAACATTTGATTCAGAAAAGGCAACACTGTCCAGCTCTGCTAATTCCTTAGCATCCTGAAACACTTCTTTCAAAACGACTTCATCCCTCTCTTCTGTYGTTACATAGCTGGATGGCTCAAGGTCATTGGTGTCTGCAAAGGTGCTGTCTAGAAGGCCTTTGGCAAGTCCACTGGCCTTTTCTGTGCCACTTTTTGCAGGCAAGGAGTTCCTCTCATCTGTGAAGATTTCTCCTTGTACAGGTCTGTCTGACAAAGAAACATTTTGCTCTTCAAAAGTTTCGTAAAAGCCTTGTGAAACCACTTTGTGAGGCCTTTTTTCCAGCCTAGCATATAGGTCATTGGATGAATAATTGCTTTCTGTGGTCTGACTCTGAACCACAGCATGAGAAGTCCTATTATCTTCTGTCTCATCTGGAGATGCAGAAGGATTGTTCAAYGTGGAGGARGAGTTGTGATCAAYACTTAAAGATGGTGCAGYACTGATTGTCTCCTCTGAGTCATACAGGTTAAAGGATRTTCTGTCAGCCCCTTTTAGCAACTTGTCCTCATTACCCTGTGAAGGCACATCCTGAAGTGCCAGGTTGTGCTCCAGATCATTCTGGTCAATGAAGCTCCTGTTCTCCTGAAGAGGGGCTTTGCCAGCAGCATRAGCAATGGAGTCCCACAGGCTTGTTGCAGGTTGAGGCTCTGCTTCCAGGTTCTCTATCCTACCACCAGACTGCATTGTTCCTTTTACTGCCTGCTGCACCTCTGGGATTTTTGTCACCTCCCTTCCTGCCAGAGCATCTCCATGAGCTGCTGTGGCTTGGTGCAGCCATTGCTGATCTTCTTGTGAGCTCACAGTACCACGAACCCTCTCCAAGTGTTCTCCAGGTGGGGTTGCTCCAAACCCTTCCTCCTGGCTGATGGCTTTTGACAATTCTTCATCTTCCAGGAAGGACTCGTAGGACACTGGCTCATAGTTTGTCTCTGGCAGAGAAGACATGGAAATAGCATCTGGATTTGGCATTGCTCCTAAAAATGTTGATGTTCCATTGGAAGAGGGATCAGAAATCCTGTCGTTGCTCAGGCACGATCTTCTCTTCTCTGCCTCACTTCTGGAAGAGGTGATGTTGTTCAGTTGCTCATTCACACAYGGCTTCTTTCTTTTAGAGAAGCCCCTGGGCTGGATTTCAAAGGCAACCTCCTCCCCATCAGGATAGACATAATCCTCCTCATCAGTGTACTGCTCCTGCTGGCACTGCGAGACCGTGAACTTGGCGTGCATCCCYCTGTCTCTGAAATCTGGGTTTAGGCACCCCAGCGTCCACACACCTGTCTCAAGAGAGGCAAAAAGGACACCATCAGCCCACTTCAGCGGGAATTTGGAAGAGATACCATTCCCATGCTGCTCCCTTGCTACTGCAAGCTGTATTTTCAGGCAGCCCCTGGCTCATGGTAGTGATTCCATGCTTTCATAGTCCCTGGASTGTCTTACAGCCAGACCCACTGGCAATATCAGCAGGGCTGGTGCTTCCTGGCAGAGCTCAGGGAGCTACACACACCTGTGAGGGCCCAAGCACAGCTTGGTGAGAGCAGTTAATGCAGTGAGAACCCTCCAGCAGCACCATCACCATAACCCAAAGACATCCTGGTGCTGTCAAACACACCTCTCTCCCAAAGGCAGTCACCACATCTCTCCCACTGCAGGAGAAAGAAAGGAGAAGCTGCCTTGCCTCTCGCTCACATCCCCAGCAGTGCGTTTGCTCCCAGCAGAGAGGGTGAGGTGTGTGATTTCTGGGCTCTGCTGCTGGAGAGAGCTGCCACCTGCTGCCTGCTCCTGAGCAGCAGGCAGGAATCCCAGCTCAAACGCATGGGAGGCTTGGCTGGGTTGTTAGATAGCTTCCCGGGGTGTCTATAAACCCTGAAGCCTTGGCTCAGGATGCAGCGCTCATGGCCATCAAATCAGTGTTGCAACCACATCCTGTGTCTTCTCTGTGAGTGAGGAAATGGTTTGACAGCTCTGCTTTTGCCAACTCAGCTGCTGAGTGGGGGGAAATATAACTGAACACTGAAGCAAATCTTTTCTCAGACTTCTCCATAGCTGTGGTTTCTGTCCTTGCAGAAGTGTGGAGGTAAGTGGCATGACCAGCAGCTGAACCCACAGCAGGGACAGCACTGCCACTCCCCTTGGCCTCCAAGCTTGCAGCCAAGATTGCAAATGCCCACCAGGCTCATGTTACTGCAGCCAGCTTACTGCTTTGGCAGCATGTGTGACCTTAACACACCCTACTAATTAAGCAAAACACCGTAATAATTCAATTTATGTGATTTAAGCTTTGAAAGGTTTAATCACTGCCTCTCACTTTGCTGTTTTCCAGCAGGCTGTGCATCCCTCTGCTCTCAGTCACAAGGAATTGGGCACCAGAGAACTGGCTGGAGGTGCTCCCTGATCCCTGAGGTGCTCACTGATCCCTGCTGGCATGCCAAGCCCATGGATTACAGGACAGCCCATGCTGCTCACCTGGCTTCTCCAAACTCATGATGACTGTTTCTCCAGAAAATGGGAACAGAGTAAGCACGTCCTCGAAGACCATGTTGTGCTTGAAGGTGTTTCCAGAGAAGAAGATGGAGAGGAAATCTGTTTGGGCCCCAACACTCAGGACATACCAGTACACAACGTCGTTCAGGCAGAGTTTTGTTTGCAGGTTGTCGAATACGAAGCCATTAATAGCTGGAAGAGGGCAGGGGTGAAACATTTCAAGACCAAATTCTCCCCGTGGTTGCTGAGCTGCTGGGTATCCCCTGCTCCTTCCCTGTGTCTGTGGGGGCTTTGCAGGGAGCTGAGTACTCACTGTGCATCACATTGGAGGCAATAAACTGGGGGTCCTCGGTATCCACATGGGCTGCATCAGAGCAGAACCTCCTGATGTTCTCCTCCAGGTACCAGCTGTGGTTCTCATCAAAGACTGAAAACAGCACCAGCTTCATGTTGTCTGACATKATCTAGAAAAGAGGGGGAAGAAATTATTCCTGGTCTAAACAGAGCACTCCTGGTGTAGCTGTCAGGTCTCAGTCTGGGGGCGTGGGGAAGGTTAGTGCTATTTCACAGGAGTTAGGGTGCAGATTTGGGGGGAAAGAGAGCATGGAAGGCAGGATGGGGAAGGCAGAGGCATTAGGRCTGCTGGTAGGGTTAAAGAAAACAGGACAAATTTGGATTTCCTTAGATATTTCACCCACCACCCTTATTCCAGCTTTAAGTTGAGGCAACAAAGGAGAGACCCACCTGATTTCCCCTCTGATCCATGGATTTCTTGGAGCAGATGAGCAGGGGCCCAATGAGGCCCGAGGCTGTGTCCCGGACRGGGTCGATGGAGCTGTAGTAGAAGCGGGTGAGGCAGCGAGGGTCTGCCTCTGTCGGGCCATCCTCGSTGGTGAGGCTCCAGCTGTAGGTGAACGACTGCCCAGGGGGAATAGGAATATCCTTCACATCTCTCTCTGGCAACACACAACCCGAGAGCAGACCAGTTATGTCTCCTGCATGGGGTGAGCCCACTTTTTTTAAAAGAGCTCAGAAAGGTTTCCTGAGCACACAAGCTGCTGAGGGAACCATCCCCTGCCCATCCCGGGATCCTGGTGGGATGTGGGATGGCATTGCATAATAACAAGGGGGGAAAGCAGTTTTGGGGATGAAACCTGGGRAAATTAAACAACCCCAGAGTAAAAACTACAAAGCTGCAGGAGGGAGTGTCTAAGTCACAGTGAACCCCTACACGAATGCAGGTCAGAGGGAGCCCAGGGAATGAGGGCTGTAAATAAACTGCAAACACAGGCAGGATCACCAGGGTGGTGTCAGAAAGTGGAGGCCTCCAGGATGGACAAATTAACATGGTCCCAGCTCCCTGGATGAGAATGCCCCTTGTCCCACTCATCATTGAAGCCCTCCTTAAAGACTTCATGGCACCAGTGGGAACATGAACCTGGAACCATCATAATCCCTGTAGAGCTTAGGTGCTTGGAAGAATGGACAACCAGTCTTACTACAAGCTTTAGGAAACTCTCCTGGCCCAGAGAAATGGCAGTGGCCAGGTGATATCCCAGGCTTGCCTTACCTTGTATGGTTCTCCTGGCATAATAGGGYCTGACACTGGTGAGGCCATGAGGGTAGATGTTGTAGGGTCTGCTGGCCAGGTTCCTGAACACAATCTGAAATGAGGACAGGCAGCAGCAATGTTTGGTGGTTTCTGATCCCTGTAAGCCCTYGAAGCTCCTCTCAGTGTCCTTGCAGAGAGGGAAATACCTGACAGCAGTGCCCTGGGGTTGGCTACCTGCCATCATCAACAGGAGGGACCCAGAATGTCTGGGACCACAAAATCAGAATACAAGAAATTACAGTTTCTCTGGGATGAAACTGTATACTGTCCATTGTTCTGGATGTCTGTTTTAAGGAGGGCATGAAAAGATCACATTTATTAAAGAGAAAGTTGCTGTCTTTAGTTTTCCTTTACATATGAGTCAGAAGAGGTCCATCAATCCAGGCCTCAGAGGACCAGGACATTAAGAATGCACAGCAGTCAAGAGCTTTRAAGTGCTCCCCACTTCACTGCATGAAGCCCTTCCTTTATTTCTCYAAATAGCTCTGTCACATGCCCACAACTGCTCAGGGAACCCCAGGCAGGGAGCAGAGATGTGAAGCTGCTGGAAACCATCCCATTCCTCCCAGCTGCAAACAAGTCAAGTGGTCGGGAGAGGCACTTTGGGAGACAAAAGTGGCAGTCCCCARTGCTGTGAGGTGGCAGCAAACAGAKGGAGCAGAGCAGAGGGTGAGAGGCCACTCSTGCCYCAGAGGAAGGTGCTGGATGTCATGTGCCATGTGTTAACTCACACAGTTCCTAAGACATCTGCAACAAAGTCAAACCAGAGGGTCTGGGCCATATCCTGTGCATCTTATTGGGAGTATTTACCTCAAGCTGCCAGTAACATCTGCATTTCCAGTGAGCTCTGAACATTGCCAAACATGAGAGAGCACCTGAGTGACTTAAGTCAGACCCTAACCACAAGCCAAGAGCAGCACTATTAGTGGGAACAGCATCAAGCTCTGAAGTTTCCACGGTGGAAATCTGCCTTTCTCTTACCTTGAACTGATCTCCGACCTCCCCCTTGATGACAGGCCCCAGAATTCCCTTGTCCTGCTGGTTGGACGCCTTGCGCTTCTTGAAGGTTCCATCCTCGTACTCCACAAACACCACTTTCTTGTACTTGGAACCAATCTGCTGTGGGCCAGGCTCCAGGTACAGGCTGGCCGTGTTCCTGCAGGCAGAGGCAGAGGAAGAGCAAGTGGCCACGTGCAGGACACTGCCAGGAACAGAGCAAGACCTTCCATCCTGCAAGGACCTGGCAGATGGATGGGAAGAMCACCAGGAGTTGTCTGCTCAGAAGGGACTGATTCCTGAGGTCTGGGTGACAGAGAGACAAACGCCCTGGAGACAGAGGTCTCTGCAGGGCATTGGTAAAATGGAGCAAAGACAGATCCTGCCTTCCCATGGCGTCCCCAAGACCATTCTTGTCATACTGTCAGTATTAATAAAGAAGAACAAAACTGCCCAGGTTGGGCAGAATGAAAAGCAATTTCTGGGGAAAAGGGGAAGAGCTGGCAGGGCTTCCTTGGGGATCTCACCTGTCCAGAGACACTGGCTTCACAGGGGCATAGTCCCAGTCCATCTCCTCAGCTGCAATGTAGTGAGTCCAGGTCATGGGCCTGTCCTTGGCAAAGGAGCGCACTTGGATCACGTGAAAAGGTTCCTCATCTTCCTCAGGGTAATCCAGGTCCTCTGGCTCGTTYAACAGCTTCCCCATCTTCAGCAGGCGCTGCTCAGGACACTCCTCCACCTTCACAAAGGCCTCCATGCCAGCTGGGTTCAGACAGGCACAAAGGGTCACATTGGTGGGTCTGATGTTTCTGGGTCTGAGAGATTTTGGCCTGCTAACTTTTATACCAAGGGAAAAATTCTCTGGAAAGCTTCTTCTCCAAACAACCTTGGCAAACAACTCTCCTTTCTCAAAACAGTCTTTCTCCAGGTGGCGTTTTGCTATTTCTCCAATGGGATTACAGAGGTGTCTTTCTATTCACYAATCATGTTAAGTCTGTGTCAGAACACCTCATAAAAAGGTTGTAAAAATTATAGAATAATGCTTTTATACTTTTTGCCTTCTGAAATATTGGAGTCTCTTATCTTTTATGTGTCCTACTCAACCCCTGCCATCTGCTGTGGGCCAGATTGCAGGTGGGTGTGACACCAGGGAGCAGGAGGAGCCTGGGAGCTGCAGCACCACACAGAACCCCCCCAGCTCTTGGAAAAYGAGGTTACCTTGCTGATGGGACAGAATCTGGCAGAACATCCGGAACCAGCCAGCTGTTCCTGGCATGGTCTGGGCTGTCAGGTGTGTGGCAGGGGAGATYTCGAGGCTGCTGAGCCGGTGGCTTCTCACCAGGAACGTGTGGCCTTCAAAGAAGATGGAGTGGACTTCTGGCCCAGAGCCCAGCCCGATCACATGCCAGTGGACCTGCTTCTTGAGGCACAGTGTGAGACCTGCCAGGAGACAAGGAAAACACCCAGCAGTCAGCACTGTGTCCTTGTCCCCACTCCTGCTGTCACAGAGTCTGACACGTGCTGATAGAGTGCCCTGCTCTTGTGCTGGATCAGGCTGGAGAAATCACTCATGAACGTGGACTGTCTGAGCAAAACAGAGGCACAGGACACATCACCCCCCCTGAATGAGACCAGATTTACAGACTGGGGGGCTTTGGGTGGGTTGCTGGTAGGAGCTCACAGTGGGATGCAGTGGCAAAAGAGGGAAATGTGCTCCTTGACTCTCCACATAGGAAAATTGGGCACTGGAAAATAGACTCATTTGTCTGATCACAACACTGGCAAGCCTGATACTAAAACCTTGCATCTCCAGCACGTCCCCAGCAGTAGCTGAAATACCACAAAGGGCAGAGAGGGGTCACCAGGATTAKTTGAGGGCTGGATAAAATTCCTTCCTCAGAGACACTCTAAGAGAGCTCAGTATGCTTAGGAAATGGGAAAGAACTTGACTGCATTGTAAAAATACTTTCCTGGGGAGAAACTGATGTGTGCTGACGGGCTCTGTAATCTAGCAGGGAAGTGAATAACAAGTTCCTGGAAGCTCAAGCCAAAAAAAAGTCAAATGCAGCATCAAGCACTTGCTCTTGGCAGAGTGCAGAGGTGACTGGAACAGATCCCAAGGGCCTGGGGAGGGAACTGGGTGGAGGTTCCATCCTGAGGCCCTCAGCTCTCCATTTCCAGCTCTCCATTTCCAGCTCTCCATCAGACACCTCTCAGGTCCTGCACCCAGGGAGGGGGATGCTGAAGGGAGGTGGATAACTTCTCCAGGAAAAACCCACTGTTAGACACAGTGGTTGACCATGAGGTTTCCTCAGCTCTTARGCTTTATGAACTTATCAGGACAGGGAATTTAGGGGAGTTTTGGTTTTGCCTTTTACTGGAGAATGGCCAGACCAAAGTGGGAGGTTTTAGGATGTGGTTCACCAAAGCTGCTGGTGGTAATGACTCTCCTGAGAGTGTTTCCCAGTTTGCCTGGGAGATTCCTCACTCTCAGGCAGCTCTGAAGAACACCAGAAAACAGCAACTTTTGTRTTCACTGAGCTCAAACCCAGCCTTTTCTTTTGCTCTTCTGAAGAAAATGAGTCTGAGAGAAGACCTTATCACTCTTGCTGCACCAGGGAAGTTTATGTCAGATATTGGGAAAAAATTCTTCCCTGAAAGGGTTGTCAAACACTGGAACAGGCTGCCCAGGTATTTAAAAGACTTGTACATGTGACACTCAGGGACATGGTTTAGTGCTAGACCTGGCAGTGTTAAGTTCACCATTGGACCTGATGATCTTAAGGGTCTTTTCCAACCTAAATGACTCCATTATTTTATTCCCAAAATCCTATGAAAGTGTTTTACTAAGATCTAAAAATGCTACCTCCAGCCTTGTTCACAGAGCTACAAAAGACAAATAATGCTACCAGCACTGTTATTGGAGACCTCCAAGGAAGCCAGCTGCTCTTGGCAACACAGCTGGAAACAGCTCCAGAAATACAAGACAGGGGTCTGATATTTCAGCTCCCTGATCTGCCTGTCCCTGCTGTAAATGAGAAAGGGCAGATCAAGGAGCTGAAATACAACACTTCCTCTGAGGTGAACACAGGTCCATCACCTGGAAACTCCTCTTGATATTTTTTCTTACATCCTTCCCCAACCTACCTCAAGCTCACAGGCGTGGCCCATGCCCCCCAGCCCTGTCCCTGTGCCAGCAGGACTCACCAGGCAGTGAGCCATTGATGTAGCCATTGATGGTGTGCAGCTCTGTCCCGTTCTGAGCCTGGGAGCCCTGCTCAGAGTACCAGCTTTTCCCTGTGGAGAGAGGAGGGGGCAGTCAACTTCACCTTGAGAGCATTTCTGAGCAAAATCAAACCTTCCCAGGCAGGTGGGATGGAAATCCACAGCACRCCCTGGCCATGGCTCTGCAGGGGTGTGGGGGTGACCAGGAGCACACTGGCTGGGGGGATGAAACCCTTGGGAGGGGGTGTGGGTGCTGAGAAGCTGTGCTCACACATGGCAAAGCAAAAACCCTGGCTGAGTGCAGGGTCTGACAGGAATTACCTTCATCAAACACGGCCAAGAGCAGCACAAACTCATTCTGCTGGCCCTCATTCCCATCRCTTGCCAGGGTCCCTGCAAGATGCAATGAGATGGATTTGTTTAAAGGTCAGCAAGCACCACCCAGAGAATTCCCTTGTGCTCTTCAAGGACTGGTAAAGCAAGGCCAGGCTGTGGTTTGCTTTTGTCATGTCTCACAATTGCAACTCCAGTCTTGCAGTCCCCAAAAGTCCGTGGTTGAAAGGCAGCTGCCCCCAGAAGGCATCAAGAGGTCAATTTGTGCTGCCTCCTCTTTACACCTTTGCTCAGTGGAGGAGCTGCTCCTGCTGAGTCACTGGAGSCTGCAGACAGTGCCCAGTCATTTCCAGTGACTGCAGAGGGGTCTGGACAACTCCAGGATATGTCTCAGCCAGGGRTGACAGATCTTACTGCAGTCACATCTCCTTGTACCTTGTGCCTGTCAGGATTTCAAGACTCTGAACCCCAGGAGCACTTTTACTGAGCTCACTGACTCCACTGCCATGCTCAGCCTCAGGAAGGCACCTGTGATTATTCATCTGTGATTGTTCATCTGTGATTGTTCATCTGTGATTGTTCCTCTGTGATTATTCTGTTCTCAATTAATGGCTGCATGTGGCCTGTCCCCCCCTGTGCTGTCCTTACCAGGTCTGCACACCAGCAGRGCTCCAATCAAGCCAGAGTTGATGTCCTTCACACTGTGGGTGTTGGAGGAGTAGGAGTGGGTCAGGCAGGCAGAGTCATCCTCGGTGGGGCCCTGGTTTTCCTGGATTTCCCACACATATGTGTGTGTCCTCCCAGGGTCCACCCTGTCCCCCTCCTTCTCTGGCTGGCTGGTCTCATCCTCATACCCTGCTCCTAAACCAAAGAAACGGCCACATGTCACTGAAGGGTCATCCCCAGCTGCAGAAATGCCCCTTCCTCCAAGCCAGAACACATCCCAGCCCCTCCCCATCCCAGGGGAATGAGTCCCACGGGCAGTGACAGTCCCAGGGCAGAGCTGTGCCACACTCACGGGTTGGGCTGTGCACTCACCTCCTGCCCTGAGGACAGCACAGTCTTCCTTGCCCTGAGCATCCAGCCTGAGCTTTCAGGTATTACCCCCATGTAATACCTTTATAACTGATACAGGTTTGCTCTGCACTGTTTGCTCAGCTGATTTATTTTTATTATTTTTAAATTATTATTTTTAAATGACATTATTTTTAAATGATATTATTTTATTATTTATGGTTTTCTTTTATTCCTTAACATTATCATAGAAATTATTATTTAATTATAATGGTATGTTTCATATTTTTATTTTTACATTATAAATATATAAATATATACTATATATTCTTATATTATAAATATAGATTTAGATAATTGTTTTATATAATAGTATATATTGATATAATATATGATATTATATATTATATCTTTTATAGATATACACTGTAGTATATATTAACGAAATAAAAAAATTCTAATATATTAACATTATGGAATTTTATATTATATATATTAAAATATACAATAATGATATGATTATTGTAAATTAGTCTCAGCTCAGCTGGGCATGGCCATGTTTCTCCCCCAGGCCAGGCCATCTCTGTCACCATCTGTCCTCGCAGAGGGACACGGATAGCAGGGTGAGGGAGGGGTGCACCCCTGGCAGAGCAGAAGCACACAAGGATTTTTCCCAGCTCACCTTCTGAAGCCTTCCAGTAGGACACCCCCACGGCGTGCAGGCTGTAGGGGCGGGAGGCCAGGTTCTTAAACGTGATCACCACGGTGTCATAGACCTCTGCTCGGATGGTGGGGCCCAGCAGACCTGAGGGGATGAGACAACAAGGTCAGGCAGCTGGGCTCAGGCAGCTCWCACCCTGCCAGGAGCCCCAGAGGGTCCTGAATTTCCACAGACCCATCAACTGCATCAGCTCCAGCAAGGCTCTCTGCACCCCCAGCTCTGCCACACTGGGATCCCCCAGGTGCTTTCCTGCTCCTGGCTGAAGAGCARCCAGCCCAGGAGGAGTTTGGTGGCTGTCAAGCATTGCTGGAGCTCCCCACACTGCAGGTGCTTCTTACCCATCCACGCTGGCTTGAGCTTGGGCTGTGTGAAGGAGCCATCAGGGTACTCCACAAAAACAGCTTTCCTGTACCGGGGAGGGACACCAGCTGGGGGGAGACGTGGGCCCCCGTGCCCCAAAATGCTGCAGGAGGAAGGAAAAGCCAAGGCTGATTGCACAGACCCATCCACGCATGGAAACAGCCACCATCCTCTTCCTTTCCCTTCCCACCAGCTTGCTGGAGCCCCAGGGATTGCTCACCCTGCTCTGGATTTCCTGGCAGCTCCCAGGTATGATTGGAAATGTTTTGCTCAGCACACAGGTGGCACCAGGGCAGGGATTGGTGTCATGATGGGAGAATTCACGAGGCCATCCCCAGGTGCAGCTGGGACAGGGCACAGCAGCAGGCATTGCTGCCAGTCTCCTGCCTTGTCCAAATTCATGTTTCCTTGGCAGCAGAGACACTGAGCCCTGGCAGTGCCATGGTGACCTCTGCCCTTGCAGCCACCCCCTCCCCAACSCCAGCACCTTCAGGTGTGGCAGACAGACCACATCAGTGTAACTCACATCCTCCCCAGGAGAGAGACTGTCCTGCTGGCAGGTTGTGGCAGTTTGCTTTGTGTCTGAGCAATGTCCCCACACTTGGTTCTTTTCTGCCCAAAACGGGATTTACWCTTCACAGCAAGAAGATAAAGGAGCCTTGAATGTATTTCACACCCCACTTATCTCTGCAGGCCACTTTCTGTCTGTGAGAAGCTTAACAAATTCATTCTCCAGAAGGAATCCAGCACATTTATCAGCATAACAAAGGCACGAATTYCTCCAAGGATTTTAGAGGCTGGTTTGTGGCTCCAGGACTAAGCCCATTTCCAGTAASCAGACAGACCTTTCCAGCCTTGTTTTGTTTGGAGCAAAAGCCAGGTGCTGTTTTCTTCCCACTTAAGAAGCAGGGAAGGTTGCTGTGCTGCTCTGACTAAGCCTTCATTCCAGCAGGTTTCCCTGCCGKGACTCTTCCCCAAGGAGGAAGAGGAAGGAGACAGAGTGACTCAAATTTAGGAAAGGCAATGCACACTCACCCCCACAACACTGGCTGGAAGCCACCTGCAGCTGGAGGGTGCTGTGGGGAGAGAGGAGTCCACTCTCCTAAGGGACAGAGCAGGATGGGAGCCCATAAAAACCCCACAGGCACCCAGATCCTAAAACTCAGGCTGTGTTATAGAGCCCATAAAAACCCCACAGGCACCCAGATCCTAAAACTCAGGCTGTGTTATAGAGCCCATGAAAACCCCACAGGCACCCAGATCCTATAGTCCCACATCCAGGCTGGCAGGAAGCCCCCAGTGAGCAGTTTGCTGCATTCATTGGCCCATGAACCATACAAATTGTCATTTCTGGCTTGATGGCAGTGGGCTCCAGCCCCAGTTTGTCCCCCAGAGTGTCCCCACRCTGGAGGCAGCTGAGCTGCAGAGCTGCTGGCACTCAGCTGTCCACTCTCAGAAAGCTGTGCCTTAATCTCTAGCTCACAGAAAGCCCAAATTGGAGAATGCAGCCCTGAGATACGGTGGTCTGGTGCTGTTACTTCTGCAGTAAACAAGGCAGAAATCCTCTGGAGCCAGGGGGATTTTGCTGGCATGCAGGGGCATGGCTGGGGGGGTTCTGGTGACAACAGGGCTCAGTGCTGGGTCCCAGYGCTGGCAGAGCAGAGCCCACAGGAGACAAGCAGGCGGAGTTCAGCCCGGGGATGTCTGATCAGAGTTCTTCTGGCCAGTCCTCTGTACTTGGGGTCCCCGTGAACTTCCTTCCCCCATGGCAGGGAGGGCCGATAAAAGTTTCTGGCGCCTTGGATCAGCATTGTTAGCCACACTATCTGCTCATCTCTTGGAGCTGGGAGACATCCTGCACTGCCAGAACACTCAGACATGGGCTGCTGCTACGTGTCCACCAGCTCCATGTGCGAGCTGAGATCCCTGGAGCCACTGCAGGATGTGCTGGTCCCGGCTCTGACCCTGCTGGTGGGGTTGTGTTTGGGAGGAAGAAGAGAAACTGAAATCATGGGGAAGGTGTGAGCAGCTCTGGSTTGGTGTAGCCCATYAATTTGACAGAGCTTTCTACAAACATGCCAGATAAACCCCTGGGTAGAGACAAGGGGTTAGGAGGTCCTCCATGAGATGCTGGTACACTGAGGGAGGAGGTGTGGAGCAGAAGGCACCACACACACAGCTCAGAGACAGCCCAGCTCCAGGGGCAGCTGTGCCTGCCACGCTTTCCTGGCTCACTCCTGCATGCTCCTAATATCCAGCCTGCTATTTTCCTGTGCCCTCCTCTGTTGCAGGGACCTGGGCTGAGGCTGCAGGGTCAGGGAAATGGCACCACCATTCAGCTGGGAGCAGCCACSACAAGCAAGCCCTGGTTCCCATCACAGCTTCCCCAGGAGTTCTCTGCCTCTCCAGGCTGGAGCACACCAGCAAGTTCCCTCTGAGACAGCCAATGTTATCTTCCCTCATTTCAGAGAAGGACAAGTGACCTCCCACTGCCTGCCAATGCCCCACTCACCCCCAGGCAGGGTCAGGTCCCTGAGTCACTCCAGGGTCAGRAACAGTGCCTGAGTGCATCATAAAGCCAGTGCTGAATTAACCACAGGCCTGGATTAAGTGTGAATGAAGTCATCATCTCTGCCAGAGCCTAATAGATGTGAGGGCAACATCAGTGAAAGCAGGGCAGGGGGGATCAGTGAAATGGGGGGTGCTGGATGCAATTTTCCTACTGAGGTAATCAAAAGGGGATAAACCAACATAACTGGGATACAGTGACTACAGCAGCTGGTCAGGCTGACCTGGGACATCCCCAGAGCCTGGCTTCCAGTGCCTGACCACAGCTCCTCACTGCCCAGGCCACTGAGATGGGCTCATGGGCTGACACCACCTCAGCAGAGTCTGAGGAAAGGGATTTGGAAACAGGGCAGAGGGAATTGGCACATCTTTATCTATCATCCAGCCATCCAGCCCCATTCTCCTTGCTGACCTCAGAACATCCACAACCATGCATGTCCAAGCCAGCTGTGTCTTCAGACAACACTATCCTGATGCCTGAGCAATGCAACTCACATTTTTCCTTCCTACTTCAAAGTRCACAGGCAAAACCACCATGCCTTGCTCCTCCTTGCCACTGTGCATGAACACCACGCTTTGCCCAAACACTACAAATCATTTTCATTTCCTTAAAGAAAAAAATCAGCCCCAGCARTGTAATGTACACAAAGATATAAATAACTAAAGATATAAAGGATTTTACCAGGGGCAGACACAGTGGAAAGCCTTTGCTGCTCAGAGTCATGTCAGGGGGGCGCAGCCAACCTTCCTCTGCAGTGCCCAGGGAGTCCCAGTGTCTCCCCTCACACTTCCCCAAAGCCCCCAGGATGCAGAGCAGAAAAGAAAGCACAGGTGGAAAATCAGCTCGTGGCTCCTAGCACAGACTTTAAAGGGTCACAGGCAAATGGCATTAAGATAAAACAGTGCAGAACAGTGATGCAGAGCAGGTATGCACCTTTCTCTCTCTCTCAGTTCCACCTGGCCCTCATCAGGGGTTGCGCTTAGTGACTGCCCATCACACCACCCCTTCCCAGCTGTGCCAGCAGCTCAGTGCACCCACCTTGCCCCCATGAACCTGCCTGGAGCCCAGCTCCCAGTGCCAGGGTGGGAGAACACCCAGGGCAGGGCTCTAGGATGGCAAAAGGAAGAGCTTTACCCTGCAGGAGCYTGCAGCACGGACAGCAGGTCGCTGTGTGTGTAGTCCCAGGAGGTTTCCACTGCAGCAATGTAGTATCTTCTCACTTTGCTGATGCCCTCCTCAACCAGGCAGAGSAGCAGGAGGCTGCACAGGGCTCCCACCAGCGCCATCCTCCTGGCTGGGAACCACTCTGACTTCGGGAGGAAAAGTGAAAAGGAAAGGAATGAGAAAGGAAAGAGCAGAGAAAAGCCTTTATCTTCTCATCCAGCTGTTGTAATCCACCGGGGATGACGATGATGATGACGATGATGATGATGATTTAAAGGCAGCACCCACAGGCTCACTCAGAGCACTGAAGAGTTTCTCTAAGGTGTCAGGAGGGGAATGGCTTGAGCAGGTTTGTGCAAAGAGCAGCATGTGAATGATGGACTTTCCTGCTCTTCCTCTGGCAGTGGCAGGAGGAGAGGAAAAAACAAAAGGAAAGGGAGGGCAGGCACAGCGGTGAGTTCCGCTGCAGGACCCAGCTGGCTCAGTGTCCTGGCTCCTGTCTGGAGCAAGATGAGGAAAGGGAGGGTTGCAGAGGCAGCAGAATTTAGGTGTGATCTTTGCCTGGCCTCACCTTCTCTGTCACCCCTGAAGAGAAGAGGAGCAGTTTGCCAGGGATGCAGATGTACACACATGACTTATCCCTGCCTCTGGATGCCTGCACCCCAGTGATGATTTGGCCACACAACYTTGCCTCAAGCCACAGGGTTGGGATGATCCCTGGACTCCCCTTCCCACCAGCTAATCCTCTTCTCCCAGGGTCCTGCAGTAGAGCCCAGAGAAGAGGCACTGAAATATTTTTGCAAATTTCTTTCATTTTACTCACAAATTTTTAACTTCTCTTTTTAAAATCCCATGAAATCCCCCTCCCCTCATCRGTGCACACACGTGTGCTCAGGCACACACGCTGCCACGGGGCTGTCCCTTGGCTCAGGAAGGCAGGAAGATGAGGAGGCACGCCCTGCATGGTCCCAGCATCCCCGGGATGAGTGAGGTGGGGAAATGTCCCATCAATCACGTCACAGGGCAGCAGGAGTGCAACGGGGGCAGTGACCCCTTTGGTGACAGCCCCAGTGTGTGCAGAAGCATCCATGTGACAGGTCTTGGTGACTGGGAAACAGAGGGACACACTGGAGATGGTGGAGGGATGGGCTTTGGGGGGTCTCTGACATGAATCCTCWGCAGAAACTGATCCCCCCACACCACCCACCTTGCTCCTGGGCAGGCAAAGAGTGGGTGAGAAACATTTTCTCCRGCTTGTACACCCACAGTTGTCTCCATGATTAGCCTGGGGCTCCTTTTCTTTGTGAGCAACAGCTCACCTCACTTTTCCCAGCAAGTTTTTTTGGGGCAAAGCAAGTGGTGTGTCACATTTGGGGATGCCCTGGGGTGTTTTGCATCCTGCCCTGCTGCAGTGGAGCACAAAGAGTGCTCAATACTGGAGGGAAGAAAGTTTTCTGGGAGAGATACAGGAGATCTGGGCTGTGCTTCCAGTGTTCCCTTGCTGTTGATGTGACTTTATTTTAGTCTGGGAATCTCCTGGTGCTGTGGGACTCACCTGGAAAGGCTTCCAGAAAGAAGCAGATAGGGAAAACATGGCCAAGCACAAAACACGAGCACAAAGAGGGCAGCTGAGGGGTGGCAGCATGGGATGGGCATTGTGGGAGGGTTGGGAGAGGCTGCCTGGAGGGGCTGCTCCAGCTCTGGGTGCCAGAGTTCTGTGTGGGGGAACACAGAAGCTTCTTGGCTCTGTCCCTGGCAGGGATGCTCTGGGCACCATGGGATGACAACATCTAGAGATCACAGAGGAAAGGAAAAGCATCCTGGGGGCTGCAGTGGCAGGAGCCTGGACACAGCCAGAAATTAATGGTTGTGACACTGGCAAGTGTTAATTAACCATTTTCAGCTACTGGGAGGCAGTTCCAGGTTCTTAGCCCAGAGAAGTAAGAAACCTGAGAGACGAGGTCTAACCCAGGGGGGCAGAAAGAAATCATTATCAAAATACTCAAAGCTGTGGGAAAGGGAATGCAGGTGTGAAAACTGGAAGCAGCTTGGAGAGGGGGTGCAGATGCTGGCCTTGGCTGCACAAAGTGGCAGCTTTGTGAGAGCCAGTGGGGAGCAGATCAGGCCAAGGACAACTGGACATCCAGAGGGARCCCAGCTCCTCCTTGGCCCTCCATGCCAAGCTGGGCCCCACATGCCCCAGCAAGATCAAGCATGGTCCCAGCCAGTGGGTGCCTTTAACAGCTGTGGATCTTCCAAGGGCTCTGCAAAACCATGTGGGAGCCTCTGCAAACTGCCAGCATCCCCCRTGGCTGGGCCAGGCAGCAGCTGTGCCTTTGAGAAGGCTGCAGAGAGGCATTGGCATTCCAGTCCTGACCATCCCCAAGGGCACTGTCCTCCTGTGCAAATGGGATGGAAAAGCCACGACAGGCTCCTGCCATGCAGACTCCCAGARAAACACGTTTTGTCAGAACCAAGGACCCACATGCACGCAGAAAGTGCTGGTTATTTCYCTGAAATGTGCAGTTCTCAGAACAATAACAGACTGGAGCAGATAAAAATGASTCAGAATCATTTGAACCGTGTCTAATCTCTTCTGGAGCTTTTTTTTGTGTGCGTGAGGGAGAACAAGTGATTCGTGACAGCTTCTCAGGAACACTGAGTATCTCAGAGGCAGCAGCCACACACAGGGCACTCACCCTTCCTGGCACCAGGAAAAGCACAGGGCACAGATCTGTCTGGAGGAGCAGGCAGGGCCCTTTCTATCAGCACTTCCAAGCTACTGAACCCAGCAAAGAGAGGCTGCAACCCAGTGCAGTTCTTGGGTGGGCAAAATCACAGACACAGGGACCCCAGGGAACAGCAGTGCAGCAGGGCTGGTGCCATCAACACCCCTGAATACCCAGGAAATCCATCCCTGATGGATCTACCCCAGCATCAGAGTAGAAATAGTGACATGGAGGAGGTCCCAAAGCCAAGCCTGCTGTCCTCTGCTGTTTCTCTGCAATAAGTGGGTCAGTGGAGTATTTCTGCTTTCTCTCTGGTTCCTCACATCAGAGGTGTCTCTGAATGAGTCAGGCAGCAGAARCACTCTCTGGAAGCTCCCATGGGCTGGTGAGCCCAGCCTGGCCATGGAGGTTGGAAGGTTGGGATGCTGCTAGGAGGGAGAGAAAGCCTTTGGTGTTGAAATGGTGTTTCGTGCCTGTGCCTCCAGAGCTCAACACCAGGAAGGCACCTGGCAGGGAGCTGCAGGGGCTGTGGGCTGCTGATGTGCTGCTGCTGGGCTCTGTCCTTGCACCCACGTCCCCTGTGCCACCCACTGCACCAGGCTGTGCCTGACCCCACCACCTGAAGCACCTTCACCTTGTMAGCCCAGATCCTTCTCTGCTGCTGGAGGAAGCTGAGTGCCTGCACCAGATGAAGGTTCACATGTGCTAGGAAAGATGAGGCCATGCTGCAGATGCCCACCAGATGCCTCTGGGATCGTGTGTGCAGGAGAGCCCACAGCTGGAGGAACCAAAAGAGACCTGCCTGGCCCCAGAGCATGAGGGCATCCCCTTTGCTCAGGGCAGGGCAGACAAAACCAGGGACATGTGCTGCACAGCCTGTCATGTACCAGCCATGCAGGAGACCCCAGTGCCATCTGACACTGGTGCTCAGATTGGGTTTCTAGGGCCCAACTTGCCTCCAGCCATCCCTTCCCCAGCCACATCTTTTCCTTCCGTGCCCAGGGAAGTGCTGTCCTGTCACTTTGGTCTGAAKGCACACACACTGCTCCAGCCAGTTTCCCTAATCAGGACAGGGCAGGAAACCCGTGGGATGTGGCTGCAGTTCCCAACACGTCCCGACCTACGTGCAAGGGGCAACGAGGTGCTGGGATGTTTACTAGAGGGATGTCCTGAGCAGATGAGTGCTGATGTTAGTTCCTAGAAGAGTATTTCGTTCCTAGAAGGGTGTTTGTTCCCCTCTGTCCCACGCCTGTGCTCCTGCTCCCGCTCACACACTGCTTTGCATTAACCCCAAATGAGGGACRAGTCTCCTCTGTCACAATCYCTYCATGAGAATTTYYTTTTTTWTKKTKKTTTTTTGCTTGTTGTGTCTCAGGATTTCCATCTTTGCATCCCTAGCTGGGAAGTAGGTGGCATTTGCTCTACAGGAGCTCAAGTGAGTAATGGCCCAGAAATCAGCGGTGCCATTATTTCAGGGCAAACAGTAAAATGCGTTCCTACCAGGGCAGCATGTCCAGGCTGCCCAAATCACCTCTGGCCACAGCTGGCTGTGCTGGCTGAAGGCACAGCTCCTGTGCCAGGGTGTCCAGAATGCTGGTGGCTTTGGGGTCCTTTTAGCAAACGGCAAAAAGCACTWTCTGCACAGYGACAGCTCCCRTGTCAGAGGMAGCAAACCACCACGGGCTTGAGGAAGCAAACCACCACGGGCTTCAGGAACCCCTCTGTCCCTCCCTGGATGCCGCTGGCGCCGTGCTGCACACCCGACCCGGTGTCGGGTTCAGGGGGAAGCACCGATGGCCCCAGGGACACCGAGGGACACTGAAAGGCCCCGAGGAGCCGCTCCGGGCCGGGCGATGCTGCAGCAGCAGCGGAGCCCTTGCAGAGGGGAGCACCGAGGGCACCGGGGCGGCACAGCCGAGTCCCGAGCGCGCCCCCGGGCACGGCAGCGCGCACCCACGCGCGCTCCCGCTCCTCCCCGTGTGCCCGTCGCCCTTCGGGTTCTTCTTCCCTCCGGTCCCTCTCCCTTCGGGCSCCTCTTCCTTCCTGCCCCTCTCTCCCCTTGCCCCTCCAGCCCCTCGTTCTTCCTTCCCGCCCCTCTCCCCCCAGCGCTGGCAGAAGGAGAGGGCACAGCCTCAAGCTGCGCCAAGGGAAATACAGGTTGGATGTTAGGGAAAAGGTTTTTACAGAAAGGGTGATAAAGCACTGCAATGGCCTGCCCGGGGAGGTGCTGGAGTCACCATCCCTGATGTGTTTAATAAAGCCTGGATGTGGCACTGAGTGCCAGGGTTTATTGAGGTGTTGGGGCTGGGTTGGACTCAATGATGTTGGAGGTCTCTTCCAACCTGGTGATTCTGTGGTACTGTGGTCGATTCCTCTCTGCTGCCCGTCCCTGCCCCTCTCCCCGTGTGTGCCCCTTTCCCCGCCCGTGTCCCGTCTCCCCCGGTTCCCCTCCCCTGCCCTCCCTCTCCCCGTGTCCCTCTCCCCCGGTTCCCCTCCCCCCGTCCCTCTCCCCTGCCGCGCGCTCCCGGTGACGCGCGCGCCGTGCCCGCGCCTGCGCGGAGCGCAGCGGCGTCATGGCGGTGCCGGGCGGAGGTGGGCCGGGCCGGGCCGGGCCGGGCCGGGCCGGGCTGGCCGGGGATGGCTCGGGACGCGGGTCCCCTCACCCCTGTCCCCTGGCAGCGGGTGTCCCCAGCCCGGGCTCGCCGCTGCAGGGCGCGGTGCGGTTCCCTCTGCGGCTGCCGCGGCCCGGCCCCGMCTGAGGGCCCGAGGGGGCGGCTCCGGGCGCGGGCCCCCAGCCCCGGCCGCTCTGCCTGGGGCGTCCCTCAGGGCGTGAGGGGGCCCGGGGCGGGGGCTGAGGGGCCTGGGGATTCCCGGAGAGCGGGGGAGCGCCGGTCCCCGTGAGCTGTGTGCGTGTGGGCACGGCTCCCGTGCCTGTGGGGAGGCGCCGGGCGGCTGCGGGGGCTGTGGTGCTCCCAGCACTGAGACTCTGCGGGTTCCTGCAGGTGGCAAGGACGACACGTTCAACGTGCTGGACCTGGCGGAGTACACCAAGAACCGGCCCTGGTGGCGCAAGATCTTCGCGCCCAACTCGGGGTCGAGCGCTGAGAAGTACAAYGTGGCCACGCAGCTGGTGATCGGAGGGGTCACGGGATGGTAAGAGGTGCCGCGGGTGCCCTTGCTGCTCCCGGCAGGCGCTGGCCGCCTCTGTGCGGTCACACTGACAGCTGCTCGTGTGGCAGGCATGCAGAGACGGCGGGTGCTCAGCCTGCTGTCCCCTGGCACCCTCTGCTGAGCTCGGGGATGTTTGAAATGCTGTCTATAACTCGAAGAACAGGCTGTCTCAAAGGGAAGAAAATTGCACCAGTCTGAAATTATTTTTAACTTCTGACAAAACATGGTGCTGTTGAATTAGGACAGGCAAACAGGAACCCCTTGAAACTTCAGGTTTCTGCATTAAAAACCTCCTGGGATCACAGTTCCTGGGGTTTCCTGTCACTTGTAGCTGGGACTGAGTGTGGCTCTACTTGCAACTTTATTCCCGCAGCATCCATTGAGTTGAAAATTTTRTGTGTATTCAGAAGTGGGTAAAGGCAGGGTGCTGTGTTGTTTGCAATGCTCATAAGGAAACTGTGTTCCAAGGGAAGTGTGGTTTGGGTGGCACAGCCCAGCAGCCCGTGGCTGCATGACTGAGCAATGGGGTGGTGCTGGCTGCACTTCTGGTGGCTGCAGGAATGTTTGTCATGTTGAAAGCAGGTAACCCATTTTGGAGACAAGGCTTAGATCACTGCTGTGTGCTTGTTCCACAGTTTTTCTCTTCTGAGAAATGAAAAGGTAAAGTAAGTAGTTGTTTACTGCTTACTTTACTAATAAGAAAGAGGCTTGTGATTTGCTCCCCATGCTCTATCATGCAGCAGCACATGTGCTCCCTAATTTCCCCTCAGAGATGATACCAGTTTWAAAAAAATCATCAAAACATAATATCTCTTGTTGGTTTTGGTGAAATCACAGGTTTCTGGTTACTCTTTTGGGAGAAGGATGAGGTTGAAGAGATAAGAATCAAACTGGAAAAGACTGGAATGTGACAGCACAAAGTGAAAAGCTATGAAGCATCAAGTTTGGCTGTGTGCAGATCCTTCTCTCTGGTTGCATATGGGTTTCTTGTGCTGTTTGTCAGGCTGTCTGCAGTCTTGGGTGACTCCTGCCAAAGGCAGCCTTGCCTGTGGGAAGCACAATGAGTGGTGTGTGTGGTGTTTCATTCTCCTGACTGAATCCTACTTCATTTCTAGGTGTACTGGATTCGTCTTCCAGAAAGTTGGCAAGCTGGCAGCGACAGCAGTGGGAGGAGGCTTTTTCCTGCTTCAGGTGTGTATGAACAGCAGCCCAGGCTTTCTGAGAACTGGGGACAAAGGTCTCTGGGAGCCACTGCCTCTTGGGACATGTGGGGTCAGTCCCCTCCTCTGCCAGGGGCTTTGTGTGGCTGTCAGGGATGTGTGATCTCCAGGGCAAATAGGTGTGACAGCAAAATAGAGTCAGTGTGCATAAACTCCAGGATTGCCAGTGCACATCCACTGAGGATCTGCTCCCAAAGGCACAGGAGAGCTCTTTCTGCAGGGGCACCTGAGTGGAGCTGAGACAGCCTTCAGCTGCAGAGAGCCATGCTGCTGCTGCAGGACAGGCTGGCATACTGAGTCCTGTGGCTGTGGGCATGGTCTCCCTGGAGGAACAGCCCTGGATGTCAGGGAGGATTTATCCATATCTCTGATATGCTTCTTGCCAACTTGGCTTCCAGGAGTCCAGCCAGCACAGATGGGGCTTGCTGTAAAGCACTGGGGAAGAGGAGAGAAAGGAGATCCTCTCTGTCCTCTACCACTTCTGCTGGTTTCCAAGAGCCCTGRCCTTGAGAGAAGCTGCTCAGATGTGTTCATATATCTGGGGCATCCTGGAGCAGATAGAGCAGCTCTCAGGCCTTGTTCAGCTCTCACCTGTGTGCTCCTCAGGCTGACAGGTCTTGTGTGTGACTCACTCTCCCTGGCTCTCCTGGTTCTGCTTGTTCTGCTGCAAGTCAGAAGCTTGCTCTGGGCAGAGGGAATTCCACAGCTGAATCACCCTGAGCAGATAAAACAGCTTGAGAGGAATGGGCTATTAATAGCTGTGTCCACCCCCAGCAGCAGGAGAACTGCAGGGAGTCCCAACAACATCCATGGCAGTTGTGAGGGGGAGGTGGTGCCAGCTTTCCACTGGGGAAGAGAGGCTGCAGCAGGTTAAGCTGCAGTGTGTGCCCAGCTGTTGRGGGATTACTGTGGGTGACAGATGTTGCAGAACATGTGGCACAGCTCCAGGGGTGGTGTTCTGTCCTGTTTTTAAGCCAGTGTGCCCACTRGAGCAGTGAGTGGGAGGTGGCTGTGCTCAGGGAAGGTGGGTGAGCAAGGGGTCTGTTTAGCTGTGGTCCTGCAGGACTTCAGGAGGTTTTTTCTAATCCTCAAAACTCCAGATTGCAAACCACACGGGCTACATCAAGGTGGACTGGAATCTGGTACAACGGGACATGAACAAAGCCAAGCAGCAGCTGAAATTTCACAGCAGTGGTAATCAAATGCCTCCAGAAGTGAAAAGCAGAGTGGATGAGGTGAGACAGCTCTGCCAGGGCATGTGCTGAAGGGATAGCAGAAAACAGGATTGAATCCTGAGCTGTTCTGGATGTTSAGTWGTGTAAATACAAGGAGGGAATTCTTGCATGACAGCAAAATGGGATATGGCAAAAGCTGTGGATGTTGTCTGCCTAGAGTTTAGGAAGACACAATTTCCCACAGCATTCTCCTGGAGGRCCTGGCTGCTCATGGCTGGGCAGGGTGAAGCTCTGGCTGTGTGCTGGTGCAGCTGGGGAGGGGAGGTTGTTCGGTAGGAAGCTTTCCCAAATCTGAGCATCTCTGTGAGCATCATTTGCCTCCAAGAACAGCCTGAGGGATTTTCTTCTTAGCAGGAGAGTCAGGGGGTGGCCTGATGTTGTTGAACACTGTTGTCTCTTCTCACCCCTGCTTAGGTGATCATATTTCTGAAGAAGAATGTTATCCTGACTGGAGGGTTTGCTGGAGGATTCCTGCTTGGAATGGCATCCTAGGAGCTGCACTCTCCTCTCATGCCCAACCTCCCCTCCCCTCCTCTACTGCTGTTATCTCTCACTTAGAAGTCAAAGGATGTTGCCAACAGACTCAGTCCCATCTACTCACAAGTTCCAGCCTTTATTTCTTACAAGGCTGCTTCTGATTTCCACCTTTTTCTTCTGTCTGGGCTGTTAGTGTGCTGGGGTTGGTCTGGAAGCTTACAGCTCCCAGTGTATCATGATTTCCCACCAAATATGCCCAGTCTCAAGTTTTCTGATGAGTTTCAATTCATAAAAATGTAGTGGCAGAGAAACCTCTTCAATATGCTTCTTCCAGGTGCTCAGGACTGTTTTGTGTACCTGTGTCTGCCAGTGTATGTGTCAAACAGCTGCCAGCTCTTCATCACAAACTAGCTTGCAGTGTTCCTGCCCTGGTACCTGGAAAACCTCTGCTTCCCTCTGCACAGAGCTGGTCTGTGCAATCCAGAATGTGCTTGGCTGTCCTAGGGTGGATGCAGAAGTTTCCAAGGACAGCCTGAGCTGTGTCCAGGACAGGGGAATGTGGATTTTCCTGCCCTCCCCCTGCTGTTGCACTGCACGTAGATGGCCATTTGGCTTTGTCTCTGCTGGTGTCCTTCCYCATACTGGAATTGCAGCACTGGCACTGCTGATGGACACTGAGCACTGAGTTTGCCTCTCCAGGCCCTTTCCTCATCATGTGTTCTGAAAGTCACCAAGTTCTGTGCTGCAGAGCCACCTGAGTGTGTGCTCAGCCTTTGGGGCTCCCTGCTGCTTCCAGCAGGCCCAGCCTGGCTGTGTCAGAGGGGGCATTTCAGCTGTGCCACTGACTGTAAATCACCTGGGCCCCTGACTGGGGTTTCCATGTCTACCACRACCTTCTCTGGTGGCTTTGGCTTGGTGGTGCTCTCTGAGCTGTAACCACATGGGATAGGGCTGTAGACAGGATATGAATCTCTGCTTAGGGTACATGGTACTGGTGCAGGTCCCTGCTGCCAGCTGTACTGGAGAAAGGGGATGATGTGAAATCTGGAGTGCAGTCCTTTAGCTGCCTCTGAAGAGCACAGATTCCTTCTCACTGGTCTATGTATGCAACTGAAATGACAGAACTTGTGTGAAAACCAAACCATGCTCAGTTCTGTTCCTTCCTTGTTTGTGTTTGCTATTTCCACAAGGAAAGCTGCTTGCTTAACTCCATCAGCTGCAGCCCTTCTCCTGCAGGAGATGAGGCAGCCCAGGTGCAGAGCTCAGCTGTTTTTGGACGTGGACTCAGCACAGTTGTGTGCAGTACAAACATCCCCCAGAGGTGTTCTGTGAGCAGAGACTTGCCTGACAACGTGGTGGTGTCCTGCAGCAGGTATAGGTTGGAGTTCTTGCCCAGATTGTGAGGTTTTATGTGAAAGGCAGCTCATCCTTCAATGGGAAGCGTGGTAGGGAGCAATGGCACTCATGGGTGGGTGGTTTGCAGCACCTGGCTCACTTCCAGTCCTTTGTGAGCTGCTGCTTTGTGATCTTCCCCTGAGGGCTGCTGGCAGAGCTGGAATGGTGAGTTCTTCCTCCAGAGGGTTTGGAATGAGCACTTGCAGTTGGTAATTTTGTTTAGTTCTGTTGACTGAAGTAGCACCACATTGATTAAGTTGAGGTTTTCCTCACCTTCAGCATCTGAAAAGAGGCTGCAGGTAATCAAGAGATGGAAGTTGTTGTCTTTGCTCCTGTCCTGCCATACATGGCCAAGGAGAATGAAGGAGCAGCTGGGCTCACTTCCTTTTAACAGTGGCCTTCCTAAAGGCCATCTTGGACTGCAGCACTGATGGGATGCAGCAAATAGGTCTTCAATTAATTGGTGTTTAGCAGAGGAGTGGCAGATGGTGGTGGGGTTTTTTGGGATTTGGTTTGTTTTCCTGTAGGATCTGCAGGCATGAACATGCATAAACTGATACATTGGTCTTGCAGGGGATCTCTTGTTCCTGCAGGACAACAGCATTGCTGCTCTTTGGCTGGGTGGGCTGCAGAACACAACTTCTTCTGAGRTGCACTGATCTCCACAAAGCTGTCTCCAAGGACAAAGCTCAAAGCAAATCACTAACAGACCTTAGGGATGTTTTTCAGGCTCAAGTCAGTCACTATTTCTGCCCAGCCCTAGGTGGGGTGAGTTCTGCTCCAGTCCCAGTTTGCTGCTACAGAGAGAAGTGGCCCAGAGAGGGAGCTAAAATGTTTGTATTGCTGCTGAAAGGGGAAGCAGTTAACAGATTTATGCTGAGTTTGATGTGAATGTAGGCAGGGAATGGACAAGGACATCAGGATGTGGCAAATCTTTATTGTGCTGGTGTTGGGCTCATGGCTGGCACTGTTTGATGCTGTGAGTCAACACTGGAAGCCTTGATGCTAAATCAGTCTGTGTGGGGATGCATTTTCATTGCTGCAGGTGCCAAGATGAGGTGTCCCTTCCCCTCCCCACTCCTGCTCCTTTTAGTCTTGTTTCAACAACTTCTGACATCTGTTACACCATGAGAAGATTTCAAACACATTAGGCTTTTAAAGTGGTTTTATATATTGTATGTAAATGCTTGTTGAAGTGATATTTTATTAAACAGTTTTGCTCTAAATGCTTCTCTGTGTGAGGTGTGTTGGCTTCCTGGGATGCAGCACGTTCCTGTCYCACTGTGACTGAGGGGAGCACCTACAGCCAGAGCAGCAGCAGGAGTGCAGCAGGCAGCACCTGAGGACATGGCTTAGTGGTCACCCTGGCAGTGCTGGGGCAATGGATGGACTCAATCTTAAAGGTCTTTTCCAACATAAAGGATTCTGTGAGGGCACCAGCCTCCCCTCATCCATGCAGGTAACCTGGGCTACCTTAATTAATCCCTCTCCCTGCTCATCCTGRCACCAAYCACCCATATTCCCAGGGCAGGAGGTGGGGCTGTGGCCAGCCTGGGTTGCCTCTGCTGWGCCAGTTTGTTCCACCCAACTTCAAATGGGCATGGAGACAAGGCTATTTCTTTTTCAGAGGTGCAACAGAAGCCTAAATATATCTATTTTATCATCTGTTAGTGACTTTCTTCCACTGTTTCTGCTCAGATAGGGCAAAAGAGAAAAATGAGCTGTGTATCAGTGTTGGAGGTGGTTCATAACATTGTTCATTCACAACCCCCTGTTTTGTCTTAAGGGTTTTTTCCTGGTGGGGAAAGCAGTGGGAGAGGAAGACAAGCCCATAATTATTCTGCTCTTCAGCCCCAGTGATAAAAATACCAAGCAGCTCCTATTTGAACATGATCACACGTGGCCCTGGGCTGTGAATGGCAGCCAAACCACTCTGCTTTGCAGCTCAACAAACAACCAGAGACCACAGCTTGTTCCAGTCGTTTATTTTGTACCATGGTATTTCAGAGCAGTGAATACAGATGGTTTGCTCTTCTAGGCTTCAATACACACAACTATTGTGCCTAGACCTCAGTGGTTTATAGAAGCTCTATTTCATAAGTAAGTTGTAGTTGATCACAGCACAAAAGTCCTTTACGGCTAGATCTAATACAGAGTTAGGGCTAGTGGGTTTGGAGCCTGATATTTGGGTGCCTGGACTCCTGCTGCAGGGGACAGGCAGCTCTGAAGGGTGGTGCAGGAACCTGTCTATGAGCTCTTCCTACAGGTCACAGGAAATTCTGCTGCGTGGCTTGTGGAAAGCCAYCTCTCCTGGCCAGGTCCAGACACAGCTGGCTTGGGAGTGAGTCTGGAATGCTGAGTGGAAAGTAACTGCCTACAACTGCTTGTTCTGTAAGCAGCACCTAAGTCAGTTCTTGGATCTAGCCCAGGGCTCTGTGGCAGGCCTTTGGGTATCAGCAGTTTTAACTGGACTGGGATTCAAAGCATATTGCTTCAAGGTGTTCAATTAGACATAAMTTTATAAATTTTGTATCAACAGTCAAATCTTTCAAATGAATATTGCTTTTTTAAAAAAATATCCTATCCCTGTAGCAATCCCTGAAATATTCCTGTAACATCTTTATCATGCAAATAGCAGCGTGTAGGCAATTCAAATATAAAATAAACAACTCTGTCCAGYGGAAAAGTGAGGCACTTAGGCAAAGTGACTTGTAGTCACTCATGATCTATGCAAGACTGAGGAACAATCATCAGACCTGATTCCCATTCTTGAGCTTGAACCACTGGACAGGMAAATGTTGTCTGGAACTACTGCACGGTGGCAGCAATACCTTTGTTGTGACAAGATGGGTTTGTTTCATGTTTAAWCTCACTCTTCTGAGCTCATTTCCTGTACCTCTCACTCCAGAAGCCAGAATAACTTGGTTCCAATTCTAGAGCAAGGATGGATTAGAGTAAGGTAAGCATCCTAAAAACATCGAGTTGACATTTCACAGGTGTGATGCAGAGGCAACATRGACTATGTTTTCGTACAGAAAAGGAAGTTTGTTAACCAGGCCATATGTTGGTACTGTGTAATGCTTTTTGGTGTGCTGAACAGTGTGTTCCAGGAGCAATCTGGCTCTTCTGAAAGTCTAAAGAAGGCTTGAAAAAAAAAACACACACGAGCTCTTCAAGTGAGTCCRTGCTCCAGCACCTGCTGGAGCTGCATTGTGTTACTGAAGTGGTGGGGAAATTCCTTCTGAAGTCAACTTAACCTTTTCTCTCTCCCTTTCTTCTCTCTCAAAGCCTGAACAACAGATGGACCTGCCCTTGGCGTAGCGAGCRCAGCATTTCCGCATCTCCTGAAGCTCAGCTGCACACTTGGACTCCAGGTAGTTGTTTGCTGGAAAAGAAGGAGACAGCAGGTCTGCAGAGAGGAACAGGCTTTGTTCTCCTCAGRGAGCACACCTAGCCCAGCTCTTCAGCTGCTCACAGGCATTCCATCATTTTCTTGCTCACAAAAACCTCTCTTTAGTTCCAAAGGCTCTCAGGGAGGAGCCCTGCAGGAAGAGACTGATTCTGGTTTGAGTTAAAAACCATCTGCTGTCTGCCCAGAAACACAGGGCATGCAGAGCCACCTGCTCTGCCTTGGATGAGCTCTGCAAACATGRCACAGCTGCCCTCACACCCACACTGATTTTTAAAAGATTAAAAGAAGCAACAGCAGCATAATGTGAGACACACAGCACCCATGGAGAGCCCAGAAAGCAGCAGTGAACACCTTCAGGTTAATGAGCAAACCACACTGCTGTGATCACTGGGCTGTGAATTCCCTGATTGGGTTGGTGAGGGAGCTGTAATACAAACACAGAGATCACCCCAGAGAAAAAGGTTCTGGTGAYTTCTGCAAGCTGGCAGCCCAGGAGGCACAGCAGGCCCTTGGGGAGGAGAGCTGATCTCTCTCTGCCATAACCTGCAGCTGATGAGTGCTCCAAGGCTCTCCTAACTGTCCCTCTGCCTTTGCAGCTTTGTTTGTAAAACTGTAGCTATGTACAGGCACACTGTTATCTGTCAAGGATGCATTCCTGAAATTCACACACAGATAGGAAAACACAGAAGAGATTTACAGCAGGCATTCAGTCTCACAGAGGAAGCAGCAAGCTCTTTTRGAACAATGACTTCTCCAAAGTCAGCATCTCCCAAAGGTCCAGCTCCCACCCTCCATCTCACACACTGGGCACAGTGACTGTGCATGCCTCAGTTAAAGCTCTGTACTTTCATTTTTACAGGGGAAAATTGCTCTGCTCTCTGTCAGCTCAGCTGCTTCATCTGTGCACATCAGATACAATACAGAACAGCAGCACTCCAAAATGACAGCTGGAGCAGTGACAGTGAAGTGTACATGCAGCAAAAAGCTCCTCTGCCAACACTCAGCCATTCAGATCAGCCCTGTACACAAACCTACACAGCCAAAACACTTGGAATAACTTCCACAACTGTTACAAAAAGAACATTGTCACAGATGGGACCAAAACAGGGTCCACCATCAGCTTTTAAGTACAGGGAGAGAAGGCAGTCCTTGGTGGGAGAATGCTCCAAACCAGGAGGACAGTAAAAAGTAGCCTCTAGACAAATGCTGGGGACATGAAGACCATCTCATACCTTGAGGACAGATCACCTAACCTGTTCCTGACAGACTTCTGTCTCATCTGCTCTTGAAGCAGCCCTGGAGCAGCTCTGCAGTCTTCTCACACAATCCACCTACTCCCTCACTAACCACACTGYAAGAGAGCTTGTTATAATGTCTAGCTCTCCCTGCCCACAGCTGAGTCCCAAAAATACACCTGGGATCTCACTGCCAGCATGGAGAACACTCCAAGCACATTACTGTTACTAATGCAGTGGTTTATACTAATGATGCCTCATTATTTACAATTAAGCACAAAGCAATTCTATTAAAATCAGGCATTAACATTTTGTTCATTTTGCAACCAGGCAATGCTAATGTGCCTCATTTCCGTTGTGAAAGGACAACAAGGTTAAATGAAAAGAATTAAGTTCCACCAAAAATCAAGACACCAAAGACAAAATGACACTTGGTACCTTGCAAGCATTTCTGTATTGCACAGGCTTGTTTCTGGCAGGGATCCTTCCGGGGCATGTTCAGGAACTAAAATGATAAGAAAATGTTCCTGTAAATCAAGGTTCTTTTCAGGGGGTGGGGGAAATATCAATGTCCTACAGCCACATCCTTCAGGAGCTCCCAATTCCCCCCACTGGCATCATTCAGAGAACATCTACTGCTGCTTGCAGGTGCCTGCCAACATACACAAGAACTCTCTGTGTCTGGCTAAAAGATGATGATGGGGACAATGAATATGGGAAGTTTTATGGCACCAAGTTTAAAAACCTTTTTCTTTTCTCGAGTTAAAATGTGTCCTTTTCCACTTGGATGTACAAAGATTCCAGGAAAGATTCAAATTAAYACAGCTGACCAAATTTTAAGAGTTTTCTATCTCTRGACCTTATACTGAGACAYGTATTTATGTGAAATSCACCTCAGTGAGCTTTACACAACCAAGGATTTGGTGGCAAGTCRTGGAACTGCAGCAGGAGAAGACATTTAAAAAGACAATCAACCAAACAACTCAGTTGTGTACATGCCATAAAGCCAACAAGAATGGCTATTTTCATTTTGTTTCAGGAGAAAGTCTCTTGGAAATCCTCTCCCTCTGTCCAAAAAAACCCTCAGCCAGGCTGGAGGACAGCTCCATCTTGTTTATATCCATCAGAAAAGGATTTCAGACACTCAAGTTGATTTTTCTGCAGCTGTGACACCTGTACCTGTGCCAGTGTGAGATCAAAAGCCAAGCAGAAGCTGGTGGTACCAGCAGTTGAACAGGAGACCCCTCAGAAAAGCACCAGTCACTGAAAATGGTGTGAGACTGAACYCCCTGAGCCACAGTCCAGCCTCTGCTCAGAGCTGGGAGCTGCTGCCTTTCCAGTTCCTGACAAGCCCACAGCAGTTTCCAGTATCACTAGGGCATGAACTGCAGCATCCTGGCCAAATTCCACTCGGGGCAATCACATTCTGCCTACCTAGAACTGCCCCTGATGTTTCCCTTGGTCACAACACTCCTCTTCACTGCCTGTCCTAAACTCTTGTGTGATGTTGCTGCGTGTTGYTTAACTGCTTCCACCTCACAGGTGGCTGCATTTCAGTGGAGAGAGAACCTTTTATTGTACAAAACAGACAATGGCATCTTCCTGGAGCCACTGCTCCTGAAAGACAAAAACTCACATTAAAGAAAGACTGGGAGTAAAGAGTTGCACAGTACAAAGCAGGGGTGATGTCTGCACATACCAGATTAATCCCCAGGCACGAGTTTAAGCAGCAGTTCTTCAACACCACCGAGCTGTAAGTGACAAGGAAAAGTTCAATACGTCTACAGTTACTGCGCTTGAGCTAATGGACTTCAACAAAGCAACAGTCCTTTGCCGTCCCTCAAGGATCTCAAATGACTTCACAAACAGGCATGACTAAGGTCTATTGTCGCCACCATCCTTACCATGAGATGGTGCTCTATCTCCCAAACGCGAGAGTTACTATCCCTGTACTGCTCACCCTGGGACAGCTGCCACATGTGAGGCAGCCGGGATGGGGGGAGCTGGCTGGGTCGCAGCGCCTCACCCAGGGGAACCTGAACTCTTTGGATCCGAGCCCTCAGCATACCTTCCTCCTGGGGGGGAAAGTAACAAACAGAGCAGGCAGTTACTGGCAGAGGCACCTGAAACAGCAACGCTACAAGCACGGGGGGGAAGCCCAAAGCGCACACTTGCCTCTTCCGCAGCCACGAGCCAGGTTTTGCGGTGCTCATCGCAGTAAACCCCCACGCGGCGCACCCAGAGCCGCACAGGAGGAGCGCCAGCCTCCCCTCCCTGAGCCATCCCTCGGCCGGACGGCAGCGGCCCCCGGGCTGCACACGCCGTGTCCTCAGCTCCCAGCACATCCACRGCTCCCGGGCCCGGCGGTGTGCGACTCCTCGGAGGAGATGCTACGTGCGGAAACGTCCCTAAAAGTCAGCTCGGGAGGATGAGGTGGCGCCTAAGCCAGCAGGAACGTCACGCCAAGTTGGACACTGGGACACGCGGGCTGGATGGCGTTGGTAAGGCATTCTGGGGCAAAAGGTGCTATTGGTACGAAGTTAAACCCTGTGAGAACTGGCTTTGCTCATTCCGCTAACAGTCCTAGTAACAGTCTTTGTGTAAAACGGGGGGGTGGGGAAAAAATGAGGTGGTCTAAATCCCAAAAGCAAAACTCGTGACCAGCAGTGAGGTGAGCTTAACAGGAACGGAGATCACAATGGAGACAAAGCACAGGGCTCGGTGTGCAGGACTCTCATCTTTGGAGCTCGCAGAGCTGTCGGGGTGCAGGGTCCTTTGTCCCATCTCTCAGGGGTGGCAGCACTGTCCATTCACAGCCAGACTCCTCGGGAGCAGCWCTCAGCACTGCGTTGCTTGGCTTTGGGCTGGTCACAGAGAGCCACCRACACGGGCAGAGCAGCTCGGGGCATTGAGGTGGTTCCTGCTACTGTAACTTTTGCTTAACAGCACGTTTATCTGTGTGCCAGTTAGATCAAGCTGAGCCATTAGCAAAYTGAGGTCAGGGGAAAGGATTCTCTGTGAACCCTAGAAGAGGTAATCAAAATGGTACAGACAGTCTTCATGCTTTATCTAGGTGTAAAGTAGAACAAAGTTAAGCTGTAACACATACAACATCCTCCTGCTATGAAGCAGATGCAATATTCCTTATCCCAGTGAAACACAGTGGTCTTCTGAAAACTTGTAAGGTTACAAGGCATATTTCAAACAGGAGCAAGAAAATCTGGGTACAAAATAAAGGAGGGAAAGTCAGGGAGAGAAAAAAATAAACTGTTATACATTGGGGTGCATATATAACAGTAAACACTCTTCCATGATGCCTTCCATATCTTAAATCAGTGTTTCTCTACCTTTTTGAGCCAAAGGAGCACTCAGCCTTTTTGAGAACAAAACACCAACCAYGGATCAGCCTGAACAGCACAAAGAAAACTCTGAGTGTTCTTTTATTACTTCTTTTTTTTTTTTCACACCCATTCTGTTTGTTTCCTTGCTTGGTGTGTGGGGATGTGTGTGTGCCCTACACAAAGCACCAGTGTTCTGCCAGCCATCCCTGTGATGAGGGACAGGCATTCCAAGGAATGTCCCACCAGCTGGATCACTGGCATTCAGAGGAATGTGACAGCAGCCTGACAAGCCTCACAAGGCCTTCAGGAATTAGGGCTAAAGGGACATTTCTGTGGCTCTTYTCCTTTCTGCTTCACCCTAAGCCACATTACAAATTTGAGCCCCTGTGTGGAATGCAGCAATTGCCACTGCTCATTTTCAGGCAGCTGAATGTCATCACCCCAGGTGGAATTCGGCCAGGATACTCCCCTGCTCTGCAGTAAACTGCAAACAGCTCCATCATGATCAGAAATGCCCAAGAGCTCGCTTTGATTCCATTCAAAGCTGGAATTTCTATGGGTCATCACCYCCAGAACCACAAAGCTCAAGACTGGCTCCAGTAATAGAAAAAYGTCTCAGTAAGTGAGCTGTGTTTCCTGCTGCAAGTAAAACTCTCCTGGAAGGTCTCCTATCCAAAWACTGAGCTGGTTCAGCCTGGCTGAACCACAGGCAGGAGGACTAAGGCACAACATGCACGTTTGTGTTCATGGTGAGTGGAGATGGCAGCGATGACAGAGCCAGGACAACACAGCAAGGTCTGGTGCAGAGGACACTGAGCACAATGGGCAGAGGTCAATGTGTGGTTTTACCCTTTGCCCCACTGATCTGCCCCAAGCTTCCCCAGAACTGCAAAGCTGAAAGGCTCAGTCTGGCCTGTGGAGGTGCCACATGGAAAATCCTGAGGTCAGGCAAAACCGTCAGTTGGGTTTGGGGTGGGACAGGAATGGGGCTGGAGGAGGGACAGGAATGGGGCTGGAGGAGGGACAGGAACGGGGCTGGAGGAGGGACAGGTCCCTCTGCAGCACCCAAACACACCAAACACACTGGAGATTGCACAAGAACACACTCAGACTGCACCTGAAAGCACACACTGTGTCTATTTCTGCAGGTTTGATCAGAAAGCAAAAGCAAAGCCTGAAGGAGGACACGGGTGGAAGGAGAAGAGAGCTTGCTTATATTTGAAACAAGTTTTAAACCCAGGTTCTTACACTGCTTGCTTCATAATCTACCAAAAAACCCACCCTGACCAACAAAAAACCCAACAGCTTAAATTTGCAGGATTGCAGCATCATTCTTTGAGATTTTAACATTCCCATCATCATAGCTGGAGGAGGCTGAGCTGTTCAAAGTGTTGTTTTGGGGAGATTCAAATACCARTCCCCACAGACAGGACACTGGCAGATGTTCTGCCCATCTTAGCATCAGTCTTAAGACATTTAAAGCTGTTCTGGGACCTGGATGGATTTCTGAGCCATAATATATGGAAAAATGTCAAAATGGCCAGGAGGAGGAATACAGCTTGTAGTGACAATTTATTTGGTTTTAAGTTGGGTACATTAAAAACTTTTATGGAAACAGTGACAGAAATTGCTCCAGATGCTGCTTGGACCAGCCCAGAGCTGGGGGTCAGTGTGCTGAACAAACCCCACCCTTTATCACCTTCTGTTCTAAAAACCACCTGGGAGTYCAGCTGCCATTTAGGCACCAAGGAAAAGCAGTGCTGAGGCTCAGCAAGGCTGTGCTGGCACAGGGACAGCCCCCAGAGCAAGGCTGGCCTTCTGTAGGGGCATCAGAGCTGCTGCACACCTCAGCGCTGAGCCTCCTGAAAAACCCAGCCCAGCTCTGCCAACCACTCAGGGATCGGCAGCTGGTGACTTAGGGGCATATGGAGACACTCTAAAGCTTCTTCTCGGGGGTTTGGACTCTACTCTGCCTGGAGCGAGCCCCCGTGCCTGCACGCTCCGCTCTGCCCGACCTACTGAGGGGTAGCAGATGCTCACCGACCAGCCGGGCTGTCCAGCAGCGTGCGGAGGGCAGGCCGAGCTTTGGTGGGATCTAAAAAACAGCAAGACAAAAAAAAAGATGGACATAATGCGGCGGGGGAGGCACGCAGAGAGGCGGGGAGGGCGAGGGAAGGGCCGCAAGAGCCGCGCCGAGG
>CADDXX010000890.1:4698-23597 GCA_902810485.1 Alauda arvensis | reverse complement strand
CGCGGGCGGAACCCCGGCGCTGCCGCTGCCGTGGGCGGCACGGCCCTTCCGCCGCGCGGCACCGCTGGTCTCGCCGGGGGCCGCGCTGATTGGCCGGGAGGGCCCGCGAGCGCCGCTGCTATTGGTCCGTCCGCCGAGGGGGCGGGGCTCGGGGCAGGCGGGCCGGGGAAGGCAAGATGGCGGTGCAGGCGGTGCACCTGGAGGCGGACGCGTTCCTGGTGTGCCTGAACCACGCGCTGAGCACCGAGAAGGAGGAGGTCATGGGGCTCTGCATCGGAGAGGTACCGCCCGCCGAGGGGCGGCCCCGGGGAGGGGCGGGCGGCGGCGCTGCTGCCTGTGCGGGTTGTGGCCTGTGCGGGGCGGGGGCTCTGTGTGCGTGGAGCGACCCCGGCTCCGCTCCCGGCACCGCTCCCGGCCGCGGCCCGGGCAGTGCCAGCGCGGAGCTCAGCTCCTGGGAGAGTCAAAGCTCACAGCCCGGCGTGCTGCGGTGCTCTCCGGTGCCGGGCGATGCTCACACACCCGCCGCGCCCTGCGGTTGTTGTTCCTCTGGCAGAGGAGTGACCATTTCCCCTCTGTGCCCTTAGGTCGACACCAGCCGAATCGTCCACATCCATTCCGTGATAATCCTGCGCCGCTCTGACAAGAGGAAGGACCGTGTGGAGATCTCACCTGAGCAGCTTTCAGCTGCCTCCACTGAAGCAGAGATATCCTTCAGCAGAGACAGCAGCAGTGAAGAGCTTTACCTCTGAGTTCTTCTCATGGGCTGTGTTTTAGGCCTGTATTTGGCTCGAAGCCCTCAGCTGCTCCCTCATGCAGCTGGGAGGGCTGTGTTGGCTCTTGCCTTTCCCTGGARTCTTTCTTGGTTCCAGCACCTCCGTGGAGTTGTGTTAGAAATGTTTTATCATTGTTTTGTGTTTGGTCACAGGTAGAAGTGCACGGTGTTTGTGGAGGGTTCAGCAGGGGGGCTGAGTGGAAGCTAAAAGGTCAGCAGGGCTCCTGGGGAGCCTCTTCTCTGGGTTTGGACAGCTGAAATGTTATTTGTTGCCACATGCAAACAAAATTCAATTTGCTGCTACAGCAGTGACTCCTGATGGTGCTGGGGACGAGGCTCCTATCAGCTCTGTTCCTTACCACTCCTCCAAAGGGATCTGGAATGCTGCTGACTCATGAAACCCTTTAAAAACCCTGCTCTTTCCCCTTGTAGAGCCCTTCCCTTTGTGTGTTGGTTCCCAAAGCTCCTTGACCCGCACACAGGTTGGCTGAGATGACAGGACGTCCCATGAGGGTGGTGGGCTGGTACCACTCCCACCCCCACATCACCGTGTGGCCCTCRCACGTTGGTAAGAGCAGCCCTGGGCTGGGCCTGGGGGAAACTCCCAGCTATCCTGGGACTCTCTGGAGCTCCAGAGCTGCACATTCCAGCAGTTCTGAGCCTGGAACATTCCCTGGCAGGAGCAGATGGTCTGGGTGGGCTGCAGGGCYCTCCCCCAGTGCTGTGTGTGCTCCCAGGGACTCCAGCAGGAGSCAGGAGTCACAGATCAGCTGCTGCTGGCACTGCTGTTCTTCCTGATGGGAAAAACACACCTTGGGTGTGGGGAATAGCCAAAAAAGCTGTGRTGATTTCTGACATCTGTGAGTGTTAATGCAGAGCTGAAAACTTTCATAAAAGAAGTACATGAGTACTTTACATGTTTTAGACTTTGTGGTGACTTGTGGCACCAGGCTGGCTTTGGGATAATTTCTTGGTTTTGTAAACTTAACCTTCTATTTTTAAGATTTGCTATTGAATTACATTTTAAATGGGGCCAATTTTTTTTCCTTTAGTTTTTTTTTCAGGGTAACTTTATTTTAAGTCCCCCAGAGTGAGGATGTGAACATGAAGTTTGTGACATTTGTTGCCAAGCTGCAGACCACCCTGGAGGAGGTGGCAGATCCTTTCCCAGCTCTCACTGTCACTTCTGTCCCTGCAGATGTCCGCACACAGGCCATGTACCAGATGATGGACCAAGGCTTTGTGGGGCTCATCTTTTCCTGCTTCATTGAGGACAAGAACACCAAGGTAGGTGTTAAAAATGGCAACAAACCCTCCAGGGGCTCGTGAGAAGCCTCAGGGCAGAGCTGAAGCCCTCATGTGCAGCCTGCAGGGAGGGCAGAGCTGTGCTGGGAGCACAGGGAATGGTTTGGATTGTGATCCCAAGGGCAGGAGAACAAGTGGGGATTGCTCTGTGCTGCCCAGGGGGGCTGCAGCAGCTGCAGTGTGCTCTGAAATGGGCCAGGGCTCTTCCCTCAGGTGTGCCCAGCACACACAGCTCTGCCCCCCTTGCAGCCTCTCCAGGAGCTGTGGCTGTCCTGTGAGATAAGCAACAGTCAGGTCTGGGCTGTCCAGGCTGCTTAAAGAGCTTTTTCATCATTAAAGGGTTCATCAATGTATCACCTCCAGCAAGCAAATCACAGCAAAACATCTGCAATTCAGTTGAAAGCTTCCTAAAGGAATGTGTGGTTTTAGATGTTTTTTGCCTTTGGAATCTGACTTTCTGCTGTCTCTTTTAGACAGGCAGAATTCTCTACACCTGTTTCCAGTCTATTCAGGCCCAGAAGAGCTCAGAGTGAGTACAGCAGCAGAATATAATGCCCAATTGTATTTTGTCTCTCCTTTCTCTGGTTTGTCTTTAATAAGTGAGGAGTTGTGAGGAGCAGATGTACAGAGATGCCTGCACAGGGTCTCCTGACTTCTGCTCATGCAGGCTGCTGGAAGAGAATCTRAAGATTAGGAGTGGTTCATTTAGCCTGGATAATTTATTCTCTTAAGATTTGCTGAGTTCAGGGTGGGGATTTGTTCTTTGCAATTCATTGTGTTGCAGCACCACCTTTTTGCTTCCAGCTCTAGAAGTCAARCCCTCAGGTTTGCACCTTACCATTAAAATTCCAAACAAGCATGTGGATATAGAATGCTTCCCTTTGCCTGTCAGCCCATGCATGTGTCCCCAAAGGAGGATGTGCAGCACTGCCAGGCCTTSCACAGACTGTTGGAAGGTTGTAGAAGTCACTTTTTTTTTCACTTTAATTGTACCTCATACCCTTCTAGATATGAAAGGATTGAAATTCCCATTCATGTTGTCCCCCATGAAACCATTGGGAAGGTGTGTCTGGAATCAGCTGTGGAGCTGCCCAAGATCCTTTGCCAAGAAGAGCAGGATGCCTACAGGAGAATTCACAGGTAACAGCCCTGGGGCTCTGCCCCTCTCCAAAGCTGCCTTTGCTGACTTTGTGTTCTATTGTTGCTGTACTTKGACTGCCAAAGCCTTAGCAAAGCTGTAGAAATTAAGCATTAGCAGCTCTGTAGAWCTGAGCCTGGGCTTAGCAGCAGAATTTTGGGGTTTTGTGATCACAGGTTTTTATCCTTGTGACTGTGCAGGGCTTCAGCAGGTGAAGAGGTTTAGGTGTACCTTGGTCTGGTCAGTGATTTGTGGCAGCTGGGCTTACAGACTGGGTTTCATACACAATTCCCTGCTGCCTTGTCTCCAACCTGCTTTCTTTTCCTTCCCTTAGCCTCACACACCTTGACTCTGTAACCAAGATCCACAATGGCTCAGGTAAGGATTCCTTTCTTGCATGTGACAATCCAGGTGCTGCTCCCAGAACAGAATTCTAGCTAGGAACTTTAAATAAAAACTTCAAAGGCTGTAAAACACCCTAATCCTGGGTACATSAATGTTGYATCCTTCAGKCTTTGTAGAATTGGTTARAATTACAAAAGATTTTGGGATTGTTTGGGGTTTTGGGGCTTGGTTTGTTTAGGAACAGGAAAGGGGATTTGGGATTTGTTGAGTGTATGTACACTTCCAGCTCCTGGCACTTTATAGGTGTTACAGGGGTGTGACCTCTTTCCTTTTGCCACTGTGATGGGGTGAATCCTAATCCCACTTCTGTTCCATGTTTATTACCCCATTGTCCATTCTCACACATTTAGGCACTGAGGCATTCTGTGATACTTCTAATTAGAAATTAATTAGAATCAGTGATATCTGTGTGCAGATTTCCATCGTGGGTCACACTGAAATGGATTTTCCCTGTTGGGAGCTGCTGGTTCTGCCCTTCCTTGCAGATGTGGTTGCCATGGCCAGGCTGTGGGAAGSTTTTTTTGGCTGGCTGTTGGCTTTGGGGGCGTTGTAGCACACTGAGTCCTTTGTGTGTTGTTGCTCTTTGCAGTGTTCACAAAGAACCTGTGCAGCCAAATGTCTGCCATCAGTGGGCCCCTGCTGCAGTGGCTGGAGGACAGGCTGGAGCAGAACAAGCAGCGTGTGCAGGAGCTGCAGCAGGAGAAGGAGCAGCTGCTGGAGGAACTTGCTGCTTTAGAGTGAGGAGGAAATGCAGACCCTTCAAGAAAGGGACATGAAAAACTCTTCCAGAACTCCTCCAGGCTGAAGGGTGGCCCTGCATTGCCTCAGTGAAGGTACTGGCTGTGCCTCTTCTCTTGCAGCRAAGAGCACAGCTCCAGGATCAGGACTTGACCTGCCCCAGCTTGGTGCAAAGCAGTGCTGTGGCTGCAGCTGCTGCACTTCTGGCTCAGGGGTGGGGCTGGGCAGCACCTGAAGACTCTTCTGGAGAGCACACACCTAGAGAAGCTGTTGTTTGTCCCTCTGTATTTTGACAGAAGTCCCACTGCTTTACATTTATTCCAGGAGCCTGAAACAGGAGGGTTAGAGGGGAAAAGTGTGTCCCTGCTGTCATATTTGATGCTGCCAACTTCTGCCTTCACTTAGTAGCTTCARTTGACCATGGTTTTATATCTAGTAATGTTCTGGATCACTGGTCATGCACCCAGGCAGGTAAGAGAGGGGAGGGAAGCTTGGGAACAGACCTGGAAGATCATTGCCATAGGATCTTTGTTCAGCATATGTCAAACCAAATAAAGAATTCCAAAGCTAGAGCTGGTGGGAATAGAAATGAATGCTACAAAGTGCAGTGCCTGCAGTTTTTGGTCAGTCTGTATTCTCTTACTCTGTGTAATGCTGGTGTGTGCCCAGCACTGAGGTTCTCTAGAAAAGGAACTGTTCCTGCTGGCTCAGTGAGAGGACTCTGGTTCCTTCCCAGAGGTTCAGGTGCTGGGCAGAGAACTTGTAGATATCGAAGTCTGACATTGCTCCATGCTGAATTTTAACTGCAGAAATTTCTGAATACTGGAACAAAAGAGCTGTTGTTGAATTAATCCCTTTAAATGTTCTTATTGTTGCATTTCACAGTATCCCCATCATGTGCATCCTCATCTGTCTCACGTGAGCAAAGGATGGSACAGTTACAGTGAAATTACAGTGACAGAGCTGAGGAAGAGGCACTCCTGCCAGTGCCAGCCAGAATTGATTAGAGCTGTGAAGTGGTGTCAGATGTGGAAGCCCCATAACCCCATTGCTTTGTCAGACTTGACTTTTCAGTCATCTCTACTGGTAGATCCCCTAGGAGTAGGATTTCCTTTAAGTATATTGCTCACTCCTGTGTTGTTTTTCCTTGGAAGTGCTGTGAACAGTAATTAAYCAGTTTTTGAACAATCAGTGGTTTTGTGCTGTTTTTGCTTTTGGTTTCTAGTTCARTGCTCCTTACCTTCATCATTTCTGGGGAAGGGAGGGTGGTGCCTCTGCCCCCAGGATTGATGAGGGCTCCTGGGAGATGACCCAGCAGCCTCCTGGAATGGGATCCTTGGATTGTAATCCCAGTGCCCAAAGGATGTTTAAAGACTGTGCTGATCCACAGCCAGCAGAGCTGGGCTGGTACCAGGGTTTTGTATTCCTGCACAACCATGATTAAATTGAAACAAAGCAGCTTGGTTCGTTGCAAGAGTTCATATCAAAATTGCATTTATTGATTATCAAAATTATTAAGTCCCTGAGCAATTTGCTTACAGAAGACACAAACACTATAAGAAATATTCAGTTTCATTTTACACAAAAGACTTAAGCCATTGACAAGACCTCCTCATTCTGTGGGGGAAAGTGTTTGAATCTGCTTTCCCCAACTTGRCATTCTGCATCCAGTTTAGTTTCTATGAAATCTCAATGACAGAGGTATTCAAGTGTATCAAAGAGCYCCATTACTGCTACTGAGGGCTRAAGGGCTTTGGARAAACTCACATCTTCTGTTAAKGRATTTAAGGCACCATCTAGCTACCACTTAATTTTAAYAARAACAGCCAAGGATCTCTCAGGAAACTCYACATGGGARARTATCTGAACCCATGTGGAAGTCCAACTCAGGTATGCCCCTTTTCCTCCCTTGGAGTCATTCAGAGTCAGAGGATCTGGGCTGCTGGGCCTGGACTTTCTTGCCTCTGGCAGTCCCAGCCCAGAACACACACAGCTGTTGTTCAGCACACACACAGAGCCTACAGCACATCAGCTGCCCAGATGCAACAGTAAAGCCCTTACTCACTGGACTCACTGAAGACATGCTATGTGCAAGTGCTGCTCACAACTTTTAGTACTCTATACAAAATGTAAGTGGCACCAAGGAAGGAGGTGCACTGAGACATTAAAAGGAATCTTCCAGCTTGGTTTTCAAAGCGAAGTCAGCGCTGAGTTTCCTCATGACCTCTGCGTGACTCAGCCCGTGCTGCTCTCTCTTAGCCAGTCCATAGTTTTCCTTGACAAACTTGGCAAAGGGAGTGAGCTGTGTCCTGGCAGGGGTGCCSCCCTTGCCCGGGGGCTGCCTGAGGAGCAGCTGCCCCCCGCAGAAGGCGCAGACGAACCGCGCCGTGTCCAGGGAGCGCGAGTGCCGCCCGATCCTGCAAGGCACAAACAGGGACCTGCTTCCACTGCACTCACTCCAAGGGGCCCTTGCTCTGCTGCTCAGCTCAGAGYTCTAAGGCAGTGTTTGAGAACAGGGTTCTTTTTCAACTTGGTTYCTTCCTCTGTCTCTTCTACTCTCAGCCTAGGAGTATGAAGTGCTACAACATTTCCAATACCTCCAAACCCATGTATCAACCGCCTCTAGGAGTTTCTCCTTAAGGACATCACTAAAAAAAAATCTCAATGCTCTGTTGCATCTAAGCAACTACTGCACTGCATAGTCCTAATAAACACTTCAGGGTATGTGGTGTTTCCTTCCAGTACTTCTGGGAGTCACACATAGGATCTTGAGGTAAAATAGTCATAAATGGTGTCATTAATACAGATTGTGTCCCAGTGTCAATCCTCATCACAGTACAGCTCACATCTGTGAGGGTGCAGTAATAAAAAAGGCATCAGGACTTTAGGCTGGAAGCTTCCTCTGGTAGTTTTATCCAGTATCTAATCACTGTCAAATACTCTGTGCCCAGTTTTTATGGGGATTTGCTCTTTTGAAGCTTTGGTACATAGCTCTTACTGCCTCCCAAAGAACTTCCCTCATCACCAGTGGTCCTCAGATGACATTTCTGTCTGTCCTGACCCCTGAACTAGAACTGAAACTACCTGGAAACMAATGTGGAATCACACACTGAGGTTCTGTGGGCTCTGGAAAACATCAGAGTATCCAAATTGCTTTAGACACAGGAGCCTGCCAAGTTAGAAAGTTAACACACAGCAAGATGAAAGCATTACTCACGTGGCTTTGCAGCGAACACACTCATAGGTGAATTTGTAGTTGATCTCATAGCTGTGGCAGCGTGTCACCACTGGCAGCTCTGGATGAATSACAGCTGATTTGTTGGCATAGAACCTCCAGAACCTGCCGTGCCCATCGCGGACACCGTGGATGAGCCAGGTGGCAGCGTGGCAAACCTCGTGGATCAGCGTGTCCCGCAGGCGGTCTGCAGGGAGAGCACCAAACACCAGCATCAGGCAGCTCTGGGGAAAAAACAACTCACCTCTGCTCACTCCTTAAGGCCTCTGACACTCAGTCTGTATTAAGATGCAGGCATTATTTTGAAGGTTAGAACTGCCAATGTCTTGGTGACGTAAAATGCTCTGGAACAAGGTTTTACTTTGTGCATTTCCAGTTTTGTGATCCATTCTGCATCCTAGTTACTCCCCCACACACCTGATCTGTCTGGGTTTTTTTGTTTGGTTGGTAAGCCTGCCCCATCCCTGCAAGTGTTTAAGGCCAGGTTGGGCAGGGCTTGGAGAAACCTGTTCTAGTGGAAGGAACCCTTGGTACAAGATTGTTTTTAAGATCCCTTTCAATCCAAACCATTTTATTTTCCCATATTGGGAGGGGATGAGGGAGAAATAACAGTCACAGCACCACATAATAGAACTTAATTTGGCACTGACTTGTCTTCATTCCAACTTTAAGTATTACCAACAAGGTGTCTTGCTGTGATGGAAGAAGTCAGATTTTAGACTGCCATTATACAACACAGMATTAGAACCCAAGGTGGACTCAAAATGGTCACAAAATGGCCCCCTGGTCATGAGGTCTCACACTTTTATAATTTTGGTGCATTTGCATATTGGGGTTTAATTGTCCAATTAMAGCTCCAGGCTGTGAGGTCTCATCCTTCTTGTTTCTCCCTTCAGCCCAGCCTTGTTTGTGCTTTTGAGTCTGACTCAGTGTCCTTGGTCTTAGGACAAAACAAAAGGATTTGTTTTGTCTCCCTGCTCTGTGAAGAGCTCACTAGCACTGAATGTGAGGCTCAGAACTGCACCCAGAGGCAGCACAGAATCTGAAAAATACAAAAGCTAAAACTTAAGGCAYCAATACAAGATAATATAAAATTTCAAAGCAGGCTCCAGTTCCAGATCTCTTAAGCATCAGATTTATGTTTTYAGAGATAAAGCTTGTTTCCTCAAAGAAGAATCAGCAGAGCCTTTCTGTGACCTACCTGCAGAGTCACAGACTTTCTCCGAGAGTTCGATGCGAGCGTAACGCTTCCCCTCAGGGCCTTCCCTCTGCCCTGTTACACAATACCCCGCTGTTTTCCTCATCTTCTTATTCCAGATTATTACCATGTTCTCTGGCAACTGAAAAACACAACAGTGCATGTCATCTGCCCTCTCCTACCTCTTCCCCTTGTATTTACTGTGAAGCCAGTACAGGATCTCTCTGCTGGTGCCCTTAGCACTTAAGATGCCAACTCCCCTCCACAGTTTCTTATTCCCACCACGTTTTCCTGTGAAATTCCCATTGTTGGTCACAATGCAGGGTGAGACAGAAGTCCTTGGTTCCTCTATTCTACCTCCAGGTACAGGGCTGAAGCACTGGGCAGTAAGATATTCTGCTTCAGCAACAGTGAGTCTGTTCAGCTCAGTTTTATGTGAAATCRTGACCTCAGCCTGTCAGCTCAACACTATTTCCTCATTTGCATAAAAACTTTCCTTCCTGGGGGAAATCCCATTGGAATTACTGAGGGCAGCACCCTTCTTTTCAAGGGTATTTCTCACCAGAGGAGGGATTCAAATATTCCAAATCATGATCCCAGGTCAAGACAGCAGTTCTCTGAAACTGAACCCTAAATTTGAAACACAACTTGCACTTTATGTTCACCCTAAACYGGTATTTGAAGGATAACCTCTTTAATCAGTCCCAGAAAGGCAGATATGAACATCCAACAGGAAGGAACAAAGATTATGTGCAGCATTTCCATTACAGYTGGGAAAGCAAAGCCAAGCTGAAAACTGCTGCATCACAGTGGTGACAAAACCCTTCTGGAGAAATTGCTTGGATTAATTCAGACATAACCCRTTGCTATAAAGCTTAACTGCTACAATCTGAAGAGGATAAAGAGCAATAACATCAAAAAGTGAGGAGCAACATATTAACCAGCATTTTAGAATGGCAGTTCTTGYTTTGAAACCAACCTTTTGCTCAAAGATGGTGCTATTRAACAGCCTGTACAGCTTCTGAGCCAGCTCCTCTTTATTTTTCTTGAAATACTTCACATAGTGGGAAGCTGGATTTGAAAGATCTTGCAAGAAACAGCCAGGCACTGAGCACACCCTGAGCCTGCAAGAAAAGCCATTAAGAAATTGGCTGAAGTACAGAGATATGGAAAAATACAGGGAAAAAAAGATTTTGTGATACACCAAGCCACATACACCAAAATKTAATCAAWATATCAACAGCCCTAACATGATCATCACAATAAAGGTGTATTTTCAGAAACAAAGATGGTCCAGGAATGCTCAGGAATTATTTCAGGGGAAGCAGATGCTCCACCAGGATAACTCCAATGCTGCAGCATTCTGACAAAGTCTCACCTTTAAAGATAAAYAAAGGAGAAACACTCACCTTTTCTCTGTCTTTGCTGACTGTGAGCAACTGACTGATTCATTCCCAGGAATTCTTGCAGGAGTCCTTACCATGGAAGGTGTTTCTTGAAGTGAACTGGATTTTGGCTTTGGTGTCTTGACTCCCTCACCTTTCACAGGCTGTGCATCTTTGCAGGGTGGCTTGATGTTTTCTAGTTCAACAGGAAGAGCCATAGGGTTACATTACAAAAAGGAATCACAGAATCATTAGAAACCACCAGAAGGATSCRCCAGATTTGCTTYCAGAATAATTTTAAAAACAGAAAGTGCCTACAATGACAAAAACAAGCAATAGTGAAAAACATCTCAATAGCACAAGGTGACTTTTCTGAAYGCTCAGGGGAGTAATTTCTGATTGCACCAAAATCCTTTGCAAGGTGCTGGGCTGCACCCCAGAGGCTGATGCCACACAAATGGAAAGAACCAGGTAATTATCACTGCTGGTTAGCTCAGGGCTGCTCACCTGTGGTGCTTGGCTGAAAGACAGTTTTACTTGTGCTTAGGACTGGTTTTCGAGGTAGACTTCTCTTCTTTATCCGTTCCATTAAAGATCCAAAACTGTCATCTGAGCTGTCTGAGTCCACCCATGTGCTGTGTCCCTGTGCCACAGCTGGACATTTATTTTCTGTATTTTCACAGCTTCTTTCTTTCCTTCTAACAGGTAAATCTGGGCTGCCTTTGAACACTGACTCTTTCTGACTCTGTGGAGGTGAAAGATTTATGCACTTCTGACTCTCTTTAAAGTCTTTCACTCCCTCTTTTTGGTGGTTATGCCATGGACTTTCTACAAAGACAGAATCTTCAGTGTCACTTGAAGTGTCTGGATACTGCAATTCTTGGCAGCAAGTGTTTCTCTTCCCAGGAGTCATCAGCTTTTTCGGGGTCTGAAGATCTTTCTGTGCTGCAATTCAAAAGAAAGAGCCTAAAGTTTAGGGAATTGCATACAGGAGACCTGCCTTCGTCTTAACACAGGAGAAATCCCTTCAAATACAGGAAAACACAAAGAACAGTAAAGTATCTTTTCATTTTTTTTAATGGATATTTTTTATGGCTTACCACTCTTGGTTGTGTTCTTTTTCACTTTCAAGTCCAAGAAGAAATCGTCAGAGTCATCAATGAAGTCTTTCAAACTGTAATAAAAAAAAAAAGGCAAATTGTGTGAATAAAGGTAGGAGTAAGCAGAGAAATAGAGCAGTAAGTTTGCCTTACTAAAGCAGCAAYCCAAAAAAAGCCACCCAATGTAACATCAGCTGCTTGCAGCAAATGTCACCAACTGCATCCATGAACAGGAATGGCAAGAGCAAAGGCAATTTGCATCCCAAATGCAGAATGGGATATTTGCACCTCCAAATACCCCATTTTACATTTGTCCTGAATATGACTGAAGATGTAACAGTTCTGCCTGAAGATGTACATTCTGCACTCTCTCTTATACTGGTTTTTAAGTAATTTTCCTGTATTCTGATTAGTAAATGATACAGATAACTGAAATATGAACACACAAAATGCATTAATGACAGCACCCACCTTGCATCTGTCTTTTTAGRAACAGATTTGGGAGTTTTCAGTCTAGCTAAAACTGAAACAAAAGAAGATTAATTAAGAACAAGGTTCCGTGTCTCTTGCTAAGCATTTTTAGAAGTTTGCAACGAGTAAAAATTTAAAGTATTTTCAAAAACCAAACATAATTATATTTACATGTAATTCCAACTCTCAATCTCTCAAAGCTGGCAGCAGCTTTCTAGTCTCTTGAGACTAAGAAGGAAGCAAGTGAGTGACAGGGAACAGACAGAACTGAGGCAATAAGAAAAATGTAATGCAAGGCAAAAAGAGTCAAACTTGAGGCAATTCAAGAACACTCCCTGTGGCACAGACACCAAGACTGYACTGCAAGGAGAGAATTACTTTGCAGCACAAGCAATGAAAGCTATGTGTAAAAATGCCTCATTCTAATTTGACAGAAAAGTGTCCTTTTCACAGTCCTTCAGAACACAAACCAACGTCACCACTTACACATTTCAAACTCGTCATCGCTGCTGGAGGAGAGGTACAGGGCACTGCTGCAAAAATGAAATGCACAACTTCAGGGCACAGCAGGATCTGCATCTCCACTGAMACACCCGTGAACACTGAGAACACAATACACACTGGGAAAAACACTGACAGTCCCAAACAGGCTGAACTGTTTTAACTCTTTATAGAAAGCTGCTTTCCTGTCTAACACAYGGCCTGTGATCTGTCAGAGAAGTGTTTTATAGTAAGCCTGAAAGCTCAACCCATGCACTGATGAATAAGAAGCTGCTTTTGCATGAAGTGCATTTTGAWAGAGCTGCCATGAATATTTAGCAAAACGCAGCAGCTGCCAYGAAGCTATTTCAGGAGGCAGAATGGGGGCACCACCACCTGGACTGCGATGCCTGTGCAAATGTAGGGGCAGCCCACAACACCCTTCCCAAGTTATTTATTTCGTTTTATGAGAGCATGAACCAAACATTAACAACTTCAAAAATACATTATGCAGATGCTTAAAAAAAGCTGTCTTCCTGTTTTTTAAGCATGCCCACAACACCCTTCCCAAGTTATTTATTTCGTTTTATGAGAGCATGAACCAAACATTAACAACTTCAAAAATACATTATGCAGATGCTTAAAAAACAGGAAGACAGCTTTTTTTTAAATGGGCGTTATTTAAACTTTAAAGACTGCAATTGTGAAACACGCTAATACCTAACAATCATCTAGAATTAGAAATCAATATATATAATATATACTTCATGCAAGGTAGTATGTCGTACTTACATATATATATACACACGCATTATATATGTAATATGTATATATATGCATATATAATATGCACAGATGTATATATATATGTACCTATGGGTAGGTATAGATATAAAAATTAAACAGCGATACATTTTTAACTCTTTATATTAACAATTTAATTAAGATCCGTCAGGCCTGAGGCGCCCCCTCACCTGCCGCCCCGCCAGCCCTGGCTCCCCGCGGGGTCTCTGCCGGSGCTCCTGCCGCCCGAGGCCGAAGCSCCGSTCGCTGCCGGCCGTGCCCCGTCCCCGCTGCCGGCCCGGTCCCTGCATTGCCGGTTCCGAGGCCCCGGGGCCGGGTCGGGGCCGAGCTCGGGGCCCGCTCCCGCCGCTCCCGCCGCTCCCGCCATGGCGCTCGAACGGGCCGCGCCTTCCTGCGCACCGCGCATGCGCACACGGGCAGCGCCCTCACAGCGCCCGCCCCGCGGAAATTCCGCTTATTCCAACCAAAAACACCCAAAAACCGCTCAAAACATTGTACAACGAGTAAAGCACAGCAAGGTTTTCTTTCAAAACGTGAAACACCGGTCAAATCAGTCAAACTGGCAAACCAAAGCTTTATTTTTTTTTTTAAAGTCTTTTCTACAGTACCTAGGACTGCATCCCTATACATAATTAACAATCATTCCTGAAAGATCTGTATTTGGCACCAGTTTGTGTTTACCTCAAACACTTGTGGGGAGGATTATTTTCGAATCAGATTTGGTTTTTTTAAACAGAATAGGAGCTGCCATCATGAAGCCAATTAGCTGAGTTATTGGAGAAGCTTAAAAAAACAAAACAAAAATAACGAAAAGTCCTTATCTTAACCAACACATTACAGAGAGCTCCAAAACAGAGGTCAAACATTAAAAGGCTGATATAGGCTCAAGTGGTTTATAAAACCTATAAAAAAAGACTACACCAGCACATACGCCCTTTCAGTCCACGCAGTTTAGAAATTAACACAGGGAGCAACTCGCTAGCTGGAAATCTTGTCATGGGAGAACCACATATATACCAACAGGAGTACCCAAAATCAAATGTTAAAACGCTCCAAATCCCAATCCACATAAAAGGAGAGAGGTTCGTAGGAAGATTAAATCAATCCATGATATCATAAACTGGTTGGGCAGTTCAAATTCCCCCAGCAACCACTTTGTCACTCATACACACAGGCTCACATGTACACGGCTCAATCCCATTCGAATTCCTCATGGAATAAAAGGATCCCAGGCTCTATTGAGTCTTTCCCTATCATGCAAGAAGTAAGTCTGGCTGTGCTTTAATCACCATCATGTATTACTTCAGCCACAGAGTACCAGGCAGATTAAGTAGAAATGCACAGTTTTTAGCTCATCATCTCTGCACAAGTGTTGGAGAGGCTCAGTTCCTGGAGAGTTCCTGGAGGGCACAGCCAGCCTCCCTTCATGCAGACTCGCTGGCCTCCAGGGGTTTGATCATGTGGTCGGGTTTGTTGCCGGCRGCGCAGTGCTCCCACATCTGCAGGTACAGCCGCTCCAGGTCCATGGTGTACTGCTTSGTGTTGAACAGAGGGCTGGATATCCTCTGCTTCCACACCTTGCCACGGATCTTCTTCAGGCTGTGGAAGAGTTGCAGCAGTCAGGAGATGTTCCAAACATACATAATACTGTTTACCTTTGAAACCTGCTGTTTTCAGATAATCCAGAGCTGCCTGTACAGCTGTTTCAAAAACACCTGCTCCCCCACCTCCACCAAATTCCTGTTCTAGCTCCTCTCATTTCTGATACAGACCAGCATCACCACTTCTAATCAGAAGAGCTGCACCATTAACTTGCTGCATTATCTGTAGTGCAGCAACACTTTGCTTTTAATTTGATTTTAATTTGAAGTGACAAACTGCCTAATCTTCAATTGAAAAAGAACAAAATGTGAACTGTATTGCACTTCTGCACATAAGCAGTTTCTCCAGAATTGTTACTAAATTGGGAGTGCTGTTAAGCTGCCATAAAAGCAGAAGCTGAATTAACTGCAACACAGGACACTTCTAGAAGAGGACTGCCCAGCTATTTTACATATAAAATATCTGCAGGATTAAAACTACTGATGTCTCAGCAATGCCCAAATACAGTACTCTACATTCCTGATGTTCCCACATTACAGAGTGCAAATCTGCTTACTATTCCAGGTCAGTTCCCAGTTTCACAGCAATATCCTCATATTCCTGTCTGCTTTTTGCAATGAGCTCAAGACAACCCAGGCAAGTGAGCTGTGAGGCAGCAACTCGTGAGGCAAGAGTCTCCCCTGAAAAGAAGAAAGTAAAAGGCAAATCAAAACCAACAATAACAACTAGAAATTAATTTATCAATTAGATACACTAGGAGTATCTTTATCAATAAACACTAGGAGTTACTTTCCTTCTGCCTCTACAAAAGGCAAAGTTTGATGTGTTTGCTGTTAGTAAGAAGCTGCTAATTCTTACAAAACAGCAAACAAATTCATGCCAGCCCATGAATTCAGTGAAGGTTCCCTGATGCATTACCTGGCATAGTGACCATTGGAGTCCCAGCCCAGAGCACATCCATGCCAGTTGTGTGCCCATTGCAAAGGGGAGTGTCCAGACAAACATCAGCCAGCTGCCCTCTCCTCACGTGCTCCTCTTTRGGGGCAACAGGTGAAAAGATGATTCTGTTTTGGGCAAGACCCAAGTTTTGTGCATACTGCTGGATATTGGGCTCTCCCACAGCTGGGAAACGCAGCAGCCACAGCACACTGTTGGGAACTCTTTTTAGGATCTGTAACAAAAGCAGAAAATACAGACAGTTCAGAGAGGAACATTTACTTTTCTGAACAAGAAATTGCCACACACTGAAGTGAAAGGCATCATCATTCACTACTTTGAGGTAYAGAGCAGAAATTAAACAGATTATCATTATGAATTATATCACTGGGATTGCATTTCTGATCTCACAGAAAGAGACAGCAACTCTGAGCAACAGTTTACAGAGCAGTTCCTAAAGAGAGTAAGTCTTGAACTTTATGATCTCATTTATTTATAAACCCATACTATGGAATATAAACAAATACTACCCCCAAGTAGCTCTCAGCAATACACTGTAAGCTGGAACCTGATAGAGATGCTGTCCACTCAGATTTATCAGTGTACAAACTGCCAAGGCCAGTTATAACTCAATTACAGAGACTAAAGAAATCTAAAATTATTTCACAATGGAGAACCAGCATACTTAAGCTGTCCCAAACATAAATTTTCACTGGTTAGATATGAAGATATGATCTGAAATACATCTAAAACCCTCTATACTCTACTAACACTAAGCCCTGCAACATGAGCACTGTAAGGATTCAAGGGTTCAAGGTCAATGTTTTCCACAGAGAAGTTAAAACTTAACTTGCAGAAGTTTCCCCTAACAGCTTTGCCAGAAGCCTGACCTTGGACTTCCTGCTGGATACAGATACTCACATTAGCCCACATCTGCAAGGTGGAAGGATCAATCTTATAGAGCTGATTGAAGTTACAGTACACCACAGCATCCTCTGGTAAGCCATACTGGGAGCGRGTAGTAACAATTATAGTCCGTGGAACTTCTTCACCAGTTGCTGCTTTGTTGTTTATCTAAAAAGGAAAAAAAAAACCTACTGAAACACTGAAACTGCAGGAAATAAAACTATGCCCTGTAGAACTGTCCTGAGATACATTTGTTAGCATAACAAATTACTGTAAGCAGATCTTTGGTTTTATGATACAAAACAAAATTGTCTACTTACCCACAGCAAGAATTTAACTGGCATGTGTACACGCTTGTGGATGCCACAATGTTGCAACCACCAAGGCAAAAAACACAGGGCACTTTCATGCCCTTCCTAATTCTCCCCGAAATTCCAAGTAACTGGAATAATTGGAAAGAAGAATCATATAAAGAGGCATTACACATGGAATCCTATCCTACTTAAGGTCACGTCATTTCCTGGAGACCAGAAATGAAATTAAAACTGAAAGACAGAATGAAAAGGTATTTAGAAAGCAAAGGTGGGATTTGGTTTGTTTGGATTTTTGTGGTTTATTTSTGGGTGGGTTTTTTGTGTGTGCTTTTCTTTTTTTTAAGATAGAACACAGTAAGCACAGAACAGATAATCAATAGAGGCAGACTAGTATGTAACTGATAAGACTGTAAGAAACCAGCCGACAAGGAAAATAATGAAAATGCTGAAAATCAGAAGAGTTAATGACAAACCTTTCTAAAAAATGGATCTTACAGCCCTCACAAAGAMTAGGAATATGCTAATAAAAAGCAGCAGAGGATGAAGTCAGAATAATCAAGTTATCATGCAAGAGTCTTGAGGATTAGTAAAAGGGAAGCAGGATTTTAATTTTTTTTAATAATGGCATCTAATGATGGGATTAAAACCACATAAACAGAGAGCAACACAGCTACTTGGAGCCTTTTTCCATATATATATATATATATATGTATTTTTACATACTTATGTATTTAAAATGTAGACAGTGGCACTGCAGCCAGCCACTGATGGCTCCTGATGTGAATGACAATGACTCACTGTCACTGACTGTTAGAAGATGCACAACAGCTCAGCAGAAGTTGGGAAATGTGCTGCTTATTCAGGTCACTGAGACCTCAAAAAATACAATGCTCGGTTCTTGTTGACCTATGGCCAAAAGTAGCTGATTTCAGCACAAAGTGCTGTTTTAGTGTCACTGACAGACAGAAATCCTGTTTCAGAAGTGCACAGACAGAGCTTAAGAGTGTTCATCTCACTGGTGGAGTGTTAACACAAGAATTCTCTATGRTAAGTTCAGAAAAAAYTGSTACTAGTCTTACTGATSAAACWAAARACAAACTACCACCAACTCAAAGARAAGTCTCAGTTGTGAAGAAAAAARCTCAAAAATGWACTAAGGTATGAGATTATGAACAGAGCRGTGGTACTAAAAGGTATCAAAATGATGTAAAAGAGGTTCCTGAGGGACTGTAAACTGAGTAAAATTCACAAGATAATAAAGTTATGCCAATGTCAGAATATGGCATTCCTAAAAGGGAAAAACTGTTCTGCACTGGAAGAAGAGTTAAAACACCAGTAAGTGTCACTAAAAACCCCATGAACTGTTAAGCACTGAGAGGTGGTAACACAGTGCACAATTCTGAAAGATGTAAGGAGATGAATAAATGTTGTAGAAATACAGTGGAGTAACTTTGCCTCTGTGCTGTTACTCAGCATGGTACTGAAAACCACAACTGACACTGAGTAACACATCACTAATCTCAGTAGGCTGCAGGCAATAAGGAAATCTTGCCTCCRAATTCAGAACAAGCAAATGTCTTCTTTATGCAACAAGAATTAATTTMTTTGGACTTTAGATACCTCTAGATACAAYTCCTCTATCTTTGTGGGGGAAGATCATCTTGCAGTACATCTGTGGCTAATGAGCTTCCTTCAGTATGACAACTAAATGAATCAACATGACAGAAAACACATTTGCTTGGAGGTTTTTCTTCGTTGTTATGTTATACATGGACATTTTAAACACCAAGAGAACAGTGTCCTGAAGTGCCTCACCTGAGTGGTTGCTAATCCATTACTGATGTTGAAGCCATTGATGGTGATCTGGATTTGCCCACGATTTATCATCTCRATCACAGCCTCTGCAATGGTGTTCATGGGGATCACGGGCATGCTGAGGGCAGCATTGCCATCGGCRTTGTCACAGCTGTCAGGACACTTCATCTGAGACAAAGCACACAGGGATCAGAGGCAGTGCCACCTTCAGGCCCCAGCACTGAACACAGACAAGAGCAGCTCTCACCTTAACAATCTTGACATCAGGAAGGCTGTCAAGGAATGCCTTCAAGTC
>CADDXX010000889.1:196406-221693 GCA_902810485.1 Alauda arvensis | reverse complement strand
CATCCCTGTGCACGCAGGGACAGCTCAGGGACCCGCACTGCCAAGAGCTCTCGGCTCCCGGTGGAGCCCCTGGATACCGAGAGGCCTCGCTGGGCTCAGGGATCGCTTCCCCCGGCTGGCAGACAGAGACACCGCGGTGGTTTGGGCATCCCGGCTTCTCCAGGCGCCGGGCACAGGGACAGCCGGGCTGGGGGACGCCTCAGGGCGGGATGCTGGCCCTGCACCGCGGAGGAGGGGTGAGCACATCGGCCTGAACGCTTGGGACACCCGGTAGGTGACAGCCCTGAGCCGTCCGGGCTTTGCTCAGTGGTGTGCATCCAGTGCCAGCTGCTTTCCAGGGATTTCGGGGGGCTGGTTCCCAAGGACAGGCTGGATGGGGCAGCAGTGGGTGATGCGGGTTCCACCTGTGAAGTGGTGGAATTCAGCAGGCGCYGATTGCAGCAGATGGTGATTCCAGCGTTCAGTGATGCTGTCAGGGAAGTGGTGGGTTCATCATCCTTGGGAGTGTTCACAAACCGTGTGCATGTGGCACCTGGGGACGTGGGKCAGTGCTGGGGGAATGGTTGGACTCGTAGCTCTTGGAGGTTTTTCCCAGCCTGTGTGGTTCCATGCTGCAGGCTGTCTGCTGTGCACAGGAATCAAAGCCCTCCTCTCCTGTCTAGGGCAAAGGGAAAGGCTGCAGCCTGTCCCTCCTGCAGCCTTGGATAGCAAGTCAGACCTGGCTGCTGGGAAGTTGGAAGTGAAAATGAAAGTGAAACTCYTCTGGAAGTGACAGGATAAAGGGCAGTGTGGAAGCATCAAAAATCCAGGCAAAAAGTCCTGCAAAAATCCAGGCAAAGCACGCTGGGCAACAGGCTGGGATGCACTTGGATGTTCCCAGAGAAGGATCCCTGTGCTTCAGGATGCTCCCACAGCTGTCCCTGTGGGCAGTAGGGAGATAAAGTGAGTGTAAAGAGCCAGTGGTTATTTCAGTCCCATCCCAAAGCTCTGGAGAAGCATCTCACTGTTGTTCCAGCTCCAAATTGCAGCTCTACCACCCTACTCAAATCAGTTGTGTCCAAGAATTTGCCTTTGGAAAATATGAAAGGAGTTGGGTTGAGCTCTGGGCCAGCAAATTGGGTAACAATAATGAATATTGTGATAATTATCCTGGGTTTGTGATAATGAACTGATTAGCTGTGTAGGAAAAGTCTGGAGCAGGGAAGGGAAGGGTGTAGTGAAAAATATGGAAAGTCAGTACAATTCCAGGCAAGGAATCATGGCTTGGGTTGGAAGGGACCTTAAAACTCATCCAGTTCCACCCCTGCCATGGCAGGGACATCTTCCACTGTTCTAGGCTGCTCCAAGCCTGTCCAGCCTGGCCTTGGACACTTCCAGGGATCCAGGGGCAGCCACAGCTTCTCTGAGAATTCTATTCCAGGGCCTCCCCACCCTCCCAGCCAAGAATTCCTTCCCAATCTCCCATCCAACCCTGCTTTCTGACAGTGGGAAGTCATTCCCCCTTGGGGAATGGTTGGACTGAATCTTAGAGGGCTTTTCCACCCTTAAGGATTCTGTCATTTTTCTGGATCACCTAAAGGAAACCTGTCTGCATGGAAAAAAATGTGGGAAGAGCMGTCAGTGTTCCTCTCTGCCTTGCATTTTGGAGCAGCAGCAGGAGGGATATTTGTGCTGGCACATCCAGGTGGGCTGGAGAGAGAGCTCAGCCTGTCCATCCTGCTGTAGCTAAAGGGATTGAGTCACCTCCACATGGATTTGGGGTCTGTTTTGTGTCCCCCTTGCCAGGAAATTTGGGAGAGCAGCTCACTGGTGAAGTGCTGCTGGAAAGGCAGGGAAGGCAGGTGAGAATCTTGTGCCAGCAGGGTGTGGGGTGAATGTCCTGCTGCACAGAGAGGCCTGATTGGGGTCAGTCAGCACAGGAGAGCTTCAAGTGACTCCATTTAGGAGCATTCCAAATGCTTCTGGTTTAGGAACATCTACCCAGGGAGTTTAAACTTTCCAGCTGAGGGCTCTGCAGGCTGGGAGAGGATGGAAAATCAACAGGGAACAGCAGGGTGGTGCATTTCTGGGGAGACACTGGCACAGGATTCCCAGAGAAGCTGGAAATCCAGGCTGCCCCTGGATCCCTGGAAGTGTCCAAGGCCAGGTTGGGTGGAGCTTGGAGCACCCTGGGATAGGGGAGCTTGTCCTTGCCCTTGGCAAAGTTGCAACTTTGGTTTTTAAGGTCCCTTCCAACTCAATCCTGGGATTCTRTGATGATATTTGGACAAGACAAAGTGTAGATTTTACACCACTGCCATGAAATTCCAGGCTGGTGGTGTTTCTGCTGTGTCCAGGGAAGCCCATGGATGATGGAGGTGGTACCAGCTGGCTCTGCAGCCCATAATTCCAGTAGGACAGCACCTCATCCTTGTCTTGTGACTCTGAAATCCCACCCCATAGCACCCTCCCTTGAGGAAGCTCAGCTTCCTCAGTGGTAAATCTTGGCAGCTGAGATCTGTGTGAGGAGAAGTGTCAGGGAGAGCAGCTGGGATCAGAGGTGATCCCAGCCCATGGATTCCACTGCAGCATTCCCAAGCAAAACTCATGTGGCACAAGCAATTTCTGCCTCCACAGGAGTCTGGGCTGGGTTTCTCTGGTGGATTTGGTTTCACTTCAGGTAACCTACAGTGACCTCAGCCACCTTGCCTGGCTCTGCCTTGGAGTTATGACAGTGGAAACATGAACCAGGCCTGGCATTCTGTCAGTGCTGGGCTGGGCTGTCCCTTGTCCATGGGCTCAAGGTTTCCCAGCAGTGACACAGAGCTGCTTCACACATCCATGGTATTTTCACACATCTCTGGCAGTCCTGCAAGTGTCAGTGGTGCAGGGTTCTGGCTGTTCCCAGCCCCAGGGTGTTAATTTTCCATTGATGGGGAAGAGGTGACAGAGGAAATGGCCTAAAAGGTGAATATTCAGGTGTGGGTTGATGGGGAGCAGAGGGAAGATGCTGGGCAGGAGGGAGTGATGAGAAGATGAGAGGACTTGAGCAGGGAAGGGCTGAGCACACATTTTTCACTGGACCCCAGAATGATTTGGGTTGGAAGGGACCTTAAAAGCCAATCTCATTCACACTCCCTGCCATGGGCAGGGACACTTTTCTCTATTCCAGGGTGCTCCAAGCCTCATCCAACCTGGCCTTGGACACTTCCAGAGATCCAGTGGCAGCCACAGCTTCTCTGGGCTCCCTGTGCCAGGGCCTGCCCACCCTCCCAGCCAGGAATTCCTTCCCCAAATCCCACCCATCCCTGCCCTCTGGCCCTGGGAAGCCATTCCCTGTGTCCTGTCCCTCCATCCCTTGTCCAAAGTCCTCTCCAGCTCTCCTGGAACCCCCTTAGGTGCTGGAAGGGGCTCTAAGGTCTCAATGAGGGCTGGATTTATGTTTTAAACTGCTGACCCTCTCCTCCAGGTGTAATCCTGTGACATCTGGGAGTCCTTGGAGGCTGCTCCTCTTTCCCTCCTTGACAGTGAGCTCTCCCTTTTGACCTGGGCTCGTTCCCACGTGCCAGGATTGTGTTTATTTTTCCATCCTGCCCTAGCCAAGTTTGTCATTTCATAAACATCACCCCCCCCAGCCTGATCCCTGTCCCCTCTTAAGCCAGGGGAACAGATGGGAGGGCACGGGACCAGAAATGCCTGACACTGCCCAAAGCTGGAAAGGAGACAAAAAAATTCATGTGTTTGCAGCTCTGTTGTGCCTTCAGGCCTGAGCCAAAGCCCTCAGCTCCTGGAGAGGGAGCCTGTGAAGGCTGAGGGTGCCTGTCAGTAACTCCTGGAGCGTGGCAGAGGGTCTTTCCTCTTTCCCTGCTTGTTTTTGGGAGTGTTGGAGCTGGGGTTGATCCCAGGGTGAGCTGACAGCCTCTGCCAGGGTGTTGGAGGGAGKGACAGCCCCTGGACACTGGGCTGTTTGTTGAGGGAAGCAGCTGCAGTGATGTCAATTCTGTGTGCATTCAGTCCCAGCTTTGTCCCTTTGTTGAGCAGGGAGCAATCCCTGAGGAGCAGCCTGGGRAGGAATGGAGTGGGAAGAAGGTGGCTCCTCATCCTTTTACCTCCTCACATCATCTGGCCATGGCCTGAAGGGAGCAGAATCCCAAAATCCCAGATTGGKTTTGGTTGGGAGGYRCCTTAAAGATCATCCTGTTCCATGCCAGGGACACTTCCCACCAAAATCAATCTGTTCAGGAAAATTCACACTTAATAAATGCATTCCCTGGGAAAGTCAAGGTGGATGCTAAGAATTGGCAAAATCAGTAGCCAGAAGCAGGAAAGATTTTACAGAATTCTTGTCTGACTTATTGCTGCACATATTTTAGGTCAAGGGTAATCTGATTTTTTAATTAATCCTTTAAAGGTTAAATTGTGTAGAACATCTGATCACAGAGTAAAGAAAAAAAAACCCAGCAGTATATATAAAAATAGCATCCATTTAAGTTACATAAATCCTTATAAATATAAGAGAGAAATCAGTTATTCTATAAAAAAAATAATTCAGAACATGTGTTCCTGAGGCACCAGCAGAATATCCTCATGCTAAGGACTTCAGCTAGCAAATCTTTATAAATATACCTGCAGAATTCTTCCTCACTCTGACCAGAAGTGCCAGGAGATGCACATTTCCATTTTGCACTGAAACAGGAGCTCTCCTATTTGAATCTCAAATGGCCATTTGTTTTTTTTGGCAGCCACAACGTGTCCCCATCCCTTTGCAAACACCTTTTGGGGCCACATCAGTTCTATTGGCAACCTCCAAAAGCTTTGGAGCAGGAATTGAGACAGTTTGGGTGGGGGTTTGTGGATGATGCTGTCACTGCTTTGCTGCCTGTGCTTGGAATTTTTGTTTGACTCCAAAGAAATAAAAGGGAGGGAGGAAAAGCAGCCCTGAGGGTCTGAGCACTTGAAGGTGGCACTCAGAGGACACTCTGCTGTCCTCTTCACAGTTGTCTGAGTCACCTGTGGATTGAGTGACTAATTCATAATATCCCCAAGATGTTTGTGTCATAATCATAATTTCCACAGCTGGAAATTTGAGTCATGTAACAGAGACTGAAACAGAGAAGCACTCATATGTGTTTGTGTGTGTTTATGTATTATATAAATATATATATATATTTATTTTTCCCCCAGTTGTGACTCTCCTGTGCCTGCAGCTGGGAGCAGCCATGCCAGCCCAAAAGGACAGCTGGGTTTCTTCCTTGCTTTTCCTTCTCTCCTGTGCCTGCTCCATGCCAAGGAGTGGAAGTGCCAGCCTGCAGCAGGAGCAGAGCCCCCAGCAGTATTTCAGTGGCTTGGAAGCTGGGACAGCATCCCTGGCTTTTTTCAGCCCCAGTGGTAGGTGTTCAGTGGGAGTTCCCATCAGCCTGGGGGCTCAGCAAGGCTTGGGGGAGAGTGGGGCAAGCACAGAACCATGGAATGATTTGAGTTGGAAGGATCTTAAAGCTCATCCAGTCTCTTTCCATGAGCAGGGAACTTCCACTGTCCCAGGGTGCTCCAAACCCTGTCCAGCCTGGCCTTGGACACTGCCAGGGATCCAGGGGAGCCACAGCTTCTCTGGAAATTCCATCCCAGCCCCTCCCCACCCTCCCAGCCAGGAATTCCTTCCCAATCTCCCATCCATCCCTGCCCTCTGGCAGTGGGAAGCCATTCCCTGTGTCCTATCCCTCCATCCCTTGTGAAGAATCTTTCTTTATCTTCCTTGCTGGCTCCTTCAGGCACTGGAAGGCTGCAATTAATTCACCCCAGAGCCTTCTATTTCCCATCTCTCAGCCTTCCCTCTTGCAGAACTGCTCCATCCCTCTAATCAGCTTGTGACCCTCCTCTGTGAAGAGGCAGTTCTTGAGGTTTTTAGGCCCAAAGGGGTTTTGAAGGGTTGGTGAGCACTGAGCTTTCACAGTTCCAAGTGCTCCTGGCAGGCAGAGACCTCTTGGGATGGGTTCYTTCCTGGCTGTGTCCTCAGGCACAGTCCTTCAAACACCTTCATTCATTTTCTGGATTATTTTCTGGAGGAGAAAGCCAATTTCCTAAGGAATTTTCCCCTTTTCCACAACACTTGCTAGAAAGTGTTTTAGTTCTCCCTTTCATGAAGGAGATCTAAAAGCTGTCATGGATTAGGAGAAGATCCTTGACCTTGCTTTTGTTCTTCATGATCCCAGGGTGTGCTTTCCCAAAGGCTGAGGAACATCTCCCACATCTCAGTGTGTGGCAGGAGGATGCTCCTCACCCTGAGGACTCACAGAGGATTTTTTTGTGTGTGTGTGTTTCAGTTTCTCCTGGTTCCCAGCCCTTCTTGGAGCAGATTGAGAGCTCAGCTGAGGTCCTGCAGGATTATGGCATTTCTGTGGTGAAGGTAAAAGGGAAGCTGCTGGGTGGGATGGAGAAAGGAGGAGATGAGCAGGGAAGGGATGAGCACAGATCTTTCATGGACTCACAGAACAGCTTTGGCTTTCAGGGACCTTAAAGCTCATCTCTTTCCACCTCACCTCCCATGGACAGGGACACTTTTCCTCTATTCTGGGTTGCTCCAAGCCCTGTCCAGCCTGGCYTGGAACATTTCCAGGGGTGGAAAATCCACAACTTCCCTGGGCAGCCTGTTCCAGAGTCCATGTTCCAGGATGGATGAGTTCAGTGCAATAAATATTTCATACAAAGGAGTTTTTAGCTGAAATTTCATGCAGATTCACGTGAGGGAATTACAAATTCAGGCAAGCATAATTAGACTCTGAGAAGTGCTTATATATTTATATTTGGATTTATTTAGTTTGCTCCAGCTACAGACCAAATTCAGGAAGGAAGCCCTGATCTGTCACTTTGAATATGCTGGGCAGATCATGGGGTCTTTTGATCCCATCTGACCCAAATCAGCAGGCTGAGCTGGAAAACTGAAGTACAAACTCCACTCTCCATCTCTGGTCTCCATTTTGGTGGATTTTTTCCCTCCCAGAAGGTTGGGAAAGGCTGGATTTACCCTGGGATGGCAGAAAGCTGTGAGGGGGTGTGTGTGGTCATTGTGAATCTGTAATTACATGTATTTGCTGTCCAGGTGAATTGTCCCAAAGAGGATGCCTCAAGATATTGTGGAAAAGAGAATGCATTAAGGAAAGCCTTCCTGTTCAGGTGAGGGGCATTTCTGGGCACTGCACTGGGATTTCTTTCCAGTGCAAATGTTTGAGGGAAGCACTGGCAGTGATCAGAGATGTCTGTGGAGGARTGAGAGGAGCCATGAGGGCAGCAGTGACCTGCACAGTTTAGCCAAAGGTACCCCCAAAATTCCAGCACAGCAGAGGAGATGCTTTGTCCTCAGTGTGAATYCTCCCATCCTGCCCCAAGCTGGAGCAGCAGAGGGATGAGCTGTGGAGTGAAACCACAGGAGAAACCCTCCATCAGTGATCTCCTGTTCCTCTGGCCTCCCACCCCCAGAGCTGTACTCAGGCCACAAGATTTTGGGTCTAATCCAGGAAGGAAACACTTTTTGGTGCTCTCCTTGGTGGGATTAACTCTTCTGCCCTGAGAAGGTTCAGCTCCTGGTCTCTCTGAGTTATCACCTGGAAGCTTTTCCATGTTACCAGCTCAGTTCTCATTGACTGTTGCACTGATAATCATGGAATAATTAAGGCTGGGAAAGACCTTTAAGGTCATTAGGTCCAACCATTCCAAGGACCTTTAAGGTCATTAGGTCCAAGCATTCCAAAGCCATTTTAAGATCAAGTCCAAGCATTCCAAGGTCCTTTTTAAGATCATCAAGTCCAGCCCTTCCCCCAGCACAGCCAGGGCCACCATACCCCAAGTGCAGCAGGGACCTGCTCAGCCGGGCTCGAACGATTCCCGACTTGGATCAAAAACATCTCAAGTGTGTTCTGCCATTCTTCCATCATCCTGCCTCTCCTTCTGTGCCTTCTTGGCTCCCTTTTCCCCTGTGATCCATGCAGTGAATCTCAGTTCCTTTTTCTCTCCTCCCTCCTCAGAGGAACCCGACTGATCCGGGAGTTCCCCACCGATGCCCTGTTCGACGTCGACGCCGTCGTCGCCAACGTTCTGTTGTGAGTCCAGGCCACATCCCCCCTCTCTGAAATCCTTTTCCTTTCTATTCCCACTAAAATGCCAACCCCAGGGATTCCAGAGGCTGCTCTCAGCCAAGCTTCTCTCTCCATTATGGTTTGACCCTGTTAAACCTTTTCCCTTGAGACAACTCACCAGCACACACCTGGGCACCTCCAGTTGGCTGTGAATCCTTAATCCAGCAAGAAGCTGGAATTTTACCCTGTTTTCCCCATCATGGTTGTGTGGCTGCAAATTTACTCTTCAACCACTTGCTAATGAGGTTTCTTCTGCCTCCTCAGTGCCCTGCTCTTTAATGAAGTTAAATACGTTGAAACAGTGGCAGATCTTGAGAACATTGAGAATGTGTTGAAAGGGAAGTCCAACATGGTCTTTGCCTATGTACCAGCCACTGGGACAGCAGGTATGGGCACTCAGCTTTCCATCTTTCCTCTCTCTCCCCCAGTCTTTTTTTGGTAGAGTATCTAGGAGCTGAGTTTCTGACCCAAAATCCTACACATGGAAATGTGAAAGGGCCACCCAGCCACAAGATCTCTACTTCCATATGGCTTCCTTTGTTTCCAAAGGGATCAGTTGCACCAGGAAAGTTTTGCTGGGAGCATAAACCTTGAGAGGACTTGGAGAGGGGAAAGCAAGCCAGTGGTTGCTGCCTTAGAAATGATAAATCCCTGGGCAGATCTGTGGCTCTGCAGTGGAKTGGATTTGCACACAGCACCTCTTTGCTGGGGATCAGGAATGGGATCCWGCTCCAGTTGCTCACTTCCCTTCATGGTGTGTTTTCAGACAGACTCTGTGAATTTGTACCAAGGGTTTCTGAAAGCCTGGTAATTGATATTTGCACTTGGGAAGGATGGAACAGGAGRTGTGGAGGGAGCAGAGCTGAGCTCACCTTGCCTTTCCCTTTGCAGAGCACAGAGCTGTGATGGAGGCAGCTTTTGTCTATGGCACCATGCACCAGTTTGTCCTGACAACTGAGGCAGCCCTGCTGAAAGCCACCAGGTACCTCCAGACACACCCCCACCACGGAGAGCTGCTTCCATGCACTGTTTGCCTCACTCCTGGTGTCTCAGATTCCCAAAACAACTCTGGGATGGCATCGGGATGTTGTGCCAAGGCTGGACACTCAGATCTGTTTTCAGGTGTTCTTGGCCTTGGAGTAGCCTTGCTGTTGGTGGCTGGATTGGGTCGGATTTCTCAGGAGGAGAGCCCTCTGTCTCCTTTCCATGGCTCAAACCTCAGCCATGGCTTTTCAGGAGAGGTGATGTTAAAATCCTCAAGCACTCCCACCTTGTGCTGTGATACCCAAGAGTGAGAGCGGTGGCACTGCTCATGGATCTGGGAATTCCCATCCCATGGCCTCACTGGCCACCCCATTCCCACACAGGAGGAGCTGCTGGAGAATGGCAGATCCTTTCCATGTGACTGCTGGTGGGAGCTCCTGCAGTCAGGAATGTGAGGGAGGAGGTGGGAACATCCCATGGGGTGTTGCTTCCTCAGATCCTGGGGTCAGTTCTGGGCCCCTCATGACAAGAAGCACTGAGGGGCTGGAGCAGGGAAGGGAATGGAGCTGGGAAGGGTCTGGAGCACCAGGAGAGACTGAGGGAGCTGGGAAAGGGGCTCAGCCTGGAGAAAAGGAGGCTCAGGRGGGACCTTGTGGCTCTGCACAACTCCCTGCCAGGAGGGGACAGCCAGGGGAGGCTCTGCTGCCAGGGAACAGGGACAGGACAAGGGGAAATGGCCTCAAGTTGTACCAGAGGAGGTTTAGGTTGGATATTAGGGAAAATTTCTTCCTGGAAAGGGTTGTTGTGTCAGAACAGGCTGCCCAAGGCAGTGGTGGAGTCTCCATTCCTGGAGGGATTTAAAAGCCATGTGGATGTGGCACTTGGAGACATGGCTCAGTGATGGCCTTGCCAGTGCTGGGGGAAGGTTTGGACTCAGCGATCTTGGGGGGCTTTTCCAACATCAATAACTCCATAATGGAGATTTTGTCACCAGGGCAGGCAGCAGGGTGGCCCTTGCCGAGGTGCCGTTCCCTCCTTGCAGGATTTGGGATGGTGCTGTGGCTCCCGCTAGATGGCACGGTTGTCATTGCCAGGAATCGCCTTCRTTCTCCTGAAAGCAGCGGCGCCACCTCCCGAGCTGCTGAAATGGTGATGGGAGCTTCTTCAACAGGAGCAGCTTCCAGCCCCCCGGGGCAGCAGGATTTGGGGTCTTAATACTGCACTTTGCTCGTTCATGAGAGAGSTCTTAAATCCTTATCCAAAGAAGGTGATCCCTGTTTTAGGGGTAAGGAAAATGAAAGGGACTTCCCAAAGTTCCCCACAGGCCAGCAGCAGTGATGGTGTCACAGCTAASCAGGGACACCTTCCACTATCCCAGGGTKCTCCAAGCCCCATCCARSCYGGCCTGGAACACTTCCAGGAGCAGCCACAGCTTCTCTGGGCACYCTGTGCCTGAGCCTYCTCAYCCTCACAGCCAAAAYTTCCTTCYCAATATCCCATCCATCCYTGCCCTCTGGCASTGGGAAGCCATTCCCTGTGTCCTGTCCCTCCAGGCCTTGTCCCCAGTCCCTCTCCAGCTCTCCTGGAGCCCCTTTAGGCTCTGGAAGGAGCTCTGAGCTCTCCCTGGAGCCTTCTCCYCTCCAGGTGAGCACCCCCAGCTCTCCCAGAAGAGCTCAGAMCAAACCCTGAGCTTGAGGCTGATCTGTAAAGCACCATCAGCAAACCTGCTCCTTCTGTCAGGGCACTTTGAAGCCCTGCTCAGGGTGGGTTTTGTTTCCTCTCTCACAGCCAGGATGACCCTGATGTCTCCTCTGCCTGGCTCTTGTTCTGCCACTGCCAGCAGGCCACAGCCCCAGGCCAGCCCTGCAGGAGGACAGCCCTGGCACAGCCCCTGACCCTGCTCAACATCCACAGGCACCTCAAGCTCATGGGGGCTCCGCTGGTGGTAGGACTGGGGAGGAGGGAGCTGCTGGTGGGGAGGGCAGGGAGGGATGTGAGGATGAGGGAGGTGAGAGCAGAGRGAAAGGCTGAGGGTGGGAATCTGCCCCTCCCAGGGTGGGTGCAGGCAAGGAGCAGCAATCACCTGGGGATTCCTCACCARTTCAGAGCTGGCCAAAATGTGAATAAATTATTGAGGGCATTTCCCAAATGACTCCTAAGCACTGCCTAACTCAAATGTGAAGCTTGTTCCAGTGCTCTTGGTAAAGAAAATGTTCTGTCTAAACCTCCCTGGTGCAGCTTTGAACCCTATTTTATCCCTGGRTACTCTGGAGAAATCAGTGTTTCCCTCTCCACATCCTCTCAGGAAGCTGCAGGGAGCAATGGGGTCGTCCCTCAGCCTCTTTTTCTCCAAACTAGACARCCCCAAAGTCCTCAGCTGCTCCTGTAGGCTCCCTGCAGGAGTTTCAGCACCCTCTGGAATTTGATACCAGTCCTTCACACCTTGGTGATCACAAGGAACAGGAGGTTCTCTGCTATTTCCTCCTTCCAACAGGGCACAGAACTTCAGCTGATCCCTGCCCATCCAAAAGGATGAGGAGATGAGCTGGGAATGCTCCTTCAGCCATTTCCTTGGATTAGGCCCATGGAGGGAAGGAACTCCATCAAACATCTCCCTGCTGTCATGAAGCAGCATGTCCAGGGAAGGGAAGGATTCCAGCTCTTGCATGTTGTGGCTGGGATTTTCAGACTGCCCCAGGGAAATAAAAATGAGTGGGGATTTGACATCTGGAGTTGCTAAACAACAAAAAAAAAACCCCTGACACAAAACAAAGCCCAGGTTTTTAACATGTTGGAACAGTTTAACTGGAGCTGTGTGGGTTCTGCTTCCATGGATGGTTTGGAATTGGGGGTGGAAGCTTTTTCCTGGGAATTTCTGTGGCTGGGGAAGAGCTGAGCTCRTGGAGCTGTGCTGCAGCACAACCCTGGCTGTTCTCCAGACAGAGGTGGCTGAGGACCCAGAGAAGATCTCCACTGTTCACCTGCAGCTTGGGCTGCCCCTGGTGTTCATCCTGAGCCAGAAGGAGACCTATGAGGCTGACAGGAGGACAGCAGAGTTTGTGGCCTGGCAGCTCYTGGGGAAAGCTGGAGTTGCCCTTTTGTCCAGGTATTTCTCTCAGGTGTTTTGGGCTTCTCCTTGCTTTTTTGGTAGGGTTTCTGACAGGATGACAGTCAGTGGACTCCATCACACTTGGATGAGAGGCAGTGAAACCACCATATCACTGGGTGTTTCATATTTAAGGATTTTGTCCAGAATTGTATTAATTTGGAAATGTTGCTGGCTCAGGGGTGGAAAAACATTCAGACTAAGAGAGATTTTGGAGAGGAAACTGTTGGAATTAGGGCAGAAAGAGGAGGGGTGACCTTCCCTGTCACACCATCTGATGTTCACCTTGTGTTTTGGAAGGGACCTCGTGGCTCTGAACGTTCTGCAGCGCTCAAACGTCGCCCTCAAGACACCAGAGGAGGTTGGATGCTGCATTTCTTGATTGCACAACTCTTAGCTCTGGAGGGGGTGGTGGGATGTGTTCGTATCTGTATTAATTTGACAGCATTGCCTGAAGCTCAAAGGGAAGTGTCTTTGCCAAGTTGCACACGTGTGTGTGACAAGTTACCCAGAGAATGTGGATTTCCCATTCCTGGAAGTGTTCCAGGCCAGGTTGGACAGGGCTTGGAGCACCCTGGGATGATGGAAAGTGTCCCTGCCCATGGCAGGGGATGGAACTGGGTGATCTTTAATGTCCCTTCCATGATTTRGGTGCTGCAGAGCCATTCCCTGCTGGGAAAGAGAAAATAGTGAATTTATTTTATTTATCAAAAACATTGAGTCACATCTCCACTACACCTTAAGGTTGTGAACCACATCCAAGTGCAAATTCCCCAAAGATTTGGACTTCTGAAGTCCAAAAAAGCATCAAAAGGTGGGAGAGAGGCCTGAGTGTGAAACAAAGAGCAAACAAGCAGAGGTGTGTGCTGAGCTGAGGTAACGCAGTGCCCCTGGCAGGGAAAGGGCAGGGTGTGAGTGAAATGAGGCTGATGCAGGGGAGTTAAACTCAGCAGGGACCTGACCCAGCTTGTGAGGCAGCCTGGCATTGGGTGCTGCCAGATGCCAGGGCACACACCATGGCCCACATTGTCACACTTGAGATKTCAGCTGCAGGATCAGACCTGAGCATCCCCTGAGGGCTTCCCKTGGCCTGCTGAGAGATGTGCACTTGGATGGCTCTGAGAGCCCGTGGGAGGTGCCAGCACTTTTGTCATCCTGATGAACTTCCCATTTCCTCTGCAGTGCCAGCACTGGTTTAAGCTGACAAGGTCTCATTTCTGAGAAATTCATGGTGTTTTTTGCCTCTTTCCATGGGTTGGCAGTCCCTGGGAACACTTGGGAACATTTCTCCTGGCTGAGCTCCACGAGATAAAGGATTTTTTGTGCTGGTTTCCCAGGCTGTGATGGGCTCCTCTGACCCTTCCCTGCTCTCCTTCCCTCCTTGGCCACTGGGATTTTCCCTGCAGTGCTGGATCTGAGTGAACTTGCTGATGTTCACTTCCACCACAGGATCCCTCATAGCCACATTCACTTCTTCACAAGGAAACATCAGCCTGGAGTGAGAAAAAACTCATGCACAGGAGAAATTGGGTCAAAGTAACCCAGACATTCCCCTGTCTGGCAGCTTCAGGGGTCTGTGGCATATCCCAAAAAGAAAGAGTTGAGTTTGCCATCAGCCTTGAGTTTGGTGTGCAGACAAAATCAGCAGAGGGGGGATGTTGTGCTCCCACTGATTTCTTGTTTTCCTCAGGGAATGCCAATCCAATACCTGGTCTTGGAAGACACTGATGAAGTGATAACCCTGGTGGAAGATARGAGCAAGGTCAAACAAATCCAGGAGGATGAGCAGGAGGAGGAGGAGGAAGATGAGGATGAGAAAGACAATAACAATCAAGGTGTGCAGTTAATCAGTGAGAAGCTGATTGTCCTCAGACAGAAGGTGTGCAATCAGCATCAGACATGGCAAAGCATTAGAGAACACTTGCAAAGCATCACAGTCACTTCATGGTGGCCACAAAGTGGCTCCTTCATTCTCTGAGGTCACTGGAATGTGACAGAGAGGGCTGATTTTTAGTGGAAACACCAGGGAGGAAAATCAGAGCTGTTAGAGCAGCTGTGTGAGGGACAGGAATGTGCTTGGATGCAGCAGCTCCAGAGGCATGGGGGAGTTAAAGTGGTTAAAGGACCCAGTGTCCTCTGCAAGCATCTGAAAATTATCCATCCCTTTGGAAGGGTTTGAGACACGTTTTTGTAAGAGCAGACCCAGACTTGCTCCCTCCAGGGTGAGAACTCTGGTCCCTGCAGTGCAGAATTGAAAATGCACAGTTCTCTCTGCAAAACTGGGGGTGTTTTCTTAAAAAAGAGAGGTCAGGATCCTAGAGGAGCTTGAAGGGTATTGTTCCAGTCCAAGGGCAGAGCTGGTGTGAGGTGGGATTGGGGCATTTTGGGGGGTTTGTCTGGGTGGCTGTGAGATTTCACTCACCCCAATCTGTGCTGAGAGGTTCTGGATCAGAATCATGCACTGGGGTGGCCCAGGGGGTGCAGTTCCCCTGCCCTGGACWCACCTTTGGGTGCTTTGCAGATATTCAGGATGACCAGGTGCTGGAAGCAGTTTCCAGGGACAAGAAGAGGGAGCTGCCCCTGGAGCACATCCTGGTCCTGACTGAGGACAACTTCCACTCCTCCCTCTCAGGGGCTGCCCGGGCTGTGGTGCTGTTTTATGCCAGCTGTGAGTATCAAATGTGGCCTGGTTGTCCCTTCTCTGACTTTGGGATGCTCTCTGAGCTTTCCATGATCCTGGAGACCAAGTTTTGACCATTAATCCCTGCCACATCCTGTCCCATGGGCACTAATAACAATCAGATAAAATCAGTTCTTCCCATTGGCTGATAAGAGCAGATATCAATCTGATATTTAGAGATTAACCTTCATTTTATTGGAAAAAAAAGTGGGACAAGACGGGAAATTAATGTAGCATGGACTCATGGGCTAGCCTGGACAGTCTGGCTGCTGTTACTGAAGCATAAAGTTAAATTTTCCTTATTTATTTCAAATCTCACAGAGCTTGAAGCACCTCAGAGATTCATAATGTGACATTGTCAGGGAGCAAGGTGGGGCTGGCTGTCCCCTGGCTGTSTGACTTGGTTTGGACAGACAGGTGTGTGCCAGGGAAAATCCAGAGCCYCYCTTGCAATGGAGAATGYAAMCCCCYTCCYTCTGAATTATTATAGATTTGAAATGAAGGGGCTTTCAGGCAAAAGATGTGAGAATAGGAATAACAGTTCTTTACTAGAAATATTAAGAATTAAAATGTAGTAGTGCAAAACACAAACAAAACAAAAAGAAAGCACTGCCAGGGTCAGAACCCAGCCTGTCCCTGTTGCTCAGGGGTTGGTSCCAGCCCAGCCCAGCCCTCCTGCAGTGGCAGGGGTGGCTCTGTGGGAGCAGAGAGGATCCTGGAGCAGGGGGCAGTTCCCTCTGAAGGTGCAGTGGTGCTGAGCTGGCTCTGGGCTCCTCTGGCAATGCAGAGCACACAGGGGCTGTGCTGGGCTCTGCCTCTCAGGGTTTCTGCAGCTGSCAATGCTGGGCTCCTGCCCTGCCTGCAGCCTCTSCCCATGGGATGATGGAATTTTCTCAGGCCTGCAGGGAGCCCCAATGGCCCCTGGACAGCAGAGATCCCTGCAGGGAGGGTGGGGGGTGGCAGAAACAGAAACAGCTGGGGCAGAAACAGAAGACACTCCCTCCCCATCCTCCTGAAGTTAAAAGAGATAGAGAAAAAACACCTGCCCAGCAGATTTCAACAGCTGGCAAATAGAATCCATCCCTTTTTGGGCACATCATGCAGCCCAAGGCAGTGTCCCTGAGGGCTGTGTCCCCTCTCTGTGTTGCAGGGGAAGCTGTGTCCCTGGCWGTGCTGCGCTCCTACTCCGAGGTGGCCGCTCACCTGCAGGGTAAGGAACTCCAGGGCTCAGGGCTTTCACTGCTCCTGTTGGCAGCAGGAACCCAGATRTTGGTGGTACCTCATTCCCTCACCTGGAATACACTCATTTTCCCCCCTCAGACTCCTAAGGAAAGTCTTATCCACACCAGCTTGTTTAGGAATGCTCCTTTGTGTCTTATTTCRGGATCTTTGCAGAGTCTCTGCTCCCAGGGAAAAGAAAATCACAGGACAGGAGGAAATGGCCTCAAGTTGCATCAGGAGAGGTTTAGGATGATTATTAAGGAAAAATTCTTCGTAGAAAGGGTTGTCCAGGGCAGTGGTAGAGTCCTCATCCCTGGAGGGATTTAAAAGCCATGTGAATGTGGCACTTGGGGACAGGGGTGTCCTTGGCAGTGCTGGGGGAGCAGTTGGACTTCATGATCTTGGAGAGCTTTTCCAAACTAAACAATCCATGATTTTATGATCCTGGAAACATTCAAGGCCAGGTTGGATGGGGCTTGAAGCAACCTGAGATAATGGAAAGTGTCCCTGCCCCTTCCATTCCCGTTTGGTGGGCACAGTGACTGCATGAGGGAGAATTTGGGAAGGGCCAGGGCAGAGCCCCAGTGGGGTGACACAGAGCAGCAAAAAGCAGGAACTGTGGCCTGGAACATGGAAACAGGATCCTGTTTGTGCCCCTCAGGCTCAGGAGATGCCCTGCACATCAGTGGTGTGGCACCTCAGCTCTGCTGGAGAAAGGAGCTGAGATTACCCCAGGTTTTGGAGGAAAAGGGGACAGAGTGGTGTGGGCAGGCCCAGATGCACTGGGCAGGRCAGTGTCACATTTCCACCCATGGTGGTGCCTCCAGGGCTTGCAGASTGGCTCAGTTGTGTGGGAATTCTCACAAAATTCCCCAGAACTCCAKAAATGCCATAGTGATGGTGAACAATCCAGCAGCATTAGGGCCAACACACCAGGGAATCTGGGGACAGAGGCAGGAGGGAGGGATCCTTCAGCAGGGTCTGTGAGCCCCATGTTCAGGCCTTCAACCCCATCCCCATGGTTTGTGGAGAGAGCTGGGATCTTACCTGGGCTGAATCTCTTCCAGAGGTGCCTTTTTTGTCCCCTTGGCTGCAGGGGACACTGAGGTGGCTCCATCCCACTGCAGCAGAGTGGGGAAGTCCCATGGATCTGGGCAAGAGCTATTCCAGCACCTCTGGAGGTGGCTGGTGCCTTCTGCTTTTTTTTACTCATTTTTCCTGCTGCTGGCACTGGGCACTGTGTCCTGCAGGGTTCAGCAGTGGGGACATGGATGGAGTGTGCAGAGTCAYCCCACAGCTTTCTGGGAAGCAGCTGCAAGTGGGAATTGCTTACAAGAAGCTCTCCTGGGAATGCTGCAGTGCTGAGGGCTGGAGGAAAGCAGCTCTGCATCCATGGTTTGCATGAAGGGAAAGTCACTGGACTGAAATGCCAGGAATAAACAGGAAGGGGCAGGRGAAGTTGTTGTTGTTAGAGATGTTGGGGTTGGTGGTGGTTTGGGGTTTCTTTTGGACTTCCCCAGCAGCCAGAGCAGCTCAAGGAGCAGCACAGGAGGGTGTGTGGGTAAAACCCAGCCTCTTCCCAAGCCAGTGGCCAACCCTTGGTGGGTTCTGCTCAGCCAGGATTTCACCATGTGTGTTACTGAATCACTTGCTAACAATCTGAGGGCAGAGAAGCAGCCCCAGACAGATTCTGAGCAGAGATCCTGAACTGCCTGGGGTCAGGGCCTTTCCTCTGTGATCCCTGAGGTCTCTGCAGGGACTCCCAGGCCAGATGTGACCCTGTGGGATGACTCCAGTCTGGTTTCTCTGCCATGATCACAGAGCAGACACACACCAGCTGCACTGGTGCATCTGGAGATCCTTTTCCCCTGCTGCTAAAGGAGCTTCAGGGAGAACCAGCTACCAGAGGAGCTGGAAAACCTCAGAGGATGCTGTTCCCTGGGCTCTCAGTGGTGGCTGGATCAGGAAGAAGACCTCGAGCTGTGCAGGACTGAGAATAAAACGTGGGGTTTGGCTTGGGGCACTCCCAGTTCCCCAGAAGCACTGGAATTCCTGCCTGCTCCGGGGTGGAGCTTCCTTCCCAAGGGCTGGCAATCCACAAGCAGCTGTCTGAGGAGTGAATCAGCCAGGCTGGAGGTACTTTTGGAGAACCAGGTCCTGCTCCCAGTGCCAATTGTTTGTGCAAAATGGCACTGAGAGCAGGCCACGTGTGATCAAACACAGGGAGTGGAGGAGGCTGCAGACTGCAGTGACCCYGTGAATCATCTCCTTCCAGATGCTCAGCAGATCCTCACCAAGTGCAGTTTCCAGCCCTCAAGTGTTTTCAATTTGTTSAGAGATCCAGTTTAGCAGGAGACAAAGAGGAGCATCTCTTCCTTGCTGGACTGAGCTTGATTTTTACCCTTGCAGCAAAAATTTCCCACTCCCACTGGGGCTCCCTGCTGCACCTCTGGTTTGCTTCTGCAAGGTGGGAATTTTTGGAGGGTTAAGAGCAGGATGTGAAGGTGAGACAGTGCTGAGCATTTCTTGGGTGGGGTATTGGCCTTTTTTTTTTGCAAAGAAGAGAGGAAATCAGTATCTAAGAAGAGCAATATATTGTGATAAAGAATGATTCTGCTTCCCTCCTCTGTGCTYGTGGGGTCTTCCTGACCAGGGACTCACAAAGACAGGGGATGAAGTTGTAGCTCAAAGGCAGGAAAATCAACTGCATGATTTAGCAATTTATATCCATGGATATAATGCTGAAGTGAGGATTTTTGGGGTTCATTGGGTGATGTTTTCCAGGCAGTTGTTCCCATTCTGTGTTGGATTCTTCCTCCTGAAGTGCAGCACTTTGTACATGACTTCTCTTGCATGTTGTAGCCTTTGGAGCAGCTCTTCCAGTGAGCTGTTTTTTAATACAATCACAGAATTGTTTAGGTTGGAAAAGCCTTCCAAGATCATGGAGTCCAACCATTCCCCCCAGCACTGCCAGGGCCACCACTGTCCCATGTCCCCAAGTGCCAYATCCACACAGCTTTTAAATCCCTCCAGGGATGGAGACTCCACCACTGTCCTGGGCAGCTGTGCCAGGGCTGGAAAATCCTTTCCAGGAAGAAAATTTCCCTAATACCCAACCTAAATCTCTCCTGAGGCCATTTCCCCTTGTCCTGTCCCTGTTCCCTGGCAGCAGAGCCCGACCCCCCTGGCTGTCCCCTCCTGGCAGGGAGTTGTGCAGAACCACAAGGTCCCCCCTGAGCCTCCTTTGCTCCAGGCTGAGCCCCTTTCCCAGCTCCCTCAGCCTCTCCTGGTGCTCCAGACCCTTCCCCAGCTCCATTCCTTTCCCTGAACATGCTCAAGCACCCTGCCAGTCCTGTCCTTCAAATCATTCTAAGTTCAAATGATTAGAAGTTGAAGGGATTCCTGATTTTTGTTGTTCCCTATGGCATTGATGTTTGCCTTGTCCTGGTTTTCTAAGACCTCTGGGACAGAGGTTCTTGCTGGGTTTAGAAGCACCTAAAACCACATTTTGTGTTCCTTTTTCACCTTTCTTCCCACTCAGCAGTGACCACAGGGCTGGAGAGTCCTTGGCTGAGTTACTCAGTTCAGTCATTAAGGAAGTGGTGCAGGTTGGGATGGGAGAGGGACCATCCTGTACCAGCTGCTTTTCAGGCCACTTGGGGCTCCTTCAGAGCACCTGGTGGATAATTCTCTGAGCTCATATCCAAAATATTAAAATTMATCTTGGGAAGAGCTTCAAGAGGCCTCACAACTCGATTTTAGCAGGACATCAAAGCCCCATTTCCRTGGAATTATTTTCCAGAGTTGGGCAAGACACAAGATGATGTGGTAAGAGCTGATGAGAACCAGCTACACTGGATCAGAGGTGTGAAATAAATCTGAGGTCAGGCTTTCAGTTTGAGATCTTCTTGCAGAGTCTGGGAGTGACACAAACCATTTCTGCTCTGGTGGAGTGTCCTGACAATTGGTGTCTGTCTGAGTGGATTTCCAGGCCCTTCACTTGTGCTGCTTCCTGCTTTTTGTGCACCAGRGTTTGACACAAGGCAGAACAGCAGCAAACTCCTGATGTGAGCTGCAGGAAATGGTCCTGTGGGAGGCCAAGGATGCAGGGATAAGGAGCAGGAGCTCWTGCTGAGCTCACCTCTGCCTTCACCCCCATCTCTCAGGTTTGCTGGGGTTTTTTGCACCCTGAGAGTTGATGRTGGAGTTGGACAGAGAGCCCAGGCCAGGCAGCTGCTTTGAGGAGTTGTTGATTCTTTTCTTGTCTTTAAAAGTTCTCTCAGCCCAGGGTGATGTTCCCAGGAAGGCAGAAAAGCACAATCTGCCCCTCCTACAATGGCACCTGAACTTTTATCATCTAAACCACGTTAACAATGTTTTCCTCTCAGTACCAATGACTGACCCAGGTCAGACACTGAAATCTCACCACAACCCAATCAAGGAAAGGCCCCCAGCCCTGCAGAGATGGAGGGGAAGGAGGAGCAGGAAAAGGACAAAAAACACCCCCAGATTCCTCCATCTTTGCCCCATTCTATCTATACAGTAAAATGTAAAAATTCTATTTTTTCACCCTGTGAGCTGACAAAAATCACACCAATCAAACCCACGTGGACTTCCTTTCCTTTTTTAAGAGTGGCAGTGTTTTCCAGAGAGTTCAATCAAAGGAATAGGGATTTATGACTCTTTTGGCTCTGTCCCAAGACCCTCGGGGTCTCAAGCCTCCAGAGACCCACAAAGGGGTAACCTGGTTTCCCACCCCCTCCTCATGGAATGGAATCCCAGAATGGGTTGGGTTGGGAGAGACTTTGAAAGCTCCATCTCATTCCACCTGTGCCATGGGCAGGGACACCTTCCACTGGCCCAGGTTGCTCCAAGCCCTGTCTAAGCTGGCCTGGAACTCTCAGAGGGGTTCCACAACTCCTCTGGACAACAACAGGGGTTTGTGCAACMCTCAGCTGTGCTCAGGAACTCGTTGGAATATTTGCTCAGCCCTCCCCACCCTTGCATGGGTCGCTGCCTGACCCTGCCCGGTGATCTCACTGCAGAGCACCCTTGATGTGTTTTASATTTTATTGTTTTTCTCTCACTGGTGATTTCCAGGCAAAACTTGGTTGGGTTTTTCCTCAAGTCTTCCAAACTGCTCCAGATTCTCATTTGCTTAAGCCTTTCCAAAAATGTGTTTCCCAGGCTGACTTGCTGGGCTCTGCAGAGGATTCAGCAGGACAGARGAACATAATTTTCCTCCCATGGGCTGCAGATGCTGTTGAGTGTCCATCCCTTTCCTGCGGCACTGGGGGTGCCTTTGCATCCTGCTTCTCCTGATGCCTGAAGTTTTAGCTTTCATGTTTTTCAGGTTCTGTGCTGCCTCAGGTGCAGCTCTGAGCCTCACATTCAGTGCTGTGAGCTCTGCACAGAGCAGGGACACAAAACAAATCCTACCAAGGACAATGGGACAAGTTCTCAGGCCCAAAAGCACAAATGAGGGGGGGCTGAAGGGAGGAACAAGAAGGATGAGACCTCACAGCCTGGAGCTGGAATTGGACAATTAAACCCCAATGTGCAAATGGACCAAAACTTATCAAAGTGTGAGACCTCATGACCAGGGGCCCATTTTGGGTCCATTTTGTGCCCATTTTGTGCCCATTTTGGGTCCATTTTGTGCCCATTTTAGGTCCATTTTGTGCCCATTTTGTGCCCACCTTGGGTGCAGCCCTGGCCAGGCTCTTGTCCTGCCCAAGGTGTGTCCTTAAAGGGCTTTTAAGGAATATCTACTTAATTCTCCAGCTCTGTGCAGTCTCTGTTCCAGCCCAGCCCTCCCAAGGCATCACTCCTCATGGAATGCTGTTGTCCCTACACTTTTCCCTTCAAATTGCTTTCTGCCCCTCAAGCCTTGAGATCAAAACCAGATTGGATGWGTTTTATTCCATCAGCCAGGCCTTTAATGAAAATAGTGATCAGAATCAGACTGAGGACAGGGAGAGAAGAAAGCTTGGCTGGTTTCTCTTGAGAAACCTTCATCATCTGCCCCAGCCCTGGTTTCTGGAGGACTCTTTGCCGTGGTCTGCCTCCATGTGTGTACTTGYCTCTAGGTTTTATCCCATCTTTCCCATGCAGCTTTTGAGTCCTGCTCAAAGATATTCAGGGAAGGAATGAAGATTTCTGGGATAGAGCATTCCTGCCATGGGCATGGACAACTGTCCTTGGTCATGAGGCAGCTCAGGAAGCCAAGGGAAGGGAGGGAGTGAAGCTGGTCAGGATTTAGGTCAGGCTTAGCCATGGACCAAGAGCAGCAGCCTTTGCTGGGCTTCACCCAGCCTAGAGATGAAAGAAATGCTGATGAGGTCCCTGGAAGTGTCCAAGGCCAGGCTGGACAGGGCTTGGAGCAMCCTGGGACAGTGGGAGGTGTCCCTGCCATGGCAGGGGTGGAATGRGATGGGATTTAARGTCCCTYCCAASCCAAACCTTCTGTGACTCCATGATTCTGTGCTGAAGGAAATGCTGGAGTTGCACAAATCAGAGAGCACTCAAGGAACGAACTTCTCATTTGTTTCACTTCTCTACCAATCTCTTGATTTTCCTGCATTGGTGAGCCCCATAAAAAGCCATTTTAGGGCATTTCCCAGGACCCACAGTTGGGCTGACTGCTCTGGAATTCCCAAATGCTCTTCCTTCCCCACTCCCTTCTTGTGAGACCCCTTTCTTAAGGTCCTGCAGATGTCTGCTCGTGGCTTGGGTGGGATCTCAGGAAATYCTGAGCTGGAAGGGATCCACAAGGATCATCCAAGCCCAACTCCTGGCTCTCAGGACAGCCCCAAGAATCCCACTCTGTGCCTGGGAGATTGGAGCATCTCTCTGCCATCCCCTTTCACTGGTCCATGTGCATTTGGCTTCATGCTTGAGGCAGAASAGAGATTTTTCACTATTGAGCAACTTAATAAATGCAAAAACCTTGGCTGCATCCTCCTCCATCGTGCCAAGCTTTATCTTCCCTCTTTCCTGGAAGTGAGTGCCTGCATTATTTCTTTCTCTTGACCTTATTCCTRAGGTATTTCCAACACCATTCCCTTCTGCCTTTTTAGCTCCTGGACACTTGTCTCAGGATTTTGTGGTGTTGCTTGGAGTTACCAGTCTCTGGGAATGAGTGATTTTAAGAGGGAAATGGTCTGTACTCAAAGGGATTTTGTATTTGAGGCTGGATTTTGATGGATTTCTGTCAGCATTAATACAAATATAGACAATAATATCCACCAAGCTACTAAAAACCTCTATTTTCCAACCAATTTATTATTGATTTTAGTTTTTTATAACACTCATGAGTATTTTTTTTCCCATTGCAGGAACCCCAGGGGTTTTGCTGTGCAGGGTGAACTGCTGGGACTGGCCTGTCCTTTGCTCCCAGGAGAATGTCACCCAGGTCCCCACCATGAGGATGTACAAGGAGGGGCAGCACTCAGTGACCTACGGTGGCATGTGGGGAGCTGAGGAGCTGGGCAGCTTCATCCTGCTGTGAGTGACAAATCCCCCAGGGTGGGGACACTGGCACAGCTGCCACATCCTTCTGCTGTCACCAGCCCTGTCCTTGTGCTGCAATTCCTTCTCTGTTATTTTTCATGGGGGTCTCGAGGCTCTCAGTTTGGCTCAGGCTGTTCTCTCTTTGCTGTAACCATCTCTGGGATTTCCCAGGTGATGATTTTTGTCTCTAATGAGGTGTCACACTTGTCCCATCGTGGTGGCACCTCGTTGCATTGAGGTTGCCCTGTTGTCTCTTCATCCCAGAAGCAGAGGAGAGCCCAAAGYTGTTTCTCTGCCTTTCCACAGGAGCCAGTTTTCCTGCCCTCTGAAGCTGGCCACGCTGGATGAAGCAGAAGGATATTTAAGAGGGGAKTTTCCACCTGAGCTCTCATCCCAGCACCAGCCCTCACTCCTGGGGGTTTTTAGCACAGCCACCACGGAAGGTTTGTTGGGATTGGTGGGTTCAGCACTCCCCAGCTTCATTCCTGGTGGGACAGGGGTTGGAAGTTCTGCCTGGCAATGCCTTGCTCAGTTTTCCAGTGAGGGGTGATTCCAGCTGTGGGATTTCAGATCCATCCCCTGGCTCAGGGGACATTCAGCTGCCAGGTTTGCTGCACCCACTGTGGGAGTAGAAATGTCCCAAGCCTTGTCCCTGTTGTATCTCCTGATTCTTTATCCCAAAGAGTTTGGTTCCCTTTATGTGCTCCTTCAAAGTAGTTACAGGCTGGCATTAAATTCCCTCTCAGCCTGTGGTTTAGCCCAGATCCATCAGCCTCTTCCTGCWGCCCATGTACAACATGTCCCAGCAGATTCTTCCTTAAAAAAGGAAGAGATCCACTCTTGGACCTTGCTGACTTCTCCTGAAGAAGTGGTAGCCTCAGTTCTTGTAACACACAATCCAAAACATTTAATTTTTTATAAAGCAGAACAGCAGTAAGGTAAAATAGAAGTTTCCTGCATCAGAAGGAATTAAATTTTAATAACTCAGTGAAATCCACCTGTGGATTTTTGAATAAGTGGACACAGAAATGCAATGTGTTAGCAAGGAAGAGGGAATAAAGCCAGTGTGGAGAGAGAATCAGGCAAATCACAGAATCCCAGAATGGTTTGGGTTGGAAGGGACCTTAAAGTCCATCCCATTCCACCCCTGCCATGTGCAGGGACACCTTCCACTATCCCAGGTGGTTCCAAGCCCCATCCAGCCTGGCCTTGGACACTTCCAGGGATCCAGGGGCAGCCACAGCTTCTCTGGGCACCCTGTGCCAGGGCCTCACCATTGGGAGCTGAGATCTTCCAACCCCACACTCTCAGTTGCCAACTTCCCCTGGGAATTTCTGCCTCAAAAATAGGAGAACTTCCTGATCTTGCTTAAGATCAAACTTTCAGATTATTTCTCATTTTAAAGCTCCCTTGTGCCTCTAAACTTTGGTTTAATGCAAACCAAGCTACTTTCTCATGTGAGAGAGTCCAGAKGGAAGAGGTAAGARCAAGACAGGATGCCTGGAACCAACTGGAAAWCACTTGGGCTGTGTTCCTGAGCCTGCTGACAGCCAATTCTCTGCCTTCCTCTGGAGATCTAATCTGGGAAATACAGCAGGACATCCTACTGATCCCAAAAAACCTTTAATCCAGCCCAGAGGAGCTGCCCCTGGATCCTGGAAGTGTCCAAGGCCAGG
>CADDXX010000889.1:170171-182059 GCA_902810485.1 Alauda arvensis | reverse complement strand
GGAAGGCAGCAGGGTCTTCGTGCTCATCCACCTCCCTGTGTCAATGCTGCTGCTCAAGTGAGGTGAGATCACCAGGGCCACCGATGTTATCAGCTCCCTCTTCAACCATTTAACAACAAAAAGCCAATAAAAGCCGTGTTTATCTGGATAAACCGCAGCTCTGCCTCCCTCGGGGGTGCAGAGCTGATTTCCTGGCTGATAGGGACCAACTGCGGCTTCAGACCACAGCTCTGCTCTTCTGGTGGGGCTTCATTTCAGGGGACATTTGGATGTGCTTCAGGAGCCTTTCAGGTGGTGTTTAAATGATCAGAACATAAAACAGAGATACACACGCACCCAGAAAAGGATTATGTGCTCATCTGGAAAGCAAAACAATTTATTGTCCAAAACAACAGGAAATTCTCCRTGCACTCCTTGTGTGCCCTTTCCAGCTCAGGATATTCTGTGATTGTCTGATCTGTTCCCATCCTTCAGGAATCCCACAAAGCCAGGCTGGCAGCAGTGCTCAYTGCAGGGCAATACAGGGAATATTAAAAGTGTCTGTTGTGTTTCCCATCTTTAAAAGCTTTTAGAGGGAGTGGTCTCAAAACCGTGAGACACTGGAAGCAACCACGGTGTTTCTTCCAAGTTTTTCAGCCTTGGAGCAGAACCAGGGTGGTGAGAGACAAGCCCTTGTTTTGGAATGTGGATTTTCCAAATCGGCTGAGAATTTCCGAATTCCCAGCCCATGCTGCAGCACTGATGGGCAGCCACAGTCCCTCCTGGCGAACCTCACTGCGTGGCCAGGATACAGCAGAAGAGGCGGCTGCAGCGGGGAGAGGCAGGACAGGACAGGATGCCCGGGAGGCAGATGCTGCCAGGCAGGAGGAGCAGGGCCACGGGAAGCACAGATCTGCCTGGACAGATTCCAGCAGCGCTGCCAGGATGCGGAGCAGGACAAGACCTGGTGAGCTGGCTCATGTCCCCGGAGCTCATCTGGGGCTGGGTGGGGACAGGGAGGCTGGAAGGGACACTGAGTACCAGTCCCTCCATCGCAGCCTGGCAGAGATGCTTTCCCTGCAAGGCAGGTTCCTCTCCAGCCCGGCTTGGCCGCGGTCCCTGCCCCGGAGCAGCCGCCCCAGCCGCAGGGCCCTGCCGGCGGTGGCGGAGCCGTGTCCGGGAAGGTTTGCCCGGAGTTCCCGGGTGAGGCTGGGCTGCAGCCGAGGGTGTCTGCAGCAGCCTCCTSCAGAGCTCAGCCCACCCCTGGGGACATCCAGGGTGATGCAATCCATCCTGGTGCCCTGGGTGTGTGCCCTGTGCCCTTGGCATCACGGCCTGAGGGGATGGAGAAGGATCCCGCAGCTGCCTGGTGTGTCCGTCATTGTCCCCACCCCAGTGTGTCCCCTCCCAAACAGCTCCCCACAATGCCCCTGCTGCCTGTCGGTGTGGGGACCAAACAGGGACAATCTGGGGACAGACAGACAGACAGACAGATGTTGGTCCAGGGCTGGGAAGGGATTGACTGATTCGTGCCATAACAGCAGAGCTGGAGGTGGGGAAGGTGCAGGATGGAGCTGGGATGGGAGATAAGGGGTGGTGGCTGAGCAGGATGGGGTTCCTCACGACACAGGGTGGTTCTTCCACCTGCCACTTCCATTCCTAAAAATACAAATGGCCCAGGAAAGTGCCCCCAGCCCCCAGCCTGTTGCTTGCAGGGTGGCCAGGATGGAGTTTCCATCCCTTTTCCCCAGGAGTTGGGTCTCAAGGACATCACTGCCTCCGTCCTCCTGGATGGGGATGGGGATGGAGCTGGGAAGATCAATCCAAACCAGCTCCTCACAGAACACCTTCTGTCTGTATTTTCCCTTCCCACAGCCGTGCTCCTGGCACTGCACCCACTGCTCTGCTCTCCTGCTCCATTCCCAAACCAGGTCCATGCAGGGTCCTCACACGCAGTACTTGAAGTCAAAATCCAGGCTGGAAGAGCAACAACCACCCCACGGTAACCCCTTCCCAGAGCCTTTCCTGCTGCTCCTGAGAAGCAGGAGCCCCTAGGGTGCCATGGGGGGAGCAGGAGTGGCACGTCCCCTTTGGGACTTTGCTGCTCATTGTCCATTGTTCCCTCTTGGCTCGGCGGAGCCGCCGTGGAGACGGGGAGCGATAAGTGGGGAGAGGGCAGCGCTGGCTTCCTGCTCCCCGACAGGTTATTTCCCGACCTCTCCTTAGGTAAACTCAGCCCTTCACCTCCCTGAGAGTTTGCTTTGCTCTCCCCCACCCYTCCAGCACGGCGTGGGGCCCAGGAGAGCGGCCCGGCTCTATTAATAGCCCGTGGAATTGCCAAATCCCTCCCGTGTGTTGAAAGAGTGGCTGCGAGCCCATGATTCAGCTCCGCGGTAACGCACGGGACGTTCCCCCAGCATGGCCCTGGTGGGAGAGCTCCCGGCTCTGCTGCAGCCCTGCAGGGCAAGCTGGGGACATGGGGAAGAACCCATCAGCTGGGATTTCTTGGTCCTCTTGCTCAACTTGATGGTGTTCTCCAGCCACTGCCCGAGCTCACTCTGCGCATGGATCCACAAAGAGTAAAATCCTGGAGCCTCAGAGAGGGCAAAGCCATGGAATCATTAAATCCTGGAACCATTTCAGTTGGAAAAGACATCTAAGATCAAGTCCAACCGTTCCCCCAGCACTGCAAATCATGTCCCCAAGTGTGTTCACGCAGATTTTAAATCCCTCCAGGGATGGTGGCTCCACCACTGCCATGGGCAGCTCTGCCTTTCCATGAAGGAATTTTCCCTAATATCCAATCTAAACCTCTTCTGGAGCAACTTGAGGCTATTTCTTTTTTTTTTGTCCCCAGGGCTGAAACAGGCTCTTGGGGTATAAATCCATGGTGTCCCTATCCCAGCCTTGCTCCATGAGCAGTCCTGCCCAGAGGASAGGGGAGAGCAGAACCTCAGTGCAGTGCATGGAGCATCTCCTCAGGCTCCTGCTGAGTTTGAAATCTTGGAGTCTTCTTAAGCTGGGCTTGTGAGTTGAGCTCACGTTGGGGAGTGGGAGCTCTGCAGGGCTGAGGTGMCTCCCTGTGGATCCTGGAGCTGCTGTGGGAGAAGTGAGCCATGGGGAGAGGTGGGATCCTGGATATGGATGTACAAGGGGTGGATCCTGGATATGGAACTACAAGGGATGCTGCAGCTGGGAGGGTTCAGCACAGGCAGGGAGCAGGCAGGGAGCCCCAGCTGTGAGCAGGGCCAGGCACCAACACCAAGGCAAATATTTGGAAAGGCAGTTGCTACCCAAAAACAGCTGGAAAAGCTTTCAGGAGCAAAGCTGGAAGAGTGTCTGTGGGCAGCAGCCAGAGTCCCCCAGCCCAGGGAAGCTCCCAGACACAGGGACAGAGATGGGAAAGGGGAAYGACCAACATCTGTCCATGAATTACCCTTCCTGTGGCAGTGGGGGGATCTGTGGGGCTTCCTCTGGAGACACCCCATCCCATGGACCTGGAAGCTGAGTAGGGGAAAAGCAGCATCATCCTCCTTGTCAATACAGGGATGCTGAAATGTGGGTACCAGCATCCAGGTAATCTCATTTGCTCCCAGGAATCAGCACCTTTGGATTCCAAGGGGCTGTGAGCTTTTGGAGGGCACGAGGTGACAGGGATGTAGCAGATTCCCCACTCCAGACACCTAGCTTGGAGCTCAGAAACCTCAGGCTGCTCCCACTGAGCCAGAGCTGGGTGTAAATCCAAGCAGGCAGCAGGGACAGGCACCAGGAACATCTGGATGGGATTCCTTGACAGGCAGATGTGTCCAGAGTCAAACCCTGCCTTTTCCTGAACCATCCCTGGGGTCCTGCMTTTCCCTCCTGCTGAATCCCACTGTCTCTCCCCAAATCCCCACACACTCCCCAGGAAGGGCACAGCCCCCAAAGGGACACATGGCRGGTGACAAAACCCATCTCCAGGTGTTGGGAATGAGCTGAGAGGACAAGCAGGGTGGGAACGACCCACTTGAGTTTGAGTCACTTGGCCACTGTCCCCTCCCGGGTCCCCACCCTGGTGACACTCATCCTTCCTCCTCCTTTCAAGAAGAGCATGAAAAAGATGAGCTGGCAACTCTGCCCCACCATGCTCAGGGGCTCTGTGACACCAGCTGAGAGCCCCGGAGGGACAAAGCCCAAAAGCTCCAGGGCTCTTGTCCCTCCTTGCTCTTCCCCTCGGGCTGGGGAGGAGGCAGCAATGAGGCTCCAGGTGCAGGCAGGATCCTCTTTCATTCCTTCTTTCATTCCCTCTCCTGCTCCGAGGCCAGGCTGAGCTCCTCACTGGAGTCTTCCCTATCAGGGATGCACTCAAAATGCTTTGGGARCCTTAATTAAGTGCTGGCTTAATTATAGGGCTGGCTGTGACATTCCTGTGTCCCTGCGTCCCACCTGGCAGTGCTCCATGTTCCCACTCATCCCCGTCCCTGGGGCATCAGCAAAACCCAAAATCCATCAATAAAAAAGCCACCAAACCCCAACCTGTCTGTTTATCCTCACTCCATGATTTCCAGGGGTGTTGGAGACAGGATTTGGGAATGTCTGTGGCTTCCAGCTTGGACATGATGCTGCAGCCTTGTTTGCTCATGTTGCATGTTTGAGATTGGTCCCAAAAAAGTTTGCAGGTCCCAGCTGGGAATGTGTCACCTCCTGTGTGGCACCATCACCATCCCCAAGGACACCAGGGTGGCCATCCTGGGTGGCACCCATCCTTCTCTCTCCRTGTGCATCCAGAGGGACACCCAGTCCTTTCTCCCAGTTTGGGGGCAGATGTGTCCCTCACTCCCCCAGGACTGGGATGCCCAGCAGGGACTGTCCCCACTGCTGGCACTGGGCAAACAGGGACCTCTGTCCCTGGGTGTGCAGCAGCTCAGGAGAAAGCCATGGAGAGTSAAGTGGGAGGGTGGGAATGTGATTCAGGCTGTGTCACCCCAGGGCTGCCCTTGCCAGAGGAAATCCCTCTTGATTCATGGCCTGGGAAGTCCTGTGGTTTTTTGGGAGCGCGGTGACCCAGCAATGCCACCCCACAGCAGAGAGGGCTCTGGGTACTGGGACACTGCCAGGTGCCAGCTCCCCACTCCCCAGCCTGGCCACAGAGGATGCAGGGAGGCAGTGACATTCCAGGGATGACACACAGGTCACCAAAATGCTCCTGGGCTGAGTAAGAGAGAAAGCTGGAATTKTTTCCCCAGCAGGGATTTCTCTCTTCCTTTCACAGTTTTAAGGACTCTGCTCCAGCTGGGACAGGTCTCACAGATTTTACTTTCTCTGACCTGACTYTACTCTGCAGTCTGGTTCCCAGGGAATGGGAAAGGCTTCCCAACACAGCCCAGCCTCCTGATGGCACAGCTTCAACTATTCCCCATGTCCTGCCATGTCAGAGGGGCCAGCTGGCTGCAATCCCCAGCTTTTCCCCCTGGAAGGACACCCCCTACATCCCTCATCCCCACAATGTGTTCCCCACCCATGGATAAATCCCTGGATAGCCCCCAAGTGCCTTGGGGGTAGGGATCCCTTCACAAAGGGGCTGGGTTGGTTTTTGGGAACCGCTGTCCATCACCAGCTGAGGTTGTTCTGGCTTCCCTTGTCCTTGGACTCGTTCCCTAAATCCCAGCTCATGTCTGCTGCTGGAGACAAATTACAGAGAGACCTCCAACGTGAGCCAGCAGGGCCAGCCCTCCACATTCCTACACAGATCCCAAGCAGATCTGTGYCTTTAGGATATGAGTTAAAGCCATTTAATCACAAGCCTCCTGTTGTCCATTTCCTTTGGACCTCCTCAGCTTTCCATGATTTTTCTTCTTGAGCAACAACATCCCTCTGAGATCCTGGGGGTGGCTGGGAATTGAGTCATGCAAGGGCTGTGCAACCCTGCTCTGCTCCCTCCCACTCCACGGATCTTCCCTGATCCCCCACAGTCCAAACTCCTCTGTGCACCCACCCTCCTGTGCAGGGAAATCAGAGCTCCAGTGGTGCTGGGAACGTCCTGGGATATGGAGCCAGCCTGGGAGAGCTGGGAGTGTCCACCTGGAGGAGAGAAGGATCCAGGGAGAGCTCAGAGCCCCTTCCAGAGCCTGAAGGGGCTCCAGGAGAGCTGGAGAGGGACTGGGGACAAGGGATGGAGGGACAGGACACAGGGAATGGCTTCCCAGTGCCAGAGRGCAGGGATGGATGGGATATTGAGAAAAAAGTTTTGGCTGTGAGAGTGAGGAGGCTCAGGCACAGAGTGCCCAGAGAAGCTGTGATTGCTCCTGGATCCCTGAAGTGTCTCAGTCCAGCTTGGACAGGGTTTGGAGCACCCTGGGATAGTGGAAGGTGTCCCTGCCCATGGGAGGGAGTAGACTGGGATGAGCTTTAAGATTCCCTCCAACCCAAACCACTCTGGGACTGGGATTCTGTGATTCTGAGGTAGCTTTGCTTGGACTACCAGCCAGCTCCATTTTCTTGCCCAGCTGGAGAAAGGTGACTTTGTGTCCCTGCCAGCCCTCATTCCCAGCTGGAAGTGCTGACATTGGTCATTTTATTCTCTGCAGAGCTCAGCTCTTGCTCATCCCTCCTYGCTCTCCTGGCCATTGCCCTCTCTCTCACAGTGACCTCTGCCTGCCCTGTCCTGCTCTAATATCCCCAACACGAGGCYCTGGGGGATTTTCCAGACCACAGCAGCTGTTGGGAATGTCCCACAAACTGGATTTTCAGCCAGCTCCTTGTCCCCTTCCATACTAGCTGTCCCCCCTGGAATGTGGGGACACCCAGCTCCCCTCAGCTGCTGCCATCCCCTACAGATCCCCCAAGAGGGCAAGGATGTCCTGCTCAAGGACAGTGACCCCACAGGAGGACAAGGACAYTCTAAAAGGGGTTTAGAGCCTCCATGAGGATGAGAATCCCACAATGACTCCCTAGAAGGACAGGGATCACCCATGGGAGAGCAGGGACCCTGCTGCCAGGACAAGGATCTCACAGTGGCTCCCTAAAACAGACCCTGCCAGGATGGGGACCCCAWAAGTGTCCCCTGTTAACTGTGGCCCTGTGGGCTGCCAGCAGCCTTCCACTCCCAGGAAGGAGCCAGCAAATCCAAGCAGGGGTGAAAGGGCAATTAAATAGGATTTGAAAGATGCACTGGGCACTGCTGTGTGAAGGAAAGTCTGAGAGAAAACACACCCACGAGAAGAAATCCTCCCTGGCTTAGCAAGTCCTTCTAAAAACACACAATGACTTCAGAAAAATGTGACAAAACACATTTTCTCTCCCCAGAGRGAAAAAACTAGAGAAAAGCAGCAATGTGATGGTGTCTGGGGACTGGAGCTCAATCCTTGTCCTGGCAGGGGTGGGGAATGTGCTCCAGGGGCTTTGGGTGGGCAGGATGGGGGYGTGGGGGCATTGGCAGCAGATATCCCTGAGAGCATCTCTGCMATGCCCAGGCAGAGCTGATCCCCCTCAGAAAGCTGTCAGATGCTCAGTATTTRCTCCCAAACAGAAGGGATGTGCCACCCCTGGGCCCTCCAGCYCCCTCTCCAAGGGAGATTATTGATTATAAATGCTGCAAATCCTGATGTATCCCAACAACATCCATCCCAGTCATGAATAATTAAGGCAATAGCTCTTGTGAAGCTCTGGAGAAGTGTTTGGCACCRTGGGAGCACTGGCTGCTTGAAGCTGAGCCCAGTCTCTCCGTTGGAAGTGGCACCAGGGGCAGGAAAATGCTGTGCCCAGGGAGGCAGAACCGGGCACGGTTTGTGGTTTGAGCAGAAACTCCAACAAGGAGGAAAGTGCTGAGCAAACCCCTTGGGGAAGGAGCTCTCTGAGGGGGAGATAGCTGCTTGGAGCAGCTGATGTCCTGCCCTGGATGTCCTGGGGTTTGGGTTTGGTCCCTGAACCCTCTCAGGCACATTCTGTCCCAGGATGCTCCCAAGGTTCCAGTTCCCAGAGCATCTTGCAGGGAGTGCTGAGGTTTCTAGGGCTGATTTGGCTGTCAAAATTGGGGAATGCAAAAGGTAATGAATGGGAGGGAAGATGGCAAAATGCCACACACKGAGAAACCAGCCAGGCACAGCAATTCCAGTGGTCAGAAACACCAGGACAGAGCYCTGAAGTTTTTCCCTTTTCCTCTTTCCCCTTCTCCCTTTGCCCTTTTCTCTTCCMYTCTCCCATTCCCTTYCCCTTTTYYTTGTCCCCTGTCCCCTCTTCCTTTCTATTTTCTCTTGCCCCCTTTCCCTTTTCTCTTCCATTCCCCTGACCTCCTTCCCCTTTCTTTTGTTCTGTCTCATCTCCTTTCCATCTTCTCTTGCCCCATTTCCCCTTTCCCATTTCTCTTCTCTTTCTCCCACCCCCTTCCTCTTTCCCCCCTTTGCTTCCCCTTTCCCTTGTCCCCTGTCCCCTCTTCCTTTCTTTCCTCTTACCCCCTTTCCCTTTCATTCCCCTTTTCTTTGTTCCCTGTCCCTTGTCCCCTTTCCACCTTCTCTTGCTCCATTTCCCCTTCCCCATTTCTCTTCACCTTTCCCTTGTCCCTGTCCCCTTTTCCTTCTCTTCCCATTTTTCCATCCTCCTTCCCTATCCTGTGTCCCTGCCCTCTTTCCCTTTTCCCTTTCCCCCATCCCCTTTCCCTTGTTCCCCGTCCCTTATCCCCCTTCCCTTCTCTCTTGCCCCCTGTCCCCTGTCCCCATCCCCCTTTACAGAGGCTCCTCCTTGTCCCCAGCAGGGCCATTGTCCCTCAGCAGGCAGGAGGGATTCCGGGAACAGCCCGAGGGATGCCGGGGATGCTGCTGACCCCGGGATGCTGCTGACCCCGGGATGCTGCTGACCCGGGGATGCTGCTGACCCCGGGGATGCTGCTGACCCGGGGATGCTGCTGACCCTGGGATGCTGCTGACCCCGGGATTCTGCTGACCCCGGGATGCTGCTGACCCCGGGGATGCTGGAGGAAGCAGGAGCACTCCACAGCTTTCCAAAACTGATGCCTGACGTGATCATTCCGAGCTGATGAGCAGCTTCCTCCAGCAGCCCCAGGGAGCTCTTGGCAGAGCCCCTCGGCAGGGCACGGGCTGCTCCTGCCTTCCCCAGGCACTGATTTGCTGGGAGCAAACCCCGAGGACTCATCCCGATGGATCTGTGCTCAATCCAGCCTCTGCAGGGCCCTCGCAGAGACCTCCCAGCTCAATTCCCAGCCCCGGTTGCATGGAAAAGGTCTGGAGCAGAGGAAGCAGCAGCTGCTCATGACAAATAAATGTTGTCTGGTGTACACATCCCCTCCCCATGACAAACCCCATGGCTCTGCGGGGCCAGAGCTCTGGTAGCACGAATGGCCAGGGATAAACAGGCTCCAAACCGCCCTGGAAAGGCTTCTTGTAAACAGAGACTGTTCTTTTTAACTCTGTTCAAAACTCTGTCTGCTTTTGATGTTTCACATCTGTGCTTGCCCTCGCCATTTCCTCCTGCCCCCACAGGAGCAGATTGATAGAAGCTTGTCCCTGCTGCAGTGTTTAGGATTGTGGGGTCCCTATAAACGGCATCCATAAAGGATTTATCCATGCCAGTTCTGCCAACCAGTGCTGTGCTGCTTCTCCAGCCCCTTCCAGGAGCAGAGGGAGGAGGGTGGGGAGGAGAGGGGTGCTGGAATGGGTTTGGGGAGGGTGATGTTCTCCCAACACCATTTCCAGCASCATGGAGGGGAAACTGAGGCACAGMAACCMCAGAATCCCAGAATGGTTTGGRTTGGAARGAAYCTTAAAGCTCATCYCATTCCACCCCTGCCATGGGCAGGGACACYTTCCRYTAYCCCAAGTTGTTCCAAACCCCATCCAACYTGGCCTTGAACACTTCCAGGAATGGGACATGCCAGACTTGAGGGCTGGAATTTTGACTATGGCAGCGTCCAGCTGTTCAGAAAACCAAGATTTCCAGGTGGTTTTTCCAGAGAGTTTTTAATTCAGCCACAAAATGGCACCTTCTGCATCTGGGGCAGCCCTGCAGGACCCACAGCCAAACCCACAACAGCGCTGGCACGTGAAACCCTACAAAGATTTATGGCCTGGCTTGCTTGGAAACCCCAGGACCTTTGCTCTCCTCCTCACATGAGCTCAGCTCACGAGGCTGCCAAAGGGGTCCTGGTTTTTCCTAATAAGTGTGGTTTTTTTAGGAGAGGTCACAGGTTCATCACACAGGGCAGGATGGCGAGAGATCCATCCACGATGCCTCGAAGCTTTTATGGCCCCTATAAAATCCAGATGCTCGATGTGAGTTTGACACTGTTTAGTCTCCTGGTCTGGGAGATTTAGGTGGCTTTGGGAACAGCCCCAGCGCTGGCAGATGGGCAGAATTCCCCGTGGATTTGATGGACGTGGATGTTTTTTGCACATTTCAGGGAAAGCCAGCTAMAAAAAAAAGCAGCATGGGAAACCCTGGCAGTTTCCAGGAGTGTCCCCAGCACATTGCTCTCCTCAGGCTGCTCAGTGCCTCTTCCAAACCTCTGGAAAAGCCTGTGGGCACTGGGGAAGCGCCATCCCTCCCTCCCTGTGGATGCATCAGCCACATGGAGAGCAGGGGTAATAAATTCCCTCACACCTCATCGGGGTGCTCCTGAGGGACAGGACTTTCTCCGGGGCCTGCACAAACAGCACTGCCCTCGGACACTCCCCGAGGCACAGCCGCTGTATTTTTAGCTCCACATCCCAGTCAGGCTTGTAAAACTTTCCCTTCTCTCTGTTTGCAGTCACTCGTGGATCATCTCGGAGCTCTGGCTGGATTTTTCCCAGTCCTTGTGTTTGGTTTTCTGGTTGGATGGGCCCTGGATGGAGGGGGGAGCTCTGGGGGGCTCTGCTCCATCCAGCCCTTTGGCTGGGTGTGTGTTTGGGATAAAGGATGGATCAGGGAATTCAGGGATGCAGGGATACAGGGATTCAGGGATACAGGGATACCAGGATACATGGATTCAGGGATTCAGGGATTCAGGGATTCAGGGATTCAGGGATACAGGGATTTAGGGATACAGGGATATAGGGATACAGGGATTCAGGGATACAGGGATACAGGGATAGAGGGATTCAAGGATACCAGGATACAGGGATTCAGGAATACCAGGATACATGGATTCAGGGATACAGGGATTCAGGGATACAGGGATTCAAGGATACAGGGATTCAGGGATGCAGGGATTCAGGGACACAGGGATACAGAGATTAAGGGATTCAGGGATAGAGAGATTCAGCAATTCAGGGATAAAGGGATACAGGAATACAGAGAGTCAGGGATTCAGATATACAAAGATACACGGATACAGGGATACATGATTCAGGGATACAAGGATTCAGGGATTCAGGGATTCAGGAATTCAAGGATTCAGGGATACAGGGATTCAGAAATACAGGGATTTAGGAATTCAGGGATTCAGGGATAAACGGATACAGGAATACATGATTCAGGGATACAGGGATTTAGGGATTCAGGGACACAGGGATACAAGGATTCAGGGATACAGGGATTCAGGAATTCAAGGATTCAGGGATTCAGAGATACAGGGTTACAGGGATACAAGGATACAGGGATTCAGGAATTCAAGGATTCAGGGATTCAGGGATATAGGGATACAGGGATACAGGGATACAGGGATACAGGGATTCAGGAATTCAAGGATTCAAGGATTCAGGGATATAGGGATACAGGGATACAAGGATACAGGGATTTAGGGATTCAGGGATTTATGGATTCAGGGACACAGGGATACAGAGATTCAGGGATTCAGGAATACAGGAATACAGAGATTCAGATATACAAAGATACAGGGATACATGATTCAGGAATTCAAGGATTCAGGGATACAGGGATTCAGGGATACCCGGTCCAGCCCCATGCCAGGATCCTCCTGCTCACCCTCCCGGCACACC
>CADDXX010000889.1:139076-158403 GCA_902810485.1 Alauda arvensis | reverse complement strand
ACACAAACCCTGTGAGGGGCTGGAACACAAACCCTGTGAGGGGCTGGGGACACAAACCCTGTGGGGAACAACTGAGGGAGCTGGGGTTGTTCAGCCTGGAGAAAAGGAGACTCAGGGCTGACCTTATCACTCTTACAGCTCCCTAAAGCTGCCTGTGCTCAGGTGGGGTTGGTCTCTTGTCTCCAGGCAGCACTGACAGAAGGAGAGGACACAGCCTCAGGCTGCACCAAGGGAAATATAGGTTGAATATTAGGTAAAAGTTTTTCATGGAAAGAATGATAAAGTACTGGAATGATCTGCCCAAGGAGGTGGTGGAGTCACTATCCCTGCATGTGTTTAAAAAACAGACTGGATGTAGCACTGGGTGCCACAGTTTAGTTAAGGTGTTGGTACATGGGTTGGACTCGATGATCTTGAAGGTCTCTTCCAACCTGGACATTCTGTGATTCTGTGTCTTTATAAACAAGCAGTGGAGCTGCTGGTAGATAAAACCAGCACTGGGAGATAAAAGAAACAATGGGAAGGATTCCACTGATTGATGAATGGAAAGAAGATATTTGTCTTTACAAACAAACCCTAGGTTTGCTGATAAATGAAATTGGATATTGAAAGATGAAAGGAACAATTTATGGGGAAAACTCATAAATTCCATAAGACTTAAAAATTAAAGGGGGAAATATAAATGGGGAAAACAAAAATGTATGGGGAAACCCCATAAATTCCATGAGAATTAAAAATTAAAAGGGGGGGTTATACATTAAAGGGGAATCTTTAGGTATGAGGCATCCTGGGAAGTCTGTACCTCTCAAGTACCTCAGCCAGTGGAGAAAGAGAGAAGGACATGCAGTCAGGAAATCAGGATAAATAGGAGGCTGCATCCTCCAAAAACTGGAGAGACCCAGGGGAAATGCCCCATGGCCTCTCCCTTTATTTGAATAAAGTAAAAGGACTCCTCTCTCTCCTTTTTTGACATAAACCTCTGGCATTTGTGGATTAATTTTCCTAAGAGTTGGAATCCATTTCTCCCTTGTCCTGTCACTCCAGGCCTTTGTAAAGAGTCTCTCTCCATCTTTCCCACAGTTCCTTTCAAGTGCTGGAAGGTCATAATTAGGTGACCCCCAAATCCTTCCCTTTTCCAGGCTGAACAACCCCAATTCTCCCAGCCTTTCCTCACAGCAGAGCTGCTCCATCCCTTCAATCAAGGTGCCTCCTCTGGACTCACTCCAACAGTTCCAGGWCCTTCCCGTGCTGGAAGGACCCCAGAGCTGGACACAGCACTGCAGTGGGGTCTCACAACCAGAGAAAAATCACAGGGAGAAATAATCCTGAGCCTGAGCTGCCAAGATCTGGCCCCCAGGCAGCTCTTGTGGGGCGATTTGGGCTGTCACAAGCAGATTTGCTGACTCCACGGGTTTAAATGAACTTTAGATGAAAGCCAGCCCCGTGCTCCACTTCATTCAGAGCCACAAACAAACCCGTGGCTGCTGGGGGAAGTGGTGGCCCTCACCTTGAGACCACACGGCAGCAACAAACGTGGGAGAGGATGAGGGGTGCTGCACCTTTCGTGTCCTTCCTGCCGACTCATCACAGCCCGCGGGGCTTCCTGGAAGGGTGACTCAGCACTCCTTACTCACTCGGGTCACCCGCCACCCCCTCGCTCCGGGCTGGGGACATGCTCTGGATGGGGATGGGCAGCAGGAGCATCCCCTGCCCTGCCTGGGATCCGCTGGGTACCACCCCGGGGTGGCACAGCCGCGGTGTTGCATTTCCAAGTTCTGGGAAGGAATTTGTGGCCTGATGGCTTCGTGTGCCTGGACTGCCCYTGGGAGGAGCAGTGGCTGCTGTGGGCAGCTGGGGACAGGGGAGAAAGTGTCACCCCAAGGAGGCAGCTGGGTTTGAGCCAAAAGCGCAGCCCCACATGGGAGCCGGGCGATGGGAAAAGGGAAGCTGGCTCTGGATGAGGCTGTGTCTGCCACCACAGGGCCCATGGGATCCCGGCCAGGGCTGCTTTCCCAGCCCCTCTGCCCCCAGCACACTCACAGGGCCCTGCCCACGTGTCCCCACCACGGGATTCCGCTTCCTACTGACCGCAGCAGCCAAACTGGGGCTTTTTTTGGGACACAGGATGAGCTGTCCATCACGTGTGGGTTCATGGCCAGGAGTTGAAGTGTCTCTAAGGGCATTGAGGCTCTTGGGGTGCTCACAAGCATCTGGACATTATTCCTTTGTCCTAAAACCCTGGCTCAGCGGTATCCTGTGGTTATTTCCTTTCCCCTTAGGAAAAGCAAGGGAGCATGAAGGGAAGGTAGAGTCTTTTTAACACCAAGAGTATGAAATTAGGACTGGCTGTGCTCCCATCCTTGATGGGGCCACTTTTAGTGGGACCAGCTGACCTCCTGCACTGGGGGGCTCACACACCTGGGCAGGGGCTGGAGGTGCTCCAGAGCCATCGATGCTCCTGGTGGAAAAGCACTTGGAAGGATGAAAAGTGGCCCTGGGGAGGAAAGAGCCCAGACAGAGCCAGGGGACTCACTCTCTCCACTTCCTCACTTTGTTTTGATCCTGGRTTTCTGCTGGAAGCCTCGTGCATGGATGGGGCACGGGATGTGGGCACATCCCTTGGGATGACACGTGCTATGGCCTCTGTGCCAGATCTCTGTTCCTAGCCATCTCCCATCTCTGTGCCTGTGCTCGGTGCTGTTGCAGGCGAGCAGAAACCTCTGTCTAACAGCGAGGTATCTCCAGCTGCATCCACAGAAATCTGGGATAACTCGTGCCACCCAGCACAGATATCCACTGCCTCCAGCCCAGGGCAGCTCCTTCATCCCATCTCTAGGAGTGTAATTGGTTGTTTTGCCATCCCTCACACCACCACYACGAGTCCCTGGATCCTGGGAATCGCAGTGATGCCGTGTGGTCCAGGGGACCCCCAGCCTGTCCCTGCCTGAGCCACATGGCCTGGCCTCGGAGCCTCTGCAGGGTGGGAGGGCACCTCTGCTCCTGCCACCCCATTCTCCTGCCACCCCATTCTCCTGTCACCCTGTCCTGCCACCCCATTTTCCTGCCACCCCATTCTCCTGCCATCCCATTCTCCTGCCACCCCGTCCTCCTCCTGGCACTGTGGATACAGGGAGTGATTCCCCCCCTCTCCCCAAGTGATGTGCAAATTGCCAAGCTCATGCCCGAGCTGGGCTCTCCCAAGCTTTGGGAACAGCAAAGCTTTGACCTCAACCCTCGAGGTCKGGCCAGCAGAGTTGGGGGAAGCTTTATAGCGGCCAGGAGAGAAATGTGGGTGCTGGGGAGAGGGGGACAGCCAGCGACACTCACCGTGAAGGGCAGGGAGCAGATGACGAAGGTGATGGTCATGATGGAGAGCAGCAGGAGGTGGTCGATCTCCTCGGCCATGGAGAAGATGCGCCGGCCGCAGCCGGCGGCGGCTCGGGGCTGCTCGGGGGCGGTGACCCGGCGGGTCCTCTGCCCGCGGCGGTGCATGCGGGCCAGGTTCACGATGACGCTCAGGTTGCAGAGCAGCACGGCGACGATGAGGAAGAGGAGCAGGGTGGCGTAGAGGAGCGAGAAGGTGACGTCCAGCCCTGCCACCTCTCCGCTGCTCTGGTGGGAATCCAGGTGCATCTGGATGAAGCACCAGGTGCCGGGGCAGTACTGCACGTAGCGCCCGAAGCCCACCAGYGGCAGCGAGCAGAAGGCGGCCGAGAAGGTGTAGATGGCCGGCAGGGCCACCAGCCCCGTGCGGGGGCTCAGGAAGCGCTCGTAGAAGTAGGGCCGCCCCAGGGCCAGGCAGCGCTCCAGCGCCATGGTGAAGAGGATGAGCATGGTGGCGAGGCCGAAGAAGCTCATGGCGAAGCCGAAGTAGAGGCAGATGTGCCCTCCGCGGGCCAGCGTGGTGAGGGTGAGGTTGCGGTGGTAGGAAGCCAGCACCAAGGGGCTGACGGAGCAGGTGCCCAGCAGGTCGGTGACCACCAGGGCCAGCACCAGGACGTGGAACAGCGCGGGCGGGCGCTGCCGGTGCCCGCGGCGGCCGTGCAGGAGCAGCCCCAGAGCCAGGAGATTGCCCAGGAGCCCGGCCGAGAACATGAGCGCGCTGACCAAAGGGCGAGCCCCCGCCGGCAGCGCTGCCCCGTCGCGCCCGCAGCCCCGGCCCGTCCCGTTCATCCCGCGCCGCCGCCGCACGCCCGACTGCGCCACCGCCCCCGGCACCGGCATCGCCACCGCCCGCCCCGACGGCACCGCCCCGTCCACCGCCCCCGGCACCGCCCCGGGCCCCCCGGCACCGCCCCGGCCCCGCGCTCACAGGGATGGACGGAGCGGAGGCGGGGGACGCGCACGGACCGAGCCTGGCCGGACCGAGAGTCCCGGTGCGGGTCTGAGAGCCCTGGACACGGCCAGTCCCGCTGATGGTCTGAGAGCCCCGGTACCGGTCTGGGAGCCCCGGACACGACCAGTCCCGGTGCGGGTCTGAGAGCCCTGGACACGGCCAGTCCCGCTGATGGTCTGAGAGCCCCGGTACCGGTCTGGGAGCCCCGGACACGACCAGTCCCGGTGCGGGTCTGAGAGCCCCGGACACGACCAGTCCCGGTACCGCTCTGGGAGCCCCGGACACGGCCAGTCCCGGTACCGCTCTGGGAGCCCCGGACACGGCCAGTCCCGGTACCGCTCTGGGAGCCCCGGTGCCGGGCCGGGAGTGCTGGGGCGGCCCCGGGATCGCAGTCCCCGCTCTGACCCAGCCCCGGCTCCGGCACGCCCAGCCCCATAGCCCCAACGGGAGCATCTCTTACGATCGGCCCCGGTGCCGGTCCAGGAGCCCCGGTGCGGCTTTGGGAGCCCCAAGGCACGGCCAGTCCCTGAGCCAGACCGGGAGCAGCTCTCACGGCCARTCCCGGCACAGCTCCAGGAGTCCTGGTGCCGGTCCAGGCGTCTCGATGCCGGCCTGGGATCACTCCCACGRCTAATCCCGGTGTGGCTCCAGGAGCATGGAGTCACCCTCTGTCCCAGTGCTAATCCAGGAATTCCAGTGCCCATCCAGCAGCCCCTCACATGGGCAGAGATTCCCCGTGGTGCTCTGGGAGCCCGGARGCACGGCCAGCTCCAGCCTGGCTTGAGAGTGCCAGGGCACAGCCAAGCCCYGGTGCTGGCTCCAGAACCCCAAAGCCCTCTGAGCCCCGAGTCCCAGATGAGCCCAGGCTGTGCAGGGGAATTCCCATGGCTCCAGAGGAGCCCATGGAGAGCTCCCTGCCCCATGGCTGTCCCCATGCCCTGTCCCCATTGTCCCCCTCTCCTACACGAGGAGGCCCCAAGGGGGTGCAGCCTCTCTGGCCRTGACCTTAAAGCYCATCCAGYCCCACCCTCTGCCATGGGCAGGGACRCCTCCCACTAWYCCAGCGTGCTCCAAGGCTCATCCAACCCRGAACACATCCAGGGATAGGAAATCCACATGCTCGATCCTGGATGCTCTCTCCATCCTTCAGGACACCAGCCCTCACTCAAGCTTTATTTAAGCAGTTGAGGCTTCACAGGTAACTTCCAGAACGCTTCAAGGATACAAAATATTTCACCTCCGGTGGCCCTGGGGCTGTTCCAATAGCTGCTAACAATTTAAATTTTAACTGACTCCGTACACCTTGTCCCCCAAACCTCAGTGGAACAGGGATGTCTCCAGCAGGGACACAGCAGGCTGCAGGGACACGGGTGGCTTTGGCCGTTATTTTTCAAACCTGTTGCTTTTGCAACAGGAACTCGGTAAAGGAAATTTGGGGCACGGCAAAGCCGAGGGCCGGGAGAGCTGCGGTTTGTGACAGCACCTCCTTCTCTCAGGGGCCACTCGTAATCGTGGCTTTGCTTTCTTCTCTCCCTCTGCTGGGGAGGATGAGCTGAGGGTGAGGTGGCAGAGCCACTGCTCTGTCCCCTCTGTCACAGCAGCAGGTGAGACAGAGGGGACAGTGTTTTTTAGCCACCTCACACCACCTCAACACATCCCAGGAAAACACATCCCAGGAGCTCTTTTAACCCTGCTTCCAGTCCTGATCCAGCAGAGCACCAGCACACATGGACACATCTGCTGGTGGGAGCCATCCTGTTTGATCCCAGAAGGCTGGGTGGCAGCCTGGCACATTAAGCCCTCCTTTGTGCCACCCACAAACTCATCTGAGGCTGAATCCTGTCCTGACCCACCCAGGCAGCTGCAGTCTGCCCATGCAGAGACCTTTCCCCAGCAGCAGGCACCCCGTAGGGTGGCTGCTCCAAGGCTTTTCTCAGCCTCTCCTTTCTGGCATTCCGTGTCACAGCTCAGGAAGGGGTTTTGGCTCCTTCTGGAGCTCATTTTCCTGGCAGCTAATGGAGCCTTAAATACCCTTCTGAGGCTTCAGGCTTCTCCACTGACAGTTGTCTCTGATGGGATTTTTTCTGCAATAATAGGAAAATTGCTGGCCTTTTGTTTTTTTCATTCCCCATTCTGAGCTCAAAACCAGGAACAGAACTGCTTGGTACAATCTGTCCTGCCTTGGGAAGTGTTTGTTTTCTTCCCTTTGCTTCCATGTTTAGCTCGTGCCTTGCCTCCAGCGAGGGCCGTATCAAATCCTAGAATTATTTAAATTGGAAAAGTCCTCTGAGACTTCTGAGTCCAACCCTTCCCCCAGCACTGCCAAGGCCACCACTGACCCATGTCCCCAAGTGCCACATCCTCATGGTTTTAAAATCTCTCCAGGGATGGGCACTCCACCACTGCCTTGGGCAGCTGTGCCAATGAAGAAATTTTCTCCAATATCCAATCCCTGGTGCAATTTGAGGCCATTTCCCCTTGTCCTGTCCCTGTTCCATGGGAGCAGAGCCTCCCCTGGCTGTCCCCTCCTGGCAGGGAGTTGTGCAGAGCCACAAGGTCCCCCCTGAGCCTCCTTTTCTCCAGGCTGAGCCCCTTTCCCAGCTCCCTCAGCCTCTCCTGGTGCTCCAATCCCTTCTCCAGCACCATTCCCTTCTCTGGTCACACTCCAGCCCCTCATACATCCTCTCAAGGTTTGTTTTCCCTAAAAGCAGATTTCCAGGCTTGGCCCAGTTGGAGAAAACACTCTGGACTGGTAGGAAATTTTCATGAAATTCATAGAGAGGACTCAGCCTCTGGAGTTTGCTGCCTGTGGTTAGGGAGGCTGTTGGGATCCTGCTCCATCCCTGGTGGATTTTAAAGGATGGCTCTGGCACCAGGGACATGGAGGAGTCCAGCCCTCCTGTTTATAATGAGTGGATTTCAACCCTTTTTAACCAAACCCCCACCCTGACTTGTGTTTAACAAATCCAGACAACACTTCCAGAGCYTTCCCATCCTTCATCTCGTGTCCCAGTGCTTCCAGCAACCTCTCTGCCCATCCTGGGAAAGCAGGGCTGAGCACTGGCACGGCAGGTCCAGGTTTTGGTGCCTTGTCTTGTTATTAATCAGCACCTGGGTAAATAAAATGGGTTAAAAAAAGAAATGAAGCCACTCCTGTGCTGGCTGGGGCTCCTGGCAGCCCTGGCACCGCTGCCTGCCCGGGCACGCGTCCCCCTGCTTCCAGAAAAGCTGAAAAATGCAGGCAGGCATTAAAAAAAAAAAAAGGCTCTTTGCAAGAGCGAAACAATTTGTCGGGAAATGAGCTCGAGCAAAGTTGTGCCTGGATTTCGTGAGCTGAAAAAAAAAAAGCCACATCGAGAGTGATTTATGGCCAGGAAAGGAGCGGGACGCAGGGAGAGGTGATGCTGTGGCAGCWGTGACAGCGTGGGACAGGGCAGCTGGCAGCGCTGGAGGGTGGCAGGGACATAAAACAGCCCCCAAAAAAGCTTCGCTGGCGTGGAGCTGCAGCCTCGGGCTGAGCAGCGGCTCTTTATTGCCTCCATTAGGCGTCAGGTCCGTCCCCTCGGGAACGGCTGGCACAGGAGCGCTCTGGCACCGAGGGGTCCCGGGGGGGATGACTGAGCACGGCAGGAGCCTGGGGGCAGGATGGGAGCAGGGAGGGCTCCACAGCCGCTCTCCCCTCCTCAGCTGGAGCTCCCCGAGCCCCTGGGCTCCTTTGGTTCCTATTCAGCGACATTCACAACCAACCCGCGTGGCATCGGGATTTCTCATTTCAATCCTCATTGAATTGATGTTTCCTTTTTATTTTGATGGTTCCCAGACTCAGTAAAGGAGGGGATCTAAGCTTTGACACAACTCCTGAAGCCCCAAACTGAACGTGTTGAGAACTGAAAAACGGGATGCTCAAGGGACCAGCGTGGGSTGGAGAACATCCACGGCCTCCCGGCTGCTCCTGCTCGGCCCGGGCCTGCCTGGGGACGTGCTGCCATCTCTGGCGAGGACGGTGACACGGCAGCTCCATCCCGGGAACAGCCGGGAGCGGGGATTTACCCGCCCTGGCCGCAGCCCCAGGTCCAAACCTCGCCGGCTGGGCTCGCCCGGCTGSCTGGAGACTCCAGGTCTGTTCCCACAGCAGGCAGGACACCAGCAAGGGCAGAACCCCGATTAAAAAGCGCTGCCCAAGCCAGAGGAGCGTGTCAAGGTCACTGGGARACGTGTGGTCCCAGCCAGGGAGCAGGGATGCTGCAGGGTCACTCGTGGCTCCGTGATTTATCTCCTGAGATGATAAAATCACGGATGGGTCAGTGATGAGGTGTTTGCATCGTCTTGGGGCTCAGGTGGAGTCTATTTCTGCACCTTAATRAAGAACCTGATTGGGTTTGTGTCAGTTTAATTACTGATTTCCATGGATCATGGTTGCCCTGGGATCTAAACACACACGTCATGGGGCAGGGATTTCTCCTGGGGCAGGRATCMCTCCTGGRGCAGGRACYTTTCCTGGGCCARGGACCTTTTCTGGGCCAGGAATCTCTCCYGGRGCAGGGACTTTTCCTGGRCCAGGGGCCTTTCCTGGGCCAGGGATYYCTCCTGGRGCAGGGACTTCTCTTGGGGCAAAGCCTCTCCAGGAGTGAACCCTCACAGGCACCACGGGCAGCTGCACACTTCAGCTCCTGTTAATGCTGGATCCATGATCTTGGCTATCTAATCCCAGCTCAGTGATCATTCCATGGTTCTCCATTGCTGAACACTCCCAGCCTGACCGTGCCTGCTCCGTGGAGTGGAGCACAGACGTGTTTGGGGGAGGAGATCCCAGTTYAGGGGGGACAACAACAGTAAAGTTYTCCAGGGCCTTTATCTCATCCGGCTGTGGTGGAACAGATCCCGGGAAAGCCACGGGGCAGGCTGGGAGCTGTTGACTCTGCAGCCCCACGTGAGCCATCCCCAGGTCGATACCACGCCAGTAACATGAAACCAATCCATGAACCAACCCTCATTTCCTTCTTTCTCCTCGGAAAAACCCCGAGGAGAGGCACCGAGCCGGCAGCTCACAGGTGCCCCCAAAACATCCCCAAACACAGCTCTGCCCTTTTCTCCAGCTGGGAGAAACAGCCAGAGCCAAGCCCAGCAGGTCACCTCCAAAAAGCTCCAAGATATTGCTCCTTCAAAACCAGAATCTGTTTGACACCGAGAGTAAACATCACGTGAGAGCGGGCAGGAACACGGCTACACCTTGCAGGGCTTAGCTAAACAGAGGAGAGAAATGCTCTGTCTCCTCCAAGGGCACTAAACAGTTGGTCACCGTAATTTTTTTTGGCCTAAATGGTCACTTGAGGCAAAAATTAAATCCAGTTAATACGTGTGGTTGAGCGGAAATGGATCTCCCATTAAAACAATCGCTCTCTTGCACGCTCRCAGCGAGAGCTTGTGCATCACAGGCTCTGTGTTCTCTCAATTACTGCTCTCATTAGGGCTCAGGACAGGCATAAATMCTGAACTGAAATCATTACAGCACAACAGGTACGGCTGAGGAACACAAATGTGACAGCAGTGCTTGGAGTTTTCCAGAGAAGAGCGAGATAAGGGCGGATAGAGCACAGCCCTGCCCTGGGGAAAGAGAAGATCCGGGGCAGGGATGGAAGGGGCCAGGCAGGGATTCCACCTGCACCCAGCTCTTCCAAGGAAGTTTGAGCAATAAATCAGCAACTGCTGCTCAAAYTTCTGAGTCCCTCCTGCCCCTCACCCCAACCCAGCTCTGGCTAAACCCCCTCGGCATGGAAYGGGATCATGCACAGGACAAGGCAGTGAAACACTGAACCACTTTTATTCCACGGGGACACACCCACGCTGCTCCTCCCTGTGCATCCCCACTGCCCTGAACCACGCTCCAAACCCCTCCTGCCTTCCTGGAGCCGGGCGCTCCCCAAACCCTCCACAGAGGAGGGGACATACCCAGATCCCCGGAGCCAAAAACCCAGCCTTGGSGAGGGGACACAAAACCCTTCACGGCGTGCAGCTGGGCGCTGTCCCTCGCCTCGCCACCGCCCTGTGCCGCCCCGGGGCAGGGGCGCGGGGCCGAAGGCTCGCTCCTCATCCTCGCTTCCGCAGCGGCGCCGCCGCGCTCAGGGCACGCCGAGCTGCGGAGGGCTCGTCCTGCGCCAGCCCGGGGGACAGAAGTGACCGTCCCCCGGCGGGCCAGAGCCCTGCAGGGAGACCCTGCGGGAGCCCAGGCGGCGGCAGACGCGGCGCACGAAGGAGCGGAAGACGGAGGTGCGGAAGATGATGAAGACCCAGGGGTCCACGATGGAGTTGACGGAGAGGAAGCGCAGCGCGCTCAGGTCGGCGTTCTCGTTGAAGTCGGCGGCGAAGGCGCCCATGTAAGCCCGGATCTGGCAGCAAAATAATCCAGGGAATGGGGGAAAATTAGGGGAGGTCGAATAGAGGGGAATTAAGGGGGAGATGTAAAAATGTTCCTGTGAGGGCAGCAAAGGTTTGAACCCCGTGGATTGCATGAGGCTGTGCTGTGGGTTGTGGATCCAGCTGGATCGTGGATGGCCATGGCTCAGGGACAGCACATCCCATCAGGACAAGGATGTTGGAGCTGGAAATGTGSTCCCAGTGACCAGGATTTTTGCATGGATGAAGGAATCATCCGACCTTGGTGCTGCTCTGTCCCCAAGGCACCCCCACCTGTGCTGCCCCMCTTGCCATGGAAACTGGACCTGGCATCCATTGGATAACTCAGGGATTCACCCTTACTGGGGAGCACTGGGGTGTTCACAAAACCAGCACGAGCCCAGGGCTGCTGGCGGCTGACACCTCATGGTGTGGTTCCAGAGGTGGCAGAGGTGACAGGAAGAGGATGTGGAAATCGTCACCCAAGGCAGTGGCAGCACTCATGCACACCCCCCAGCCTGATTTCGGGGCAGCCCTGCCCGTGGCACCAGCTCTGCCTGCAGAGGGGGATGGAAAGGTGGAACTGCAGGATTCAGACCTAAAAAATGGGGGAGTAAAGGGGCTCTCTGCTGCTGGGGGTCTCCCATCCCTGGGGAAGAAGTGAGAAGATTTCAGGGCATAATTCAGTGGGGTTCAAAGGGAGCTGGATCTCCCCAGCAGCTTTGGGACACAGGAATGGGAATGGGGGGGTATGGAAGGGTCTGATGGGGTGGGAATGGGGAATTATTGAGGGGTCTGATGGAGTGGGAATGGGGGGTTATTAAAGGGTCTGATGGGGTGGGAATAGGGGATTATTAAAGGGTCTGATGGAGTGGGAATGGGGGATTATTGAGGGGTCTGATGGGGTGGGAATGGGGAATTATTAAAGGGTCTGATGAGGTGGGAATGGGGGATTATTGAGGGGTCTAATGAGGTGGTAATGGGGGATTATTAAAGGGTCTGATGGAATGGGAATAGGGGATTATTAAAGGGTCTGATGGGGTGGAAATGGGGAATTATTGAAGGGTCTGATGGAGTGGGAATGGGGGGATTATTGAGGGTTCTGATAGAGTGGGAATGGGGGGTTATTGAGGAGCCTGATGGGGTGGGAATGGGGGATTATTGAAGGGTCTGATGGGGTGGGAATGGGGAATTATTAAAGGGTCTGATGAGGTGGGAATGGGGGATTATTGAGGGGTCTGATGGAGTGGGAATGGGGGGTTATTAAAGGGTCTGATGGAATGGGAATAGGGGATTATTAAAGGGTCTGATGGAGTGGGAATGGGGGATTATTGAGGGGTCTGATGGAGTGGGAATGGGGGGTTATTAAAGGGTCTGATGGAGTGGGAATGGGGAATTATTGAAGGGTCTGATATGAGTGAGGATGGGGGATTATTGAGGGTTCTGATAGAGTGGGAATAGGGGATTATTAAAAGGTCTGATGGGGTGGGAATAGGGGATTATTAATTGGTCTGATGGAATGGGAATGGGGGATTATTGAGGGGTCTGATGGGGTGGGAATGGGGAATTATTGAAGGGTCTGATATGAGTGGAAATGGGGGATTATTGAGGGATCTGATAGAGTGGGGATGGGGGTTATTGAGGGGTCTGATGCAATGAACTGCACCCCCCTCCCACACCTTAAACCCCTCAGGGGCAGCCTCAGAGGAACAGAAGGGTGGTGATGGGGTGTGGGGGGTGTTATTCCCATGGAGTTAAAGCAGCAAACTGATCCCTGGGATGGGGTGGGGGACACTCAGATGGCACTGAAAAAATGACCTGACCCCTCCAGCACCTCTGGGACAGAGTGGTGATGATGGGGARGGGTTGTTTCAAGGGGTTAAAACAWTGAACTGAGCCCTGGGGATGTGGTGYTGGGATTGGGAATTCCAGGGAGGGGGCAATGGAATGACCCTCCCCAGGACAGGGTGGGAGGGAGGCAAATATTCCAAGGAAGTTTGAGCAATAAATCAACCCCCAGGACAGGGTGGTGGGGTTGCTGTGGTTATTCCAGGAGGATTGAACAATGAATTAACTTCCCCCATCCCAGGGTTGGTGTTGGACATTATTCCATGGGGGTTAAAGAAACAGACCCTTGGGACAGGGTGGGGGACACTCAGAGGGGGGACAAAGTAATGACCTGATCCCCCCCAGTACCTCTGGCACAGAGTGGTGCTGCTGGGGGGTTATTGCATGAGGGTTAAAATATAAMCTTTCATTTAAAAAAATAATTTATTTAATGAATTTAAATACATTGAGGGCTGGGGATGTGATGCTTGTGCTGAGGGTGGGCAACCTCCCAGAATGGGAGAGTGGAGCCAGGGGGGACTTATTCCAAGGGCATTAAATCAATAATGTGACCCCTGGAGAGAATCCTAGAGGGTGGCAGGGGTGGGTTGCTCACAGGGGACTGAAGCAATGAACCCCCTGGCACCYCCAGGAGTGGGTGGTGGTTCCAGAGTTCATTCCAAGGGGCCAAAACAAGCCCTGACCCCCTGGGAGTGGGTGGTGCTGATGGGTGGGTAATTCCAAGGAGTTTTAGGCAATGACCTGGTCCCTGTGGGCAAATTGAGGAGGGTTTAGAAGGAGGCAAAGTCTTGGCCCCTAGGAGCTGGAGGTGGTGGCAGGATTTATCCCAAAATCAGTGCTCTGAGCCCCCCAGGACTGAGTGGTGCTGATTTTGGGGATATTCCAGGGTGCTTAACAACGGCCTGACCCCCATGGACAGGGTGGGGACAATTCCAAGGGGGCCAAATCATCAATCCAACCTYCCAGTGAGGAGATGAGGCTAAGAAATTATGTTTTCCTGAATGGATTAATGCAACAGCCAACCCCTGGGGCATGGGGTGATGGGTGTTTGGGGCGACAGGGGGAGCAAAGCAACCACTCAGGCTCGCAGGGGCTGGTGAGGGGGGATATTCCAGGGTGCTTTAAGAATGGCCTGACCCCCCATGGACAGGGTGGGGACAATTCCAAGGGGGCCAAATCATCAATCCAACCTCCCAGTGAGGAGATGAGGCTAAGAAATTATGTTTTCCTGAATGGATTAATGCAACAGCCAACCCCTGGGGCATGGGGTGATGGGTGTTTGGGGCGACAGGGGGAGCAAAGCAACCACTCAGGCTCGCAGGGGCTGGTGAGGGGGGATATTCCAGGGTGCTTTAAGAATGGCCTGACCCCCCATGGACAGGGTGGGGACAATTCCAAGAGGGCCAAATCATCAACCCAACCTCCCCTGTGAGGAGATGGTGCTGAGGAAAGGACATTTTTCCRCACGGATTGATGCAACAACCAACGCCTGGGGCACGGAGTGATGGGTACTTGGGGAGGACCAAAGCAACCACCCGCGATCCCAGGGGCTGCTGGGGGGGTGGGAAATTCCAGGGTGTTTAACAACGGCCYGACCCCCATGGACAGAGCGGGGSACAATTCCGAGGGGGCCAAATCATCAACCCTGTGAGAGGAGGAAAGGATATTTCCCAAGGGATATCACGCAATGACCCAACCCCACTGCGAGGCACCAAAACAACCCCAGAGGGGGGCAGGGGGATTTTTCCCGGGAGGGGACATGGGGTTCCCGGGGTCGCGGGGATTACTCACGATGAGCGGCAGCGAGCACACGGTGAAGAGCACGGTCATGAGCGCCAGCAGCACGAGGTGGTCGAGCTCCTCCATGCGCGGCGAGGCGGCGGCGGGGGCCGGCCCGCGGCGGGGCTGCCTGCGGGCCATGCCGTACAGCTGCCGCATGCTGCTCACGTTGCACGCCACGATGGCCAGCACCAGCAGCCCCATCAGGCTGGCGTAGAGCACGGGGAAGCCCAGCTGGCTSGGGCCGCCGCCGGCCATGCGGATGAAGCACCAGGTGCCCGGGCAGTACTGCATGGGAGCCCCGAAGCCCAGCAGCGGCAGCGCGCAGAAGAGCGCGCACAGCCCCGCGGCCGCCGGGCCCAGCGCCGCGCCCAGGCGCCGCGTCAGGTGCCGCCGGTAGAAGTAGGGGTGGCCCAGGGAAAGCCAGCACTCCAGCGCCATGGCCAGCAGCAGCAGCGTGGGGGCCAGCCCGAAGAAAGCCATGAGGAAGGCGAAGAGCTGGCACAGCGCGCCCGGCTCGCCCTCGCCGCGCCCGCCCGGCCCCAGCTCGCTGAGGCTGCGGTTGTAGGCGTAGGCTGCCAGCACGATGGGGCTCAGCAGGCACTTGCCCAGCAGGTCGGTGACCGCCAGCCCGCTGACCAGCACGTAGAACGCCGACACCCGCGGCGGGCGGCCCCCGGGAGAGCGGGAGCGCCGGCGGTGCTGGCCCAGCAGCAGCAGCGCCAGCACGTTCCCCAAGAGCCCGGCGGCGAACAGCACCGAGCTGGGCACGGCCGACTGGCCGCTCTCGATGTAGCGGCTGCTGCGGCAGCGGTAACCCTCGGTCTCCATCGGCGTGGGCTGCGAGGGATGCCCCGCTCCGCCTCGGGATGTGCCGCGCTGCAGCAGCGTGCGAGGAGCGTCCCGCACCGCGATGGGATCAATCCCGCAGCGCACGGGGGTGGTGTCCCGCCGGGATGGGATGGGATGGTTGGATCGCAGCGGGATGCGATGGGATGGATGGATCGCAGCGGGATGGATGGATCGCACCGGGATGGATGGATCGCACCGGGATGGATGGATGGCACCGCACCGCGCCGCAGCTGCCGCCAGCGACTGTCCCGGCCCCCGCCGCGGAGAGAGGGAGCAGGAGGAGGAAGAGGAGGAGGAGGAGGTGCGGTGCAACCGGGCACGGCCCCTGGGACAGCCCCTTCTCGCCGGCCGGCCCGCCCCGGCTGCCGGAGCTCGGTTGCGGGCCGGGGAGGGGGGGTTGCGCTGCTGCCCCGGGAGAACCGAGGCTCCCGGGAAGAGGGAGGGGAAGGGGCCGGGGTGAGTGCCGGGGGTGAGGGTGAGACACTGGAGGGGAGGGAGCTGGAGCTGAGCCCCTCGGGGCTGCGGGGTGCCGGGGACAAGGCTGAGCCCCGGGGAAGTGGGGGGGTTACGGGTGGTGGAGTTGGGTCCAGGCACGGAGTTACAGAGAGGAGATGGGGACTGAGCCCCTGGAGGGCTGACAGGGCCGAGGGCTGGGGCTGAGCCCCCGGGGTGCCACGGAAGGGGGCTGGGGCTGGTTCCCTGGCGGTGTCGCAGGACAGAAGCCAACCTGGTGCAGTAGAAAGTGTCCCTGCCCGCGGCGGGRGAGGGAACGGGATGATCTTTCAGATCCCTTCCAACCCAAACAATTCCGGGATTCTGTGACATGATTCAACCCGAGCAGGTGCCACATCTGCCTGCAGCCCATCCCACAGCTGTGCCGTGTGCTGGTGTCCCCCCAGCCCCTGGCGGTGCTCCTCTGTCCCAGCAGCGAACTCCGGGAGAAGCCCCCGGAGCTTCTTGCCGGAAAAGCAGCTSCGACCGCAGCCACACGGCAGCAAAACACACACAGCGGCCCGCAGGATGCATGTGATGATGAATAAGCATGAGACCGTGCCTGTCTGCTTTCAGAGCACTTTTCGCCGCTCTGGATGARTGTACACGGAGCACAGGGAAGTGTCAAGATGACAGCAGGGGTGGGAAAGCAGCTTTGCGGGGCATGAGAGCAGCATGGCAGGGTTTAGTGATGGGTTCTTCTCGCTGGTGATTCCTCCAGCAAGTGAGGACAGCGACTGTTTATGGCAGTGCAAGTGAAAGTCCCAGGTCGGGAAGAAATCAAGATAAAACTCRTTGCAGCTCCGCTCTCACGCAGGGTTGGTGTTGAAGTGCTGCCCTCATTAGGGCTGAGCGTGAACCCAGAGGCTGCTTCCTTCCTGGGGCCCCGGGGAGAGGAAATTCAGCTTGGCCTGGGGAGCGATCCGAATGATATCCGAATGATATCCGAATGATACAGCTCCTGGGAAACACCCGCTGCCTTCCTCAGCTGACCCTGCACTCTGCTGTCAGCTCCCTGCGGGAATCCCAGCAGCAGGGAGCTGGGGGAGGGAAGGTGTGGTGGGATCCCTCGGGTTTTCCCCAGGATGAAGATTGGGAAGGAGAGCCCAGCGCCTCTGGAGAGCTGATTTACCAGGAGCACAATGCCTGTCCTGATCCCTGGAGCAATTGGTGCCCTGTTGTGGTGCTGCAGATGCCATGGAGGATGCACTGGCAAAGCCCAGAGAAGCTGTGGCTGCCCCWGGATCCCTGGAAGTGTCCAAGGCCAGSYTGGACRGGGCTTGGAGCCACCTGGGACAGTKGAAGTTGTCCCTGCCCACAGCAGGGGTTTGGAATGAGATGGGCTTTGAGGTCTCTTCCARMCCAAMCCATTCTRGGATTCTGTGACGATGCCAGGGGTGGGATCAGCTGCTGGTGACCCCACACACACCCACATCTGCTCTGGTGGGGAAGAGACTGAARTTCTGGGCTGCTCCCCCACCACTGGAAAGTCCCTTCAGAGCCACCAGAAGGCCAAATTCAGCAGCAATCCATTGCTCGGCAAGAGGAGGAGGAATTGTGACAAAACCCAGCCCCTTTCTGGAGGTGGGTGCTGGCCCCGGTTGCAGCACTGGAAACCCCGAAAGTCCAGGCCATGCTGCTGCTCCTGGCCTTGCCCTGCCCCATGGGCAAAGCCTGGCATGGAGAAGGGACTTTTGGGGACCATGGGCCGTGGCTCTGATGCCCTGGCAGCACAGGAGGCAGTGCAGGTGTGGCCGGGGGTGTCAGAGCAGGGGAATGATCCCACCTGATCCCCATTCCTTCCCCTGCTGCTGGAGGGTCTGATGCTGAGGACGGCCAACCACAGTGCCCGCCCTTCTCTGTGGAGAGGGACAGGTCCCTCGAGCCGGGCTCGGGGCTGGGATGAGGTGTCCRGCCGGGAATGCAACCGCAGACTCATCTCCCTCCTCCATCCCCGCTGGGAGAGAACCCGGCGTGGGCAGCCAGGTTACATCAAATCCCCATTTAGCTCTTCYTTGGCTTCATTTGCATAAGTTGCAGCTATTAGGGGAGGTGAAAAGGGTTTGGAGAAAGTCTCATCGCCGCGGATGACGAATCTCTCCCGTCCGTCACGCTTCCGACGTGACCCCCTTCTGGCTGGTCACATTCCTGGTGGAGAGGAGGGGGGAGAAAAAAAAACCGGAATAAAAACAACCCAAAGCGGAAGAAAAAAKCAGCCACGAAACCCAGAGACAAATGAGGAACTGGAAAAAAACTCGAAGCATCCACCAGGAATTTTAGTTGAGTTTTTTTTGGGTTTTTTTTCCAAAACTTTCGTTGACTCCCTACGGCTTCTCCTGGCCGGATTTTGGTGAGGCGTGCCTGCTCTGCTGCCGTGCCAGGTTTTTTTCCAAGCCTGGCTTTTCCCAAAGAGCCGCTGCTGTCCAGAGGAGCGGTGTCCTCCTGCTCTTTGTCAGGAGAGCGGCTCGGGGCGGCCGCGCTGGGATTTGCTTCCTCCAGCTCAGCGCTCCCTTTGGAAGTGTTTGTCCGGTGTGTGAATACCCTAATTTAGAGCCCGAGGAGGCTTCGGGAGGGATGCGCCGGCCGGGAGCTGAGGCTCTGGCAGCTCCTGCTGGATATTCCCGTGAGGAACAGGAGAATCCTGCCGGGAGAAGCCTCTTCCTTGCCGGGAGCGCTGGATCTCCTCAGCCTGGTGCTTCCACACCCATCCCAGACTGCTCCTGGAGCAGAGCTTTGCCCTCCCTTCCCTGGGGTCCTTTCCCGGTTGTTCCCAGGTGTTCCCCAGCTCTGGTTTGCCCAGACTAAACAGGATTTGAGCCYTTCACTCTGTCCCGGCGGCGGGATTTGGGATTTGGGGATTCCCAGCTCCCTGGCGTGGGCAAAAGGATGCACCGAGAGGCACAAGGATGAGGAACCCTTCAAGTTGGGGATACCCCGGGGCTTTTCCTCCCTGAGAACAGCGGAATTTTTGGGGTTTTTTTTTTGGTTTCTTTTGCTGGGAAGATGCACCGAGCATCTTAAACACGCCCGATTGGAATTAATAAATGGACACAGGGCTGCTGCCCGTGTCCCCCCATCCCGACTGAGGCAGCAGAGGGGTTTTGGGAAGGCAGCTMCGCTTTGGGAAGGGAACAGAGCCGCTCTGAGTCAGCGGCTGCAATCCCGCCGATTGTTTCCAGCTGCGGGCTCCTCCCGGAGGAGAATAAAACCCTGGGAAGTCGGGAATTGTGCCGGGAGCCGCGGGCTCGTCCCGTGGGGGGGTCCCGGGGCCGCGGCCGCCTCCTCCTGCCGTGCTTCCATGCCGGGGGCAGGACAAACCAGGGCGCAGAGAGCGGCCCCGCGGCTGGGCRGGCGCTGGGCAGGAAGGGGGCGATGGAGCAACGCTTCCCACTTGCACAAGGCCGGGCCGGGTTTGTCCCGGCCGTGGGATGACCGGAAAGAGCGAGGAAAGTGGTTTTGGGGCTCGGTGGCGTTTCCAGCACAAGCGAGGGCGAGGCACGGGGAGGGATCCGGGCAGGGCTGGGACGGGGGGGGAAAGGAAAGGAAAGGAAAGGAAAGGAAAGGAAAGGAAAGGAAAGGAAAGGAAAGGAAAGGAAAGGAAAGGAAAGGAAAGGAAAGGAAAGGAAA
>CADDXX010000889.1:119637-138681 GCA_902810485.1 Alauda arvensis | reverse complement strand
GAAGGCTCCAGGGAGAGCTCAGAGCCTAAAGGGGCTCCAGGAGAGCTGGAGAGAGACTGGGGACAAGGGATGGAGGGACAGGACACAGGGAATGGCTTCCACTGCCAGAGGGCAGGGATGGATGGGATGTTGGGAAGGAATTCCTGGCTGGGAGGGTGGGCAGGCCCTGGCACAGGGTGCCCAGAGAAGCTGTGGCTGCCCCTGGATCCCTGGCAGTGTCCCTGGACAGGGCTTGGAGCACCCTGGGATAGTGGAAGGTGTCCCTGCTTATTCCAGGCGGTTGGAATGGGATGTTTTTAAAGGTCCCTTTCAACCCAAATCCATCCTTCCTTCCCTCCACCCTTTTTTCCTTCCACCTCTCCATCCCTTCTTTCCTTCCTTCGCGAGCAGCCCGTACCCCCTTGGGGGGAAAAAAAATCATCCCCAAAAGATTTGAAGCTCAGTTTATGGAGAGAAGAATCCTGAACTGAAAAGCGTCGTGTAGGGAAAGAGTGTAGATCTCGGTGGTCGCCGTATCATTAAAAAAACAAAAAAAAAAAAAAAAAAAAAAAAAAAGAAAAGAAAATCCAATCTCAGGAATCATAACAATAATTAAATCCAAGTGGGTTGGCTCATTGCTTTAGGCATGGAAAGGTTGTGAACCCCACACAAGTGAGGATTCCCATCCCTCTGCGTGTCCGTGTGTCCACGCACAGCCTGTCCCCAGGAACGGCGTCCCAAATGTGCTGCCCATGTGTCCCGCCGCTTCCCATTGAATTCCCAGCTCTTCCCGAGCCCTCTGTCCCCATTTAGCCGGATCGCTCAGCCCTAAAATCCCTTTTAGCCTGAAACGCCGCCGGGGCCGCATCCGTGTTCAATTTACGGAACAAATCCCGGCGCCCGCAGCCGCAGCGGCTCCCGCCGGGCCCGGTGACCCCGGCGCTGTGGCCGCTGGATTTCGGTCACGGAGGATGCGAGGGACACGTGTCGGGAGGGGAATAACCTCTGCACCCAGCGCCGGGAGAGCTCCGCSGCACAAAGGGGCGATGGAGCCGCGGGATTGCGGCTGGCAGCGGATTYGCTCGGAGGAGCTGTCAGGGGCAGACAAAGGCAGGAAGGAGATAAATGCAGGGAACGGGGCTAATTGCTGGGATTAGTCACCCCCCCCGAGCCCTCGGGGGCTGCAGGGGTCAGGGCTGGAGGCCCCCRGAGGTCAGGAGAGGAGGGATGAGCTCTGGAAAGAGGTTTTGGATTTGTTAAGGAGGGGTTGAACCTCATCTCTGATGGCGCTCCCAGGGAGAGCCAGGGGATCGCAGCTTCCCCAGGAGCTGATCCAGGGGAAGGTGTCCCTGCCCACGGAACAAGGTGGGATTTAAGGTCCTTTCCGACCCAAACCATTCAGGGATTCCCTGTCCAATTCCAGCTGCCAGATTCCAGGGGTGCCTAATCCGTGCAATGAATAAAGCCCAACTCTGCAGCAAACTCTTGGTTCTGGGTAGAAACACCCGAGGCAGGGTCTCAAAGCTGCAGCAGCTCAGCCCAGAGCGTGTTGGGGTCAGAGCCCTGGGAGGGGGCAGGATCAGACCTGGGTTTAGGGCAGGGTTAGGTTGGATTTCAGGGAAGAATTTCCCCAAAAGGGCGCTGGGCACTGCCCAGGCTCCCAGGGAATGGTGACATTCCCAGAGCTCCAGGAGTGTTTGCACATCCCAGGGATGCCCAGGCTGGGATTTGGGGCGTCTGTGCAGGGACAGCAGCTGGACTCTGATCCCTGCGGGTCCCTTGCAGCTCAGGGAGTTCTGTGATCCTGCCCTGAGCTCTGGAGAGCGGTGGGGACAGGCACTGTGTGTGTGTGTGTCTGCTGTGCTCTGTGCTGCGGGGACAAACACGAGGCTCCAGGGAAACGCCAGAGCCGGGCTGATTTTTATCTCTGCTCCCTCCCCATGGATGCYCCAGCACAGACCCATCCGGGCTGCTGTGCCTGCAGATGCGATCCCCTCTGCCAGGGAATTCGCTGGCCCAAATAAGGAGCTGGTGGCKAATCTTGGGGAGCAGGAATCAGTCYGTGTCAGGCAGGGCCAGGAGCTCCCTGCAGGCTCCGTGCCGGGGGCTCCTCACGCTCATCCGGCAGCTGCTGGAGCAAAAACAGCTCTGCAGCAATATTTAGAGAGAGGAAGGAAGGAAGGAGAGCCCCAGAGATTAAAAACAACAAAAAAAAACCCCTTTTCTTTACCTTTGTGTCTTAAAATACACTGTAAAACCTGGAGTGTTTTTTGGGCTGGGGCTCAGATGTCTCAGAGAGTTTTTCCATGTGGGAGCGGAGTTTTCATCCTGTGAGTCCCCAGCTCCTCGGGGTCTTGGGAGGTCTGAGCTCCACTTTCCAGCTGGGAGGACTCAGCAGCTTCATCCTGGAATCCCAGCACGGTTTGGATTGGAAAGGACCTTAAATCTCACCCCGTTCCAACCCCCTGCTGCAGATCCCCTAGATCAGGTTGCTCCAAGCCCCATCCAGCTTGGTTTTCCTCCTCTCCATGCACTGAAATTTTTCCCCACATTTCTGCTCCAGCCAAGTTGTCCAGGGCCAAGAAACCCACTCCTTTTTTTTTTTCCATGCACCCCAGGGTGTTCTGCACCCCACAATTCCAACTCTCCATGAGGAAAACCTCTGCCCCACAACACTTGTGATACTCTGAGCAGAAAGATCCGTGCTGGGTCACAGCTGGAAGGTGGGAAATCACCTGGAGCACGGGTGGCTGTCCTTGAGGATGCACCTTAGCCTGTTTTGGATCCGTTGGGRAGTGRRTCCATCCCTGGATCCATCCCTGGATCCATTGGGAAGCGTGTCCCTGCAGAGGGCCAGGGCCAGGAGGTGCTGAGTCATGAGGCAAAGCTGAGTCAAGGAATTGAGAGCAAAATTAATGAGAAGCCTTCCCAAAAATGGAGATGTGGAGAGCTGGGTGCTGTGCTGGGGGGGACCTGCCCTGCTCTCAGCTCCCTCAGGATGCTCCTGGGAAAGGAAACAGCCCCAGGGCAGTGGAGCCTGCAGGAGRAATCCCTCAGGATGGCCTGAAGGGATGCAGAGCCACCCCACAGGAGGGGCACAGCCACCCAGAGAGTCCCTGTTTGTCCTTGGCACAGCTCGGAGCTTGTTCCTGCTGCTGGAAARCCGAGCTGGGGCTTCTCAGATGGCTCCTGAGCTCAAACCCAAGGCTGTGCCCACCTTCCCGAGCCAGGGGGCAGAGGGTGGGCTCTGGTTTGATTCTGTCTGGTTTTACAGAGCCTCAGAAATGCTGCTGTCACATTTGGCCGGTGTTATCCAGCGGATTTCAGTCATTAAGGATGGAGGAATTTGCTTTCTATCATTCCATGGAAGGAGGGGGCAGCCAAGGGGGGGTTGGGCTCTGCTCCCAGGGAACGAGCAACAGGATGAGAGCAAACAGCCTGAAGCTGCTCCAGAAGAGGTTTAGATTGGATATGAGGGGAAATCCTTCATGGAAAGGGTTGTCCAGGCCTGGCACAGGTGGTGGGTTCACCACCCTGGAGGGATTTAAATCCCTGTGGATGTGGCACTTGGGGACACTGGGCAGTGGTGGCCTTGGCAGAGCTGGGGAAATGGTTGGACTCCATGACCTTAGAGGGCTTTTCCAAGCTAAACAATTCCACGATTCCATGAGGGGAGTCCCCAGAGACTTCTCTTTTTCTTGGGACATGAGGCCAAAACACTTTTTGGTGCTGATCCGGGGAGCTCAGGGCTGCACAGCCCTGTCCCTGCCCGAGCCCTTTGCTGCAGGAACCACTGGGATGTTCAAGGCACGGCTTTGTGGCCCTTCCCGCCAAACCACCTGACCTTGAGCAGGGCTGCTTTCCCATATCCAGGGGGGAAACGCTCCAAGGGCTTTGTGACAGCGACCCACTGACCCAGCTGGCAGCGCTGCTGCCAGAGCCCGAGCCAGCCCCGGCTGAATCCCCGCTCTCCTCCCGGCCCCGCTTCCCTCCGAGCATCCCAGAGCCCCGCCCGGMGCATCCCGCGGGCTGCCCCGGGAGAGGAGCGCGTTTCCTGCCTCTGCCCTTCTCCCTGCCGCCTTCCCAGCGCTGCCAGCCTGGGGGGAGAGAGAGAGAGGCCGCCGGGATTTCCTGCCTCAGCAGCCTCTGCGCCAGGGGTTCCTCTGCTTTTCCTGCCCCTCACCAGGGAAGGTGAGCCTGCGGTGGGACAGGGAGGTGCTGCTCTTCCCCACAGCCACATCTGGCAGGAGTGTGAGCAGTGGTTTGTCCCGGTTTTYCCCAGCTTAGCACAGGGAGTGTCTGCTGGGCCGGGACAGATCCGYCCTCAGCCCCATCCCAGATCTTCCCCCCATTTCCACAATGTCAGCACATCTGTTTCTGCCCAAGATGCCTCCCAGGAAATGGCTCYGGATTGTTTTTGTGCCCAAGCTGAGGGCAGGGATGAACCCTGCAGCCAGAGGCTCTGCCGAGGCACATGGAAGTGATTACAGGGATCAGTTCTCTGCGCCACCTCCCTTCCCAGCACAGGGTGTGGGCCAGCACAGCCTGTCCCTGTCCCCAGCCCCATCCTTGTGCCCATCCCCACCTTCATTCTCATCCTCATTGCCAGACCTATCCCCATTCCTATCCCTATATCCAATCCCATCTACATCCCAAGACCTATTCCTGTGCCCAGCCACATCCTCATCCTTGTCCCTTTCCTCATCCATGTCCCATCCCCATCCTTATCTCCATCTTTATCTCCATCTTTATCCCTATTTTTACCCTGTTCCCATCCCTGTCTCCATCCCAATGTCCATCCCTCCCTCTGTCCCCATCCCTTATCTCTGCCCATTCCCATCTCCCCATCCCCATTCCTGACCCCATCCACACCACGGTCCCCATCCTTATCCTCATCCCATTTCTTGTYTCCATCCYCTCCCTCRTCCCTATCCCAATCCYTGTTCCCATCCCCACCGAGGCTCCCAGAGCCATGGGGATGCCCCTGCCAGCAGGACTCTGCTCCCAAGGCCAGGCCAGGATTCCAGCTCTTCCCAGCCGGCATTTTTTAAATGGACTGGTGCCAGTTTAGCTCAGGGAGTCGGGGAAATGCCCTTTTTAGCATCCCAAAGACTGCAGGAAGCCTGGCAGCTCCTCCTTCCTGGTCCAGAGGATCCTCAGGGCCCGTGGTTTGGATTTCCAAAGATCTCAMGGAGCAGCAGGGCTTTCCTCCCTTTCCCTCCCCCACTCCCTGCCCCCTCTGCCCATTGCCACCTCCGAGGTGCCACCAAACGTCCCCATTCCCCACGGGAGYGCCATCCCCGCTGGGATCTCACCAGGCAGAGGCGCTGCTGGCTCCCTGCAGCTCCCAGTTCCCCTGGAGAGCCGCGGAGGTGTTCGAGCTTCAAAGAAAAGCCACATTTTGGCACGGGAAGCTCCTGCAAGGCTGCGGATYGTGTCCAGCTGGCCCGGACCCCTCTCGAAGTCCTAATGGTTTTCCATGGCCAGGCAAAGCGGCTCCTTCCAGGGGCTGGAGCCAGGCAGCCGCACTGCCTGCAGCCAAGGGGCAGTGGCTTCTCCAGATGTGGCCCCGGCAGTGACACTGCCTGGAGCAGCCGGGCTGCCAAACCGGCTCAGTCCCAGCCCCAGCGGGAGCTGCTTTCCAGGGTGAGCAGGATGCAAGGGGCTGCACTCTGCTGGGATGGAAGGGACAGAGGCCRCGGTGACAAATCCCTGTCACTGCAATAGGCAGGGCAAGAGGGTGCCCAGCTGCTTCCCATGTGAGGATTCCAGTCGGGAATGCCACGAATGTGTCCCTGATTTATTTCTCTCGACAGCCYACAGGGGTTTGACACTTCCCTGCTCGTTATCTGGCATTCCTCAGGCACGGCTGTGCCTTGGGACAGATGCACTCTCCGGGCCGGGGAAGGGGGAAGCGCTCCAGGAAGCTGGAGCWGAGCTTTTGGCTGCTCCCAGCCCGGATTTCCAGGGGCACTCACGGAGCGCAGCTGCCGGGATTTGAGCTCTTCCTCCCCTCCAGCCCTGTGGGTGCTCCCACCCCGACCCCCCGACCCACAGGCGGATCCATCGGAGCTCTCGGGGCGGAGATGATGGAYGATGGGACAGGGAGAGGATAAACAGCGCTGACCCCGCGCCCGGCGCTGCCTGCGTGGGGGCCGCTCGCTGACCGCTGCCAGCCGAGCTGCACGGCACAATTCGGCCGGGGGCTGCCCCCCTGCTCCCCCCGCGGCTCCCCTGCGGATCGGGAGTCACGTTTCTCCCCGGCTCAAGGGAGCAGGATCCCAGGGAGCGAGCGGGGAGCGGCCGGAGCCTCCCGCCCACGCCGCGACCCCGGCCCCGACCCCGGCTGGACGCGGGCCCGGTCCCGGGGGCGTTGGGCGGGCGGGGGGGATGCGGGGCCGCGGGGGGGATGTGGGGCACCGAGAGGGGATCCCACTCTTCTTCCCGGGATGTCCCCTCGGGACCCGGCCGCTGTGGTGCCCCTCTCCCCCCGGGATGCCGGTACCGGCCCGGGGGATGCCRGAGTGGGGGGGCCTCAACCCTGCACGGATTTTGGGTGAGACCTGATTGGCCCAGCACAGGGACGGCCGCTGCTTGGCCCCGCCCCTGGGGCCACTCCCCGTCCCGCCCCGCGGGGCCGGGGTCGCCCCGTCCGGCTCGGCTCGGCTCGGCTCGGCTCGGCTCGGCTCGGCTCCGCTGCTGCGCTCGGCACCGCCGGGGGCTGCCGTGGCCGGTGTCGGGATGCGGGCGGTGGCGGCGGTGCTGGCGGCGGTGCTGGCGCTGGGGACAGCCCTGTCCCGCCCGGGGCTGCTCCCGCACGGCCCGGCCCGCGGCGATGCCCGGCTCCGGCCCGGGGACGATGAGAGCTCTCCCGGGGTGCTGCTCCGCCGCGCCCTGCGCCTCTACGGCCGCGCCGCCCGCCGCCTCTACGTGAGTCCCGGCCGGCCCCGCGCCCCTCTCCTTCCCTGCCCTCCTCCCCCCCGGCCGCTCTTACTCCCTGCCCCGCTTCCTCCTCTCCATCATCTCCCTCTGTCCCTCCATCTTCACTCCGTGCATCTCTCCACCCTCTGTCCCTCCCTCCTTCCAACCCTGTCTCTCTTCTTCTCTGCTTCCCTCCATCCCTCTGTCCCACCATCCCTCCTTCCTCCCACTTTCCATCCTTCCTCCCACTCACCCGCGTCCTCCCCTGCCTCTACACCCCCTCCTCCTCCTCCTCCGTGTGCACCTTGGCTGTCGCACCGCACGTGTTTTCCCCACCCATCCATTCCCCTCCTTGCCCGCTGTGTCCGGCCGCGCAGGAACAAGAGGGCTTTCTCCTCCGCAGCTGTTCCCCCGCCAGCCGCGGCTGCAGCTGGGATGGCCCCCGAGCTGCAGCTCCCTGGGGGATGGACAAACCCGAGGTCTTTGTTTTCTGCCCGGCCCGGATGGGGCCACGCGGCCTCGGGGCTCGGTGCACCGAGGAGGGGTGGGGACAGGGCGAGGGGAGCCGCGGTGGTGGCACCTCTGCAGCTCCTGAGCCTCCTCTCCCCGCAGGTGGGGACCAACGGGGTCATCTCCACCCAGGATTTCCCCAGGGAGACCCAGTACGTGGATGACGATTTCCCCACGGACTTCCCCGTCATCGCCCCCTTCCTGGCCGACCTGGACACCTCCGGGGACAGAGGGAACATCTACTACCGGCAGGAGGACTCTCGGGACGTGCTGGAGCAGGCTGTGGGATACATCCGGGCCGGCTTTCCCYGCTCTGCTGCCGCCTTTGTGCCCACCAACGCCTTCATCGCCACCTGGGAGGACGTGGGTGCCTACCAGGAGCTCTCCCAGGACACTGAGCCCTCCACCCAGGTGAGGCTGAGCTCACAGGCCCATCCTGCGTGTCATGGGAGGATGAGCTGTGCTTGTGTGGTGCCCAAAATGCTGATCCTTGTCTTTCTGAGCAGCTGGATGGTGGCTCCATCCATCCATCCATCCATCCATCCATCCATCCATCCATCCATCCATCCATCCTCAAGGAGGAACGTGGAGCTTTCCCCTCTGCTCAGAGCTGTGGCAGTGGTGGGGCTGTTGGCCAGAAGAGGTTTAGAGGTTGCCTCCATGGCTGGAGGTGCTTGGACAAGGACATGGAGTGACAGGACAAGGGAGAACGGCTTCACATTGCTTGGGTCAGATGTTAGGGAGGAATTCCTGGCTGGGAGGGAGATGAGGCCCTGGCACAGGGTGCCCAGAGAAGCTGTGGCTGCCCCTGGATCCCTGGAAGTGTCCAAGGCCAGGTTGGACAGGGCTTGGAGCAGCCTGGGACAGTGGGAGGTGTCCCTGCCATGGCAGGAGATGGAATGAGATGAGTTTTTAGATCCCCTTCCAACCCAAACCATTCCACGATTCCGATCCTTTTCAGCCAAAGCTTTCCAGTGCTGGCAGCTGTGGCTGYGCAGGGCAGAGGGTGGCTGGGGGCAGCTGGGGGAGGCCCTGCTTTAGGTCACCCATTGTGCTCCTGACCTTTCCTGGTGGCTCGGGGCTGGCCCTTCCTTCTGCCCCTGTGCTGATTACACGGGAACCGCCTTCGGAATTTCCACCGTGGGCTGGTTCTGTGCCGGGAAAACAAGCTCATAGGTGGTCTGCCAGCTCCAGGGGGGTGACCCCACCCGCGGGGCTGATAAGGCTCCTGCGTGGGTGGACCTCCAGCGCTGGCTGTCCCCAAAAACGCCGGGCCCCGAGCTGTCACATCGGGCTGATGACGTGCTGAGGAGGTGACAGTGACGCTCCGCCAGCCGCCTGCGCTCCGAGGAGCTCGAACGGGATGAGCTGCACGAGGAGAGCTCTGGTGATGGATGCCCAGAGCCGGGTGGTGGCTGATGGGCTGTCACCCGAAGGCCAGCAGCAGCCAGCASGTCCCCAAGGAGCAGCAGGAGCCGTCCCCCCGCTGCAGGGCCCTTCGGTGGCGCGTCGCTGAGAGGGGAGGCCAAGCAAGGCAAGGAGCTGAGGTTTGGAAGGAGGCAAGGCACATTTTTTCCTCTCATTTAAAAGCTGGGAAAGCAGCTGAAGAGATGCCATCAGGGGCCTCACAGCGACCTCGGGGCCATCGAAAATGCAGCCTCCTTTTTCTCTTCCCCGTTGTGGGTTTTTTTTTCCCTTTCTCTGAGAAGTTTGGATCAGGCTTTAAAATGAAACTGGTCTTGTTTGGAAACGAAGGAGCTTCGGGGAAAGCTCCTGAAATGCAGCTTGTGCCTGTGCTTTGCYGAGCTCCCCCCTGGCCAAAACTGCTGAAAAGCTCCCCAAACACCACTTTCTTTGCCTGACCAAATGTGGAGTTTGTGGAAACGCTGCCCTCCTGCTGCTCAGAACCAGGATTGATTCCAAAGCCTTTTCCCCTGCCCTGGGAAGTCCCAGCTCATCCCTTTGGAGCCCCAAAAGCAGRAAACTGGGTTCAGATGGGGAGCAGAGGATCCCCAGACCCCCTCTTTGGGGGTCCTGCCTGGGTGGGAGGTCTGGCAGTGCCGTGTCCCCTCCAGCCCCTCAGGACACACTCCTGGTCCCTGCAATGACATTTTCCCCGGGACAAGGCTGAGCCTGCTTCTGTCCCAGCAAAACTTGCCCTTTTGGGCTGGAATTTGCCCTTTGCAGCTCTTTGCTGGGGGCTTTCCCCCCTCCTTCCCCTCATCCCACCGTGCCAGCACATCGATGTCACCCGGCGTGTCCCCCCCTCTGCACCCACCCCCGAGGCAGAACGAGTCCTGCWGCTGCTGCTGCGATTTGGCTGCGTGGGGGAGGAATCCAGCCCCGGGGGCAGGGGGGGGGTGATTCCACACCCCCCTCCAGCTTTTTTGGCCGCCTTTTCGGGGTCTCTGAATGCCCGAGTGTGTGACAGGCACAACAAGGCTCTTTATGTCCGGGCTGCTGGGGAATCCAGCCACGCTCCCGAGGCCCTGAGCCCCAAAATCGGGCTGGGTGGAACGAGGGGAGCCCCCAGCCCTTCCCTCCCCTCTGCTCCGGGGGTGAAACTCTTTGAGTTTAATCATTTTAATCATTTTTCCTTCTCTCGGGCGCCGTTCCCTGCGTGCAGCTTCCAGTAGAAGGGTGGGAAGGGCTGCTGCTCCCTGCTCGGAGCTCTTTGGGGGCAGCARGAGCTGCGTGGGGTGGGTTCGTGGCTGTTTGGAGGGCGTGGGTCGCCGGGTGGCTCGGCAGGGCAGGGCAGGGCAGGGCTGTGCTGGCTCCTCAGTGCGTTGTCAGTGCCTGGCACGGCCCCAGGGCTGGCAGGGCAGGCAGCCAGGCTGCCTATAGCGGGATGTATGGGAAGCTGGGAGCACTGGAATGTTTTTTCCGGAGGAAACCGAGCTAAAATTGTTCTCAGGGACAAGCGGGGAGGGTGGGGTGGGTTTTCCTCTGGTGCTGGTGGGATGTCAGACAGGAGYGAGGGGCTCCCAGTGCAGGGGTGACATGGCCAGGGATGCTCTTGGGACATCCTGGCACTCAGGGAGGAGCCACGGGAATCCGAGGAGGATGCTGAGAGTCTGCCCAGGATGTGGCACATGGGGTTTGGCTGGCCATGAGGGGCCCCAGGTGCTGCTCTTTCCCAGGAGGTCACTGCAGGCTGATCCTGGCATGGTTTGGGTTGGAARGGACCTTAAAGAATGTCCAGGCACAGCCCCTGCAATGGGCAGGGACACCTTCCACTGTCCCAGGCTGCTCCAAGCCCCATCCAGCGTGGGGCAGCCCCAGCTTCTCTGGGCACCCTGTGCCAGGGCCTCCCCACCCTCCCAGCCAGGAATTCCTTCCCAATATCCCATCCATCCCTGCCCTCTGGCACTGGGAAGCCATTCCCTGTGTCCTGTCCCTCCATCCCTTGTCCCCAGTCCCTCTCCAGCTCTCCTGGAGCCCCTTTAGGCTCTGAGCTCTCCCTGGAGCCTTCTCCTCTCCAGCTGAACACCCCCAGTTCTCCCAGCCTGGCTCCATGGAGGTGCTCTCTGTTGGGGGGCCCTTTTGGGCTGTCAGCAAACCCTGTGGTGTGTGTGGGGCTGCCTCTCACATCCCTGCCCCCCTTCCTTCACTCCTCTGCTGTGCTCCTGCCCTCTACACCATCCATCTCTCTCCCTTTGCAGCTCAACACCTTCCAGGCAGTCATAGCCTACAACGCCGAGGACACCTACACCATCCTCCTGTACCCCCACGGCGGCCTCCAGTTCCTGGGGACGCGTCCCAAGGAGTCCTACAACGTGCAGCTGGAGCTGCCAGCCAGGGTGGGCTTCAGCTGGGGGGACGGCGATGACCCCAAGAGGGACGGGCTCTTCCACAGCCTGGCCAGCAGYGAGCAGGCTCTGAGGGACCTGGAGAGGTGAGTGGCACCTGGGTGGGGTGGCAGGGGGAGCAGGGTCACCTTCTCCCAGCCCTGGAGACTTTCAGAGCCTGGAAAGATTTGGGGAGTGAGCTGAGGGTGCTGGGGCTGCACCAGGGGCTCAGCTCCACATGCACAGGAGCTGTGTTGGGGTCCTGCAGGGGTGGTGGCACCTTTGGGGTGGCTTTTCCAGCTGTGTTGGGGTCCTGCAGGGGTGGTGGCACCTTTGGGGTGGCTTTTCCAGCTGTGTTGGGGTCCTGCAGGGGTGGTGGCACCTCTGGGGTGGCTTTTCCAGCACGGCTGTGACGATGTCTGTGTCACCATCACACTCCCAATGTCACCTGCCCCACCAGGTGTTTATARACTCCAGTCAATGCAGTTGTTTCAGTGCTATTGTTGAACTAAGCTGTGGTAACAAAAAGATGCTGAAAACTTTTATTTTTTTTCCAAAATTCAAGAATTTAAAATTATTTTTGTGGTCCAGATGACACTGATGGATAAACCCTTTTTCTCTGTGCCTCGTGCATTGTTGCACCGGGTGTTAGTAAAGTTTCTGTGCTGTGCCCACAGGGAGAGCAACACRGGCATCCCTGGCGTGTGGGTGTTCCGCGTGGGCAGCGCCGAGCAGGTGGAGCCGGGGGGCTCTGAGGGAGCAGCTCCTGCCGTGCCTCAGAGCCCCCCTGAGCCCCCCAACCCCGGCACCCACCCGCTCTCCAGCCACGCGTCCATGGCGCAGCGTCCCGGCCTCGGATCCCGCGGCCCGGTGCTGCTGGGCTTTGTCCCCGGCAGGAGGGACACGCAGGAGCAGAGCCGCTGGCTGCAGCCCCGAGGGGACGGTGCCACCCAGCAGAGCCTCTCCTCCAACCCCTCCTCCTACAGCTCGGGCCACCACGGCGTCGGCGTGGAGGAGGACGTGCATTTCAACCCCGATGGTGAGCGGCCACAGCCCCGCGGGGACAGTGACCCAGAGGGGTGGTGACCCCGTGGGGACAGTGACCGAGTGGGGGTGGCTCCCAAAAAAAGTTGGAAATTCACTCATCCTGTTGCTCCTGTTGTCCTTGCAGCTCCTCTCAGCCCAGTTCCCCTGGAGGAGCCACTCCTGCTGCCCTTGGAGCTCCTCTCAGCTCAATCCTTCTGGAGGAGCTGCTCCTGCTGCCCTTGCAGCTCCTCCCAGCCCAATCCCACTGCCCAGGGGCTGCTGGAGCCCCACAGCCCTGCCTGCTGGGTTTGCCGAGGGAAAAGGAGGGAGGCTTGGAGCCCTGGATGGGGTGGGATGCTCAGGGGACAGGTCACGAGGTCAGAATTGGCCCTGCCACCCTCCCTGCCACCCTCCCAGCTGTGGAGCCGCCGTGGCACGTGTGTGGGGGGAGCAGAGCCTCGTCCCCAGCCAACTGTCTCCCAAAAATACCCTCAGGAATTCGACCTCGTGCCCTCTGTCAGCTCTGCCTGAAACCAGGCAACAGGTTCCAAACTCTCCGCCACCCCTCTGCATCCCGGGTGACTCTTGGGAACCACCCCAGCCAGCTGGCTCCTTTCCAGGCGGTGTTTTTAGGGCCAAGAAGGCAAAGCACCCGCCCCGCTGTGAAGGGCGGCTTTGTCATCGCGTCCCCGACCCCGTCCCTTTGCCCGCAGTGTTCACCTACAGCGCGGCCAGCAAGGAGACGTGCGCCCAGCACCACGGGCGCTGCTCCCCTCACGCCTTCTGCACCGACTACGCCTCCGGCTTCTGCTGCCACTGCCGGGCCACGTTCTACGGGAACGGGCGGCAGTGCCTGCCCGAAGGTACGCGGGGCGGGCGGCGGGGACGGGCAGCCCCAGCCTGGGCGGCCGCTGCCAGGGGTGCCCCTCTCCCCGCCCAGGGGCCGTGCATCGCCTCAACGGGAAGGTGAGCGGCAGCCTGAGGGTGGGCCGGGCGTCCGTCCGCTTCCAGGACGTGGACCTGCACGCCTACATCGTGGGCAGCGACGGCAGAGCCTACACGGCCATCAGCGGGGTGCCCCAGCCCGCCGCCCGCKCCCTRCTGCCCCTGCTGCCCCTCGGCGGGCTCTTCGCGTGGCTCTTCGCCCTGGAGGAGCCCGGTGCTGAGAACGGCTTCAGCATCACCGGTGAGCAGGGATGTGGGATGTGTCATGGCTGCAGAGGGTGTGCGGGGTGGCTCAATGGGGTGGGTGGTGAGGGGTTCGGGGCAGCTCTGTGGTTTCTCTAATCCCTCTCTCAGCTGTGACCACCCATGGGCGTGCTGGAGTAGCAGGGAAGGACATTTTGGGGTTGTGCCGTTCCCTTTTTCCTGCCCAGGYGCTGAGTTCACCCAGAACCTGGAGGTGACGTTTTACCCCGGAGGGGAGACAGTCCAGGTCACTCAGACAGCCGAGGGCCTGGGGCCGGACAATTATTTGAGCCTCAGGACACACATCCAGGGTGAGGTGCCATTCCTGCCAGACAACGTCACCGTCCACATCACTCCCTACACGGAGCTCTACTCCTACTCCAGCTCAGGTAAGACTTGTGCTCACCTGCCTTCACTTCCTCACCCACCTCCCCTGAATGCCCAAAAACATCCGCGCTGACGCCGTTTTCCCCACATCCCRCGGGGCTCTCTGTGCTGTCCGGCAGCCGTGACCTCCTCAGGCCAGCGGGAGTACGTGGTGGCTGCGGGCACCGCCAACCAGACCTTGTCCTACCGCCTGCGCCACAACGTCACCTTCTCGGGGTGCCCGCACGCGCGGCCCCCSGCGCGGCAGCGGCTCTCGGTGGCGCGCGCCTTCGCCCTCTTCGACGGCCACGAGCACGTCCTGCGCTACGCCCTGGCCGCCCGCATCGGCCCGGYGCCAGGTGAGCCCCGGCACCCGCCCCTGGCTGTGCCAATCCGTGTGCCAGCCCCCGCTGGGAATGCTGCCATCTCTCCCAAAGCTGCACTGTGCTGGCTTTGCCCAAAATCAGCCAAAAAGGAGGGGCTTTCCAAGCTGTTTGAGCTGTGGTGGCACTGCTGTGGTTCCCCGCAGTGGTGATGCCTGCATGGGGTGGGTCACTCCCTGTGTCTCCTAAATATTTTACTCCCCCTGACATCCCTGTGTGCCCGCAGATGAAGCGGAGAACCCCGTGGTGAGCCCGTGCCACGATGGCAGCCACGCGTGCGAGGCGCCGGCGCGCTGCCAGCCCGGCGTGGGCACCGAGTACACGTGCGAGTGCACAGCCGGATACCGCGGAGATGGACGGGGCTGCCGAGGTCAGTGGGCTGGGGGGAGCTGGGGGGAGCTGGGGGGGCTGTGCCCCAGCAGGCACCAAGGTGGTCACTGGTGTTTGGGGGGTGCTGGCACGTCCACAGCTCCCACAGAGCTTCACCACGCACGGGGATGCGTCGTGGGGGGAAACTGAGGCAGGGTGCTGGAGGTCCCTGGGGAAACGCGCCAGGAGCAAACAAAAAAAAGGAGGGGAAAAAAAGCAAAACCAGTGGAAAAATAATCCCTGCGTTTCAAAAATCCAGCTTCATTGTTGCTTGCTTATCACACCAAACTTCTCATTGCAAATTTTATCTTCCAAATTTGGAGTCCCTYTCCACAAGAAGATGCCCAGTGCCAGTGAGTTGCACAGTGATGCTGGCGAGGGATTCGAGCCTCCTGCCTTTCAATAAGGAACGGATTTCCTTCTCCTAAAATCCCAGGTTAAGTGACCAAACTGATCACTTCWTTTCAGCAGTCTGGAACCAAGTTTTAAGCCACAAATTGTCGAAGATATTGGTGTGCCTTGAACAAATGTTTCTTTATCAAAACTATACACCGAAAGTGATCTTGTTCTTTTTGCCCTCCTATTTCGAGATTAGAAAGTTAATTCTGTAGCTGATTAAATTCAGTGACAGGGGATGGGCAGGACATTCCCTGTCAGGCCACRAGCAGCCAGACCATGAAAAGGGGGGACTGTCTCACCACCATGGGGGGTGCCCGGTGTCTCTGTCTTTCCGCAGATGTGGACGAGTGCTCCGAGGGCCTGAGCCAGTGCGGGCCCTTCTCGGTGTGCCTGAACGYGCCGGGCAGTTACCGCTGCGAGTGCCGGGGCGGCTACGGGCCCGCGGGGGACGGGCAGGCGTGTGTGCGTAAGTGCTGACCCCACCCGGGGTGTCCCCCATTCCCGTGCCCCACGGACGTGCCCTGAGCACCCCCGCCCTGTCCCCGCAGCGCTGGCACCGCTGAGTGACCCCTGCGAGGACGGGCGGCACCCCTGCGCTCCTGGGGACCGTGCGCGGTGCGTGTCCCGCGGTGACGGCCGCGCCACCTGCGAGTGCCTCCCCGGCTACTCCGGCGACGGCATCCACTGCTCCGGTAAGGCGGGCACCGTGGGACCCTGGCACAGCTGCCTGGGTGTCCCCCGTCCCCGCTGATGCCATCCTCCCCCTGCRCAGACGTGGATGAGTGTGCCGAAAGCCCGTGTCACCCGGCCGCCGTCTGCTACAACACCCCGGGCTCCTTCTCCTGCCGCTGCCGGCCCGGCTACGCGGGCGACGGCTTCCAGTGCACCTACGGTGAGGTGCCCATTCACCCCTGTGCCCTCTGCCTGGCACAGCTTCCCCAGCCTCACCCTCCTCTCTTCTTGCCTTCCCAGCGGCCGAAGGGAACCCGCAGCGCCTCACGCCCTGCCAGCACGAGCGGATGTACCCGCGGGAGGTGCCACCGCTGGGGGACGGCCACGTGCCCCAGTGCGACGAGCAGGGCCGGTACCGGCCCCTGCAGTGCCACGGCAGCTCGGGGCACTGCTGGTGCGTGGATGCGGCGGGGCAGGAGATCGCAGGCACACGGACAGCACCGGGCACCACCCCCCCACGCTGCGGGAGCCCAGGTCAGTGACACCGCCAGGGGTGAGGGGAGCAGGGCTGGGTCCTTGGGCAGCTGGCTGGGGTCCCAGTGACATCCCCCTTTGGCCAGCAGTGTGGGGATTGTGGGGCCACAGAGAGCAGAGGGGACCCGTAAATTAAACAGCCGTCAGTTAAAACTTGGGAAGTTTGCTTGGGAAGTTTCACCTCAGCATGAGGAAGGGTTTTGTAATGCTGAGGGNCCCACTTTGGCCAGCAGCGTGGGGATTGTGGGGCCACAGCAAGCGGAGGGGACCCGTAAATGAAACAGCCGTCAGTTAAAACTTGGGAAGTTTGCTTGGGAAGTTTCACCTCAGCATGAGGAAGGGTTTTGTAATGCTGAGGGGGGCAGAGCCCTGGAAAAGCTGCCCGGGGAGGGTGTGGAGGGTGTGGAGTCTCCCTCTCTGGAGATAGTCCAAACCCACCTGGACGCATCCTGATGTCACCTCCTCCAGGTGGCCCTGCCTTGGCAGGGAGGTTGGACTGGAGGATCTCCAGGGGTCCCTTCCATCCGTAAGGATTCTGTGACCCTCTACCCACCTACCCTTCTGGGGCTTCAAAGGGGTGCATCGAGGGGCTCCTGGGTGTTTGGGGTGTCCTGGCCCATTGGGTTACAGTGGCTGTGGCCATCGGGCCACTCCTGTGTCAGCCTGYGCTGGAGGGAACAGCTGTGGGGTGTCCAGGGGGCTGGAGTGGGGCAGCCCTAACCCCCACCCCAAACCAAGGGGTGCTGGAGGCAGGGGGATAATGGCACGAAGTRTCTCCAGAGGGGCTGCACGGCACCCCCTGAGCCGGGCTGGGGGTGTTTGCTGCCGGCAGAGTCCATCCAGCAGCTGACGCCCTGCGAGCACGCACGGATGTACCCGCGGGAGGTGCCACCCGGGCCATCCCCCGTGGGCGACGGCCACGTGCCCCAGTGCGACGAGCAGGGCCAGTACCGGCCCCTGCAGTGCCACAGCAGCTCGGGGCACTGCTGGTGCGTGGACACGGCGGGACAGGAGATCGCTGGAACCCGGACRGCACCGGGCACCACCCCCCCACGCTGCGGGAGCCCAGGTCAGTCCCGGGGCAGCATCCTCGGGTGGGGGGCACAGCCAGCGGGGAGAGGGGGACACGGGGCTCCGCAAAGCCCTGAGTCCCCCCCGAACAGCGTGGTGACTGTCACCGTGCCGCGGCAGAGCCCACGGAGCGTCCCCCCAGCATGTGCGAGCGCTGGCGGCAGAGTTTGCTGGAGCACTACGGGGGCAGCCCCCGCGGGGACCAGTACGTGCCGCAGTGCGAGCCCGGCGGGGACTTCACCCCGCTGCAGTGCCACGGCGACAGYGGCTACTGCTGGTGCGTGGAGCAGAGCGGCAGGGAGATCCCGGGGACGCGCTCGCAGCCCGGCACCACCCCGCCCTGTAAGAGCGCAGCCCCCAAAGCCACCCCGCCACCCCGACAGCGCGGGCACCGCGCCCCGCTCCGGGCGGGGACAGCACCGCCCGAGCCATCCCCTGTCCCCTCCCGCCAGGTCTGCCCAGCGTCGCCCCGCCCAGCGTCCGGCCCGAGCCCCGGCCCGACGTGTCCCCCCCGGCCGCGGGGACGTTCCTGCTCTATGCCCAGGGCCAGCAGATCGGGTACCTGCCGCTGAACGGCACCCGGCTGCACAAGGAGGCGGCCAGGACCCTGCTGTCCCTGCATGTACGGTACCCTTGGGGTGGGGACGGGGCTGCAGGGACACCCCGGGGAGTCTGGGACACGCTGGTGTTGTCACTCGGTGTTGTCACCTCTGTGAGCCGCTTGTCTGAGCTGGCAGGGTTTGAGGGGGTCACATCTTGCAGGGTTGGTGTTGGTGGTTTTGGGGACATTGGCTGTGCTGGCTGCCTTGGTGGGACAAGTGACAGGATAAGGGGGAAGGGCAGGGTTAGATGGGATATTGGGGTGAAATTATTGCCTGGGGAGTGTTGAGCATCTGGCACAGGGTGCCCAGAGAATTTGTGGCTGTCCCATCCCTGGAACTGTCCAAGACATGGTTTGGAACAACCTGGGCTTGCAGAAGGTGTCCCTGCCCATGGCAGGGGTGGAACTGAAAGATCTCCAAGGTCCTTTGCAACCCAAGCCATTCAGGGATTCTGTGGATTCCATTTTCACCTCCCTCCAGCCATCCCCAGCAGAGACAGGTCCCAGACAGATCCCAGAGCTGGGGCTGCTCAGGAAGGGAAGGAGTTCAGGTGCTCCCAGAGCTCTCCAGGATTGGTCACAGCCCAGATTTCCAGCTGCAGGGCTGACCTTTTTTCCTTCCTYAGACTCCCCTTGGAGCGTGGCCATGTGCCTCTCCAGCCAGGCCAGACCAAGGCAGAGGAACACTGAAATCTGGGCCAGGACCCTCCCTGCACCCTGGGGAAGTTGGACCTTGCCAAATATTCCCTCTCCCCATCCTGAAGGTCATTCCCCGGGCTGGCTTCGCTCTTGGAGCACCCTCTCCTTCAGGCCAAGGGTTCAAATCCATCTGGATGTGGGTGTGAGCCTGCACCACTGGCCTAAAATCCTCTGCTGCAGGATTCAGCTGGGAGGGTGCAGTGGGAACCTGTCAGAGCAGAGKKKWGMTGGGGAGATGGGGTTTGAGTGTCATTCCCCMCTTGCAGCRTGTCCCAGGCAGCTCTCAGTGCCAGCTGGTGGGTCTGAGGTTGCTCCCTGAGCCTCCTGGCAGGATCTCACCCCGTGTCCCACCCCTGGCAGGGCTCCATCGTGGTGGGGATTGACTATGACTGCCGGGAGAAGATGATCTACTGGACTGACGTGGCCGGCAGGACCATCAGCAGGGCGGGCCTGGAGCCAGGCTCTGAGCCCGAGACCATCATCAGCTCAGGTGAGCTGCTGTCCCCAGGGTCACTGCCCAGAGCCACTKCTGCTGCTC
>CADDXX010000889.1:106689-119460 GCA_902810485.1 Alauda arvensis | reverse complement strand
ARWTTKGKYCMWTTKSMCMWTKGGGGRTWAATCTTCMAATTCCAGCTTCAGGTAATGAATTTACCCCAGGTTTGCTCCCTGCCAACTCACTTTTATTTACTTCTCTCAGATGCCTTATCAGGCWRYCTAAAAACAGAGGCCAGACAGAATTAAGGGAGTAAAAAGCARTTCTGTTTATTGAAGGGCCTTCAGGTACATTTTGGGCAGATGAATCCCCCCAGGGGCTACACCCAAAATGAATGATGGGTCACAGGTTTTCATACTTATAAGTTTGGTCCATTTGCACATTGAGGGGTAAATCTTCMAATGACAGCTGCAGGTAATGATTTTACCCCAGGTTTGCTCCCCCTCAACTCACTTTTGTTTACCTCTCTCAGGGCTTGAGGCAGTGAGGTGTCCTTGATTCCCAGGCCTAGAGAGGAATTGTTTTATCTGACTTAAATGGGATAGCAGTAGCTAGCACTGAATATGGATTTTGAAGAATTGCAGGGTGACAAATACATGAAAAATAGAAAAGTTAAATATCACAAGGGGGAGAAGATCCCACAACCCAAATCCCTGAGTTGCTCATGGCTAATAATGAGATGGGTAGGTTGGATAGCTCAAAGATGTCCTTTAATCATCAGACCAAAAGCAGCATCCAAAGATCCAGGGGCGTGGTTAGCTGGACATTTTATAGGGTTTGACCTGAGGGCAGGTGTCCAAACTTGGTTACAGGGCAGGGGCTTGACCTTCTAAGTCTGAGGTGTTGAACCAACGGGGCTTACTCTGTTACAGAGCAGGTTCTTTTTTCTTGTTCTTGCCAAGGTCAGGRTGAATGTTTCACAGGAAACAGAAGTTCAAGTTTGGATGTGGTGATTTATTATCTCTGATCTATTCACAGAGAATTTACAGACTCACAAGCCTTAAGCTCTCACCAGCTGCTAGAAAAACGTGGCAAAATGGCCACTAGTAACATTTTCTCAAGGTTTTTAAGCACTATTTACCCAATAACGAGATGACACCTCTATTAGTGATGTTTGTGACCCAATGATGGCCACTAAAGGGCTGCAATGGGGACCTTTTTCACCCAATGACAGAAAACCCCCTAAACCTTTGAAGAAGGAAGAAGAAAGTAAAAAAGAACATCTAGGCAATGCCCTAAATATTCTATCTGGGCTCACACACATTACTGTACACTAAAACCTTAAACCTTAAGTTTTTCACCCTGTGAGATCACACACTTCTAATCAAACTCCACACGCACAATCTCAGTGCTGTCACTCAATGTTGGAAGGTTGTTCTAAGGCCTCAAGTCAAATGTAGTGTTTTCTCTTTTGGGTCAGTGCCTGTGGGCACAGAAAACCCCAAAATTCCCAGAACCCCAAAATTCAAAATTTTTAGGATTCCAACATCTCAGCTTTTAGGACACCACCATCACCCCATTAGCACCCCCCTACCATCCCAGGCTCTCAGCGTGTGTAGGGCGCAGGGGCTCAGCTTTGCTCCATCCCAGGTCATTCAGCCCAAACCTTGAGGCATCACCCCCCTGTTCATCGCTGGGCTGGGGGTGCCCTGAGCCCCCCAGCCTCTCCCTGAGCTCCATSCCCCGGCAGGACTGCTGAGCCCCGAGGGGCTGGCTGTGGATCACCTGCGCCGGGCGCTCTTCTGGACCGACAGCGGCCTGGACAGGATCGAGCGGGCGCGGCTCGACGGCTCCGAGCGCCGCGTGCTCTTCCACAGCGACCTCGTCAACCCCCGCGCCATCGCCGTGGACCCCGTGCGAGGGTGAGACATCCACACTGGGATTTGGGGGCTCTGCGAGGTGCACAAGGTTTGGCTGAGGCCCTGAGCTGTGCATGGCCGTGCTGGGGTCTGTGGGTGCAGCTCAGGATGTTGCAGCCTTCCCAGAGAGAGAGAGAGCTCTCACAGGAGACAGCTTCTCTGGGGTCTGGGCCCTCCAGCTGCTGGGTCCCCTCTGCAGGGCACAGAGTGGCTGCTGGCATTCAGCTCCCAGCACTGATTCCAGGGTTCTCCCAGGCTGACTCAGGGACAGAGGGACAGCACAGTCCTGTGGCCATCCCACAGGGATTTTTATTGTCCAGCACCCCAGGGATTGCCAGGGATGACAGCTCCCCTCTGAACTGGGCAGAGCTGGGGTATTTATGGGGACAGTGAGGGTGGKRCCAGAGGGGAMAAASCCATGGGTGAGGAAGGATCTCCATGGGTCCATCAGAGCATCGTGGGGACTCACCGTGAGCAGGGAGAAATYTCATCTAAGGGTTATCTCTATTTGATAAGCTGGGCTTATCAAATTCCATTCAACCTCCCTCCAAGGCAGGGGCCTGGCAGCCCCATCWGCCYCAGCACTGCARCATCCTCTAGGAGGGGYTGGCTCTGCTCCCCAGCCCCTCTTTTTRTTTAATATCTCAAGATCTGGCTAAAACCGCTGTGTGAGTGTGAGGATTATTTGATGTAGATGGTTTTGCAAAGCTCTGGGAACACGAGCTGTGCCTGCAGGGTGCTGGTGGGATACAAAATGTGCTGCTCCTCGGACTCACCCTCATCAAGGAGCCACATTCAACATGTCTGATATCGTTCTGCTGTGCTTGGAGAGGTTTKTCCCTAATCAAATAAAGATAAGGGAAAACCTCTTGCTCCTGGCAGGAGCCAGGATCATCTCCCACCTCACCTCACTGCTGTGTGCCCTGGATGTGGTGAATAGGGACAGGCGCTCAGAAGATTTCTGATTATCACAAAAAACAATTAAAAACCCTTCCCCCATCACCCCAGTACAGTATCTTATCTTCCCTATAAAATATAACCTCCCTAACCCTATAACATCCTCCCTAAATTCCAGTAACTTTCCATTCCCCTCCAAACCCCAGTAATTTTCCACTCCTTACTAACCTAAGAAATGCCACAAACCCCCTATAACATAACAAAACCCCCTAAAACTATATAAACCCATAAAATAAGACAATAAACACCATTTTACCGTCCACCACATTGGTATTTATAAACTAATAACCCACAACAACCTTAAGCTTAATCACCATACCGTTCCTAAACCAAATCATCACACCTTAAAAACAACAACACCTGTTTGTGCATTATTTCCCCAGCAACCTYTACTGGACGGACTGGAATCGTGAAGCTCCCAAAATCGAAACTGCCACTGTCAACGGAGCCAACAGGAGGGTTCTGGTGCACACAGACATTGGYCTGCCCAATGGCCTCACTTTCGACCCCTTCTCCAAGCTGCTGTGCTGGGCAGACGCAGGTAATGTCCCCAAGGATGGATCAGGGAATGTCACACTGAGCCTCGAGGGGAAAATCCTGGGTGTCTTCAGCTCCCTGTGGGCTCCAGTGTTTTGCCAGCTGAGGTTTAGATTGGATTTTAGGGAATGTTCCTTCATGGAAAATGTTGTTGCTCAGGGCAGTGGTGGAGTCTTTGTCCCTGGAGGGATTTAAAAGCCATGGATGGATGTGGCACCTGGGGACAGGGAGCAGTGCTGGCCTCAGCAGTGCTGGGAAATGGCTGGACGTGGTCTTAGGGAGTTYTTCCAACCTGAATTTTGTGATTCTRCAYCTTTARGCTGAAAAGCTGTTTGAAAATGYAATAAATCAGGGRAAGGTTCTTCCCCCAGAGGGTGCTGGGCACTGCCCAGGGAATGGTGACATTCCCAGAGCTCCAGGAGCSTTTGGACATCCCAGGTTGGGATTGTTGGGGTATCCTGTGATCCTTGTGAGACACAGGACACGTTTGCTGTGCCATTCTCAGTGGTTTGGGGGGATGTTTGGTGTTTGAGCAGGCACCAAGCACCTGGAGTGCACATCCCCTGACGGCAGCGGCCGGCGCCTCRTCCAGAGCAACCTCAACTACCCCTTCAGCCTCATCAGCTACGCCAACCACTTCTACCACACGGACTGGAGACGGTGAGCAGGGCCCAAAACCCCGCCCCTGCACGGCTGGGAGTGCTTGAGCTGCCCTCCCTGAGAGGAATCCCAGCCYGCTCCCAGATCCTGGAGCTCTGCTGGCTCTCCAGCAGCACCTGCTCGTAAATCTCAGCACRGAGGAGTTGTTTAGACACGAGCTCAGCTCCCTGGGAGGGACAGAAATAGTGGTTTGGGGTTGGTTTTTTTTTTTTTGAACTAAAACTTGGCTCAAGCCTCTGGATGAGGATGAGGTCCAAGGAAAGATCCTGTCCTCAGCCGTTCCCTTTGCAGCAGGAACTCGCCTCTCTTCCCACTCCAGCTGGAAACTCTCACAGCTCCCATCCAGCCTTAGATTGCAGGGGACACTTCAGAGCTTGCCMCACTTGGAGGAGACTCTCAGGGAGATAATCTCTCCTTGGAAGGCTCTTTCCTGTGGCTGCWTCACCACACAGAAATGCACTGGCTGAGCTGCAGGAGGATTTTCCAGGGCAAATCTCTCCCCAYTTGTCCTGCAGGTGTTCAGGCCAAGCTTTTCAGCTGCCTGTCCTTAAACACACAGAAATAGGAGAAGAACCCCAAGTTTCCTAGGTGAATAAAACACTTCTTCCCCCTTTTTTTTCACCAGGGATGGGGTGATAGCTGTGAATAAAGAAACAGGAGCCTTCACTGATGAGTATCTTCCAGAGCAGCGATCCCACCTCTATGGAATCACAGCAGTTTATCCCTACTGCCCTGGAGGTAAAACCCACCCAAACCCCACCCCCTCGGGRATTCTGATGCCTTGCTGGGTGCCTGACACACTCAGCATCTCCCTTCCTCCCCACAGCCAGGAAATAGGAACTCCATGTCCAAGGAAAACAAGGATCTTTGCACCCAGAGGAATTCCAGACCCACAGAACTGTCACTGCATACAAGGAGGGGGGAGAAGCCCCTCACCAAGGCCAATGAAGTGCCCTGCTTTCCTGCAAAAGATTTTTAAGTATTTTTTATAGTTATACCTCAAGACTTTACTACTGTATTTTTTTTTTACCAAATGGAAAACGTTATCACCAAAAAAAAAAACAACAAAAAAAGGTCCTGGGAAGCTCAAGCCATGATTTCAAATGTAGCTTTGTTTTTTTTTTTCACTCCAATGTTTTATTTTATTGGAAGAAGAATGGGTTCATTTCTCATAGTTTTGACAATCTGACCAAGAGGTCCTTTGATTCCAAAAAAAAAAAATGAAATAATTGAGTGCCTGTGGGAAGCTGTGGATGCAGTAAATTGCTGGGTCTGAATAACAAACAGCCCTGAAGCCAGAGACTCGTGTGTGCTCCAAAATCCTGCAGAACGGGGATGGGATGTGGCAAAGGCATTGAAGAGTTCCCAGAGGATGAGTCTGTGTTTTCACCACTGCCTCCATGCATGTCTTTTAGTATTTATATTAGAAGAATATGCTAGAATTGATCTGTTCATGCTTGTTGGGTCTCYCAAGTGCCTTCCTAGACCTACCCAGTGTAGACCAGTACATGTTCAGAAATACCAGTTACTTTGTAATGCTTCACTTTTTCTAGGTTACTTCAATAATTGAATAAAAAAARGTTGGTTTAAGTTTGCCTTTGGGTTCAGTTTTGCACTGTTTCAGAATATTTCAGTGTGGGGGAACAGCAAGGGAGCTGTTCCTAGGGCAGGACCTGAGGAAAAGGAGATTTTATGTAACATTCCCCTCAGCACAAAGCCAAACACAATGAAAAAGAGACAAACACACCAAAAAAGGGTCAGATTTGCCAACTCACAGCTCACCAGAACTTGTCTGCTTCCCTCAATCTCATTTATTGAAAGAAAAAACTGGTAATTCATCAGGAGTCAGAATTCAATTCCCTGTTTTCTCTCCCAAACAGCCAAACCAATCCCGGTCCGAGCTGCATTGCCAGAGTGGGAGCTGGGGGTGGTTCCTAATTGCACTGAGCACACACACACAAGGGCTGAGGGTCCCTTCATCTGCCCACTTTGCCCAGTCTGTGGTCAGTCTTGGGGTCAGCAATGATGGCCTGSACAGCCACGATGGCCTCGTTGATTTTGGTCTGCAGCTCGCGCAGCTCCTCGATGTGCAGCAGGCGCAGGATCTGGGCAGCTTCGTTGATGACAGCATCTGGGGAGGGGCACAGAGAGGAGTCTGGGTTAGCCATCATCCTAACCACCATTCTATCTATCATTTTAGCCAGCATTTTCAGCTCACAGGAGGGATTTATGGAAGTTTTCACTCTCTGCACGTTGTTCCTGCTGGTGGAAACGGAGAACAACTTGCCCCGCTGCTGAAAGGAGGGATGGGGTGGCCTCCAAACCTTCCCCACATTCCAGGGCTCAGGGAATGAGGGAATCACAGGCTGGGTTGGGYTGGAAGGACCTTAAGGATCATCYATTCCAACCAAGGGTGGTGTGAAACATTCCAAGCAGTGATTGAAGTGAGGTGGAGCAGAAGGGAAGCCAGCCCCAGGTCACCTGGCTGCTCCTCATCAATAATCCATCAACTTTATCAATAATCCATCAGCTCATGGCAACTTGAGCTGCCCTGATGGGATTTCAGGCAAAAAGAGGCAGCTGAAATCCATGGAAGCAGCACAGCTGTCCTCTGCTGGTAGCAGCAGGATTTACAAACAGCAGGATGCATTCCTCGGGCTGCCATGAAGAGCTGTTATTTAAACATTCCAAACAGCTTGGATTGAGGCTTTGCTCTTCCAAACCCAAAATGCTCATAAATTACCAGCTGGGAGGGAGGGATTCTTTCCACTCCGGGGTTTTTTACTGTCCACATCAGCTCTGGATTTGACAGTAATAACTCTGTCAAAGGCAAACATTTCCCATGTAAAAGTCACATTAGGAGCAGCGCTCACCTCCCGTGTCAAATCCAAGAATGTGCTTTTCCAGAGCAACAGGCAGACCCTGGAAAAGGGAAAAAAAAAACAAATCTGTGAAAAAATGTCATTTTAGACATTTGGGAAATAAAATCAAGTAGCACAGCAGGTAACTGAGGGGAGAAAAAAGGGKTTTGCTTGGACAAAAATGTGTGAAAAGTTTGGGAAGTCCCCGCGGTCGATTCAACAACTCCCTTTGTGTCCTGAAACACCAAAGCCAGGGAGTTATTCAAGAAAAATCTTCCTGCTTCAGAATCCCTCCTTGGATACACAGAGCCTGCATTCAATCCTTAAAAGGCCAACAGCAGGACTGGGAGCCATTACCCCCATCCAGCAGCTTCCCAGGAAAACAAAACTGGGCTTTCTCAGAAACTTCTGCCTTTCAACAGCTGCCAGCCTTTGAGCAGGGGCTGATGGCAAAGAGCTGCAGCAATTCTCTGTAATCAAGTTTTGCTGAGCTCACACCATCCCCACAAGCATCTGCTCAAGTGTTAAGCTTAGGAATAAAGCAAACTATTTCCATTTTCTAAACATTTCCTCTATTAATACACTCCCAGGCAGAATTTATTCGTGGTGATTTCGAAGCACTGCTCTGTTTCCTTTGCCCTGTCCAGCTGCAGAGGAGTGCTCACACTAAATCATTACTCAGGGAGCTTCAACATGCACTTAAAATTCAATTTAAACATCCCCAAATCCCAGAATTTGCTTTTACTCCCCTCAGCAAGTTTTTTTTCCAACATTTGCCAAAAGCCCTGAGTTTTGCACAACAAAAACATCAGAGTTCAGCACCATTAATTTCTGCAGGGATGGGGCTGTAAAGCTTTTAGGCAGTGAAAATTTCCTTTTAAAGGCTTTTACACACATGGGAAAAAAAAAAAAAAGGAGGAATCTGAGTTGATCAGAACACACATCAAACACAAACTGGTGGCTGCAACTCATTTGCAAAAAAGTGGGGTTTTTCCACAGCCTTCAGAGCAAAATCCACGTTGAACGGCAATCCTAAAAATCCATCTGCACTGGGAGAGCTGGTGATAAAAATGCCACTGGGAGCCACTTCAGAAAGATTCCAGAAGTGTCAGAGTTCCTACATGGATTTTTTTAAGATCTGAGGTTTGCATTGAAGGTTCCAAAGAGCTCCCTTCCAGCCTGGGGTGTCCTCGAGTCCCAGGAGCAGCAAAATTGGGGCATTTTTGGGTCTTTTTTCCCCCTCTCAGTTCTTTGTGGATGAATTCCYCAAGGTTCCCCCAGTGTCACCTGGCAGCAGGAAATTCCTGACCCTCCCTTTCCTCCCACACTCCCTGGGTTTGATCTTTTTTGGGAAGCTGCCTGTGGAATCCCSTCACAAGCTCAGGATCCTTTTGTGCAGCAGGGAATAAACTGAAAAAAAACCAAAAAACAACTCCACAGACAGCTTCATTTCCAGCCTCATTCCCTAAATCTGATTTATGRATGCTGCACAGAAATGTGGCCATTTACACATCAGTCAAAACCTGAAGAATAAATCTAATTTTCCTTTTTTTTTAATTCCCAACCCAGCCATCCTCTTTGCTTTGGAGATATTTCCTTTTTTTTTTCCTGGCACAGATTTTCCTGCTTCCAACCATCCCCATTTTCTCCACACCCTCTGGAATGTGGCATTCCCAAGGAAAACACAAGTTTTTCTCACAGACAGAGACATCTCAGCCCTGCTGATGCTCTGAAAAAAATCAATCAGGTATCAACAATTCCCTGGCAGGAAAAAGAAAAAAATTCCCCTGCTCCTCCAAGAAAATCCCATTTTGATCCCAGCTGTGCAGCTGTGAAAACAACAACTAAAAAGCTGCTTTTTATTAACATTACAGAGCCTCAGATGAGGACAAGAGGCTCAGCTGCTTTCCTATTTTCCTGCTCTTGGAACACTTTTATGGATCTGCAAGTCCAAAGCTTGGATTTTACCCTTGCAATGTTTCTGGCAAACTGCAGCAACTCAGAGCACCTGTGATTCCCTCCTGGAAAACACCACCAGCAGGGGGATGACAATAAATCAATAAATACTATAATCAACAAATAATAAATCAATAAATCATGGGATGTTGTGAGCAGCTGCCAAAAAAGAGAAGGAATTTGGGCTCTTTGAGCAGATCCAGCTGATTCAGCAGGGACATTTGTATTCATACACCTGCAGGGCAGGTGAAGCTGTTCTTCCCTGCTTTTCCCTGCCTTTCCCAGCTCTGCCAAATGCTGCAGAGATGTGGAATGATGAGGAAACCACAGACTGAAAAACCCACAGGCATCCCCTGGATCATCTTCCCAGCAGACAGCTCGTGGTGAGCAAAAGAATTCTGCAAAAAATCTGAGCTTCAGGGCAGAGATTTCCTTCACCATTCCTTATTTTTTTGGGGAAAAGAGGAGGGATGAGATGGATTTCCAGCATCCCATTCCTTGAACACATATGAGGTGTCCACATGAAGCAAAACACTCCACACAAGGAATATTTTAGCTTCTTTATGCAGCCAAACTGCTGTTCCAAGGGAAAGCCAGGTGGTGCATTTCTCCTCACACTCCAGGCCTGCTGCACTGGACAGTCAGGATAATCCTCTGGAAAATAACTCAGGGAAAGAGCTATCCCAGGATTTCTCACCCAGGTGTATTTGTGTTCAAATGGAACAAAAACCAGCTTTGTGTGCTGCTCTCCATAATCCCCCAGATCTGCTGGAAACTGGGGGGGATAAATGAAACTTCCACCTCCCTCCTAATGAAGTGTTGGAACTGCACTGGTTCTGAGGGGACAGAGCTTTACCATCATTAATTAACAAGGATTAATTARCCCTGGGTACAAACCTCTTTGGACTGGCTGGCTTTGGCTATGGCATCCTGAGTCAGGCGCTCCTGAACCAGAATCCGAATTGCCTGGGGGGAAACATGGAAAAGGGACAGGAATTAACTCATATCTCAAGGAATTCTCAGGAATTCCAAGGGGAAAAAGAGCCAAAATGATAACCTCAAACCCAGTTCTGTCACAGGATTTTTTTTCTTTTTTTTTTCTTTTATTTTATTTTTAAAGGAAAACTCTTAAATCTTTCCATTCAGGAATGATCTTGGCACCAAGGATCTCAGCCAGGTGTGCAAGGTAGAAGTGACAAGGACATTGATTTCACACCATCCATTCCTGCCACTCCTGGGACAGAAGCTGCAAAACACAAGGAATAGCCTGGAATTTTCAGGATTTTGGGGATTTTTTTCCCCCTGCAGAGAAGGAGGCTCAGGAGGGTGACAGGAGGGAGGAGCCAGGTTTGGGGGGTTTGGGGTCTCCTCACAGGGAACAAGAGGAAACAGCCTCAAGCTGTGCCAGGGGAGGTTTAGGATGGGTATTAGGGACAATTTCTCCCTGGGAAGGGTGGACAGGCACTGGAAAGGGATTCACAGTGGTGCTGTCCCCATCCCTGGAAAGATTTCAAGGCTGTGTGGCACTTGGGGACACGTGGCTGTGGTGGCCTTGGGAAGGATTTAAAGGTTTCAGTGATTTAAAGGTTTTAGTGATTTAAAGGTTTCAGTGATTTAAAGGTTTCAATGATTTAAAGGTTTCAGTGATTTAAAGGTTTTTTTTTCCAACCTGAACAAATCCATGATTCCAAAAGGAGCTGACCACAACCCCAAAGCAGCAGCACCAATCTTATTTCCCGGAGTTTTCACACCTTTAACTCTGCAGCAAAATGCAGCCCCTCTGGGAAGGAAATGCTGGGAAGGAAATGCTGCTTTGGGAAAGAATTTCTGCTGCTTTGGGAAGGAAATGCTGCTGCTTTGGGAAGAAAATCCTAATTTGGGAAGGAAATGCTACTTCTTTGGGAAGGAATTTCTGCTTTGGGAAGGAAATCCTGCTGTTTGGGAAGGAATTGCTGCTGCTTTGGGAAGGAAATCCTAATTTGGGAAGGAAATGCTGCTGTCTTGGGAAGGAAATCCTGTTGCTTTAGGAAGGAAATCCAAATTTGGGAGGGAAATGCTGCTTTGGGAAAGAATTGCTGCTACTTTGGGAAGGAAATGCTGCTGCCTTGGGAAGGAAATCCTGCTTTGGGAAGGAAATCCTGCTGCTTTGGGAAAGAATTGCTGCTGTCCTGGGAAGGAAATCCTGCTTTGGGAAGGACATGCTGCTCCTTTGGGAAGGAAATCCTGTCTTGGGAAGGAAATGCTAATCTGGGAAGGAAATCATGCATTGGGAAGGAAATCCTGCTGTTTGGGAAGGGAATGCTGCTGCTTTGGGAAGGAAATCATAATTTGGGAAGGAAATGCTGCTACTTTGGGAAGGAAATTGTGCTGCTTTGAGGAAGGAAATGCTGCCTTGGGAAGGAAATGCTTCTGCTTTGGGAAGGAAATGCTACTCCTTTGGAAAGGAAATCATGCCTTGGGAAGGAAATCCTAATTTGGGAAGGAAATGGGAAGGAAATGCTGCTGCTTTGGGAAAGAATTTCTGCCTTGGGAAGGAAATCCTGCTGTTTGGGAAGGGAATGCTGTTGCTTTGGGAAGGAAATCCTAATTTGGGAAGGAAATCCTGCTGCTTTGGGAAGGAAATCATAATCTGGGAAGAAAATGCTGCTGCTTTGGGAAGGAAATCATGCCTTGGGAAGGAAATGCTGCTGCTTTTAGAAGGAAATCCAGCTCCTTTGGGAAGGAAATGCTGCTGCCAACATCTTTCAGGAGGTGCTGAACCACCTCCCACATGCAGACAAAGCTGGAGCAAGGCTTCCCAGGCAGGCTTGGGAAAGACTGAGAGCAGAAAGAAATCAATTTTAGCAACAAGAGCAGCCCTGACTTTGACAATCCTGGTGCTCATCTGTTTTTCCCTGGCTCCAGCAGGGTGAAAYCCTATCAGAGCTATCAGGGACTGATACCTACAGCTCCAAATGCCTCCAAAAATAACTGCAGGGACAGCAGGCAGGCAGAGYTCCACAGGGAAGGAGAAGTGGCTCTGTCAAACACATTCCTGAGACTSTCCCTGAGGAGCTGCCAGAAGTGACAGAAGCAGCTCTGTGCTTCTCCTCCAGGATTTTCTCCCAGCTTTGGTCATGATCAAAAGTTGATTGTCATTTAAATCCTTCTAGAAATCCTGCCCTGAAGGAAGTGGCCTGGACAAAGGGATGATTTCATTCCAGACCTTGTGGAAGAGAATTCCAAGTGCTTCTGGCATTAGGAAATATCCAACTGTGGCCCACAGATGCTTTCTGGTCAATTTGAAATGAAGAAAATGGGATCTAAATCTCTGCTCAGCCTGGCCAGATGTCTTGGCTCTCCCAAAAAATCCATTCCTGAGTGTGCAAGGCTCAGGGATCAGAAATTCCCTGCTGATTGTGGGGGAGAATTCAAGAGTTTGATTGACACCTTCTAAAATCATCATCTCAACCCTCCAAAGCCAGCTTTGCATTGTTCCTGCAATGTGGATTTTCACTGCAGGAATCCAACTCTCACTGCAATGAAAAGCAACAAAATTCAGGTTGGATTTGGCCAAATCTGTGTGGGAAAAAAAAAAAGGGATGTGGAAATAGTGACAGAAATGTAAATCCACTGATGCTGAATTGCACACCCAGGAAAGTCTGCCAGCCCTGGGAGAAGATCTGAAGGAATTTTGGTAAGAGCTGAGCTCATTGATGCTGCAAATCCTCAACACCACCACACCCAGGCTCTCCTCTCCCTATCTGGTTTCCCTTTTCACTGATTTTGGGGAGGTTTTTGGTAGGGGGTTTTGGTTTGTATGAGATCTCCATGCTCCTTCAAGATTGAAAAAAGGATATTTTGGGAAAGTAAAGTAGGAAAACAGAATGGAGAGAAGGAAAAAAAAAATGGATGGAATAACTGCATGCTGAAAATTCCTTAAAAAACCAGATTATCATAATACTCTTCCAAGAGTTATACTAAATAAACYTCAATACCCACAGCTTTTGGTTTCTCTAAAATAAGTTCAGCAAATATCCCAACTATTGTCATGAAC
>CADDXX010000889.1:86419-97656 GCA_902810485.1 Alauda arvensis | reverse complement strand
GTTTCCCTGGAGCAGGCGCTGAGCTCCGGCGGGGAGCGGGGCCGCCCCCGGGGTGGTGGCACTTCGCAGCCAGCCAGGCGGTGACAGCGTGACAAAGCCACTGCGATGYGCATCGTGACATTTCCTCCGTGCCAGCCCTTCCCAGCGCTCCAGCTGGCACCCACTGCGGCGTGGCACCGGGATGAGCCAGCCCCTTCCGTGGCTTCAGGGGGATCCAGGGGGGCTTCAGCGTCCTTTTCCCTTTGGGACTGCTGCTCTCCCATCCACTGGATTTGCTCCAGCTTCTTCCAGGAGCGGTGTCACCAGGGCAGGGACTCCCTGGCACCTCAGCCTCCTTCAGCTTTTCTGGCATTCCAGAATTCCAGAACGGTTTGGGTCGGAAGGGGCATTAAAACCCACCCAGTTCCACTGTCCCAGGGACACCTTCCACTGTCCCAGGCTGCTCCCAGCCCTGTCCAAGCTGGCCTTGGACACTGCCAGGGATCCAGGAGCAGCCACAGCTTCTCTGGGCACGCTCCCAGCCAAGAATTCCATACATCCAATCTAAACTTCCCCTCTCTCAGTTTGAACCCTTTATTCCCTCTCTCTGTTTGAACCCTTTATTCCTTGTCCTGTCGCTGCAGCTCCTGAGGAAGGGACCCTGTCCCACCCCACAGCCGGAACCACACGCGTGGCAGCGGTGACATTAGAGTGAGCAGGACAGGCACAACTCCAGCGTGGAGARAAGGAGCTGGGGACCATCCCCGCGGTGCCTCAGCCACAGCGGTGTCACACCCAAGTGCCACCACGAGTGACAGTGATGGAGGCAGTGAAACCTCCCCCTCCATCCCCCTCTAACAGCCCTTCCCAACCCTTCCTTGGATSTCACCTGCAGCGACACCCGGCACAAATCCATCCCCAGCCCGGGAGCTGTGCTKCTCCTCTGCCGCAGAGCTGCGGGGCCCGCAGCTAATGAACGCAATTAGTGCAGATGGGTTTATTCTCATTAGGCAGCCGGGCAGCGCCCGGCTCTGGCGGCGGCAGCAGCGCCTCGCCCACGCTCTCCGTGGCAGCTCCACACCTCCTCCTGCTCGGCAGATGCTGCCGGCTCCGAGGTGCTGCTGCTGCAGAGATGGAGCCCGGGGAGGTGAGGATGGAGGGGAGCCAGGGAGCCCCGGAACAGCTGAGCTGCCTGGCAGGAGAGGAGAGACTTTGGCTCCTTCCTCCCCAGCAGCACCATTTTGGCTTCCGAGCTGCTCTGATGGGCACGGAAAGGGATGGAGGGGATGGGAGCTGATCTTGCTGCTCGTCAAGAGGATTGGGAAAGTGGAGTATTGACACAGACCTGTTGGAAGCTGGGAGTTTTAAGCTTTCTGTGCTCACTGACCCCCAAAAGAGAACACTGCATTTGACCTGAGGCCTTGGGACAGGCTTCCAACACTGAGTGACAGCACAGGGGCTGTGGGTGTGGGGTTTGGTTAGAAGTGTGGGATCTCACAGGGTGAAACACTTAGGGTTTAAGGTTTTAGTACATAGTAATGTGTGTGAGCCAAGATGGAGGATTTAGGGCATTGCCTAAGACCTTCTTTTCACCTTCTTCTTCACAGGTTTGGGTGGTTTTCTGTAATTGGGTGAAAAAGGTCCCCATTGCAGCCCTTTAGTGGCCATCATTGGGTCACAAACATCACTAATAGAGGTGTCATTATTGGGTAAATAGTGCTTAGAAGACTTGAGAAAGTCAGCAGTGGCCATTTTGCCACGTTTTTGTGGCAGCTGGTGAGAGCTCAGGGCTGATGAGTCTGTAAATTCTGTGTAAATAGATAAGAGATAATAAATCACCAAGTCCGAACTAAAACTTTTTGTTTCCTGTGAATCATCCATCCTGACCTTGACAAGAACAAGAACAAAGAACCTGCAGTGTAACACAGATCCATGCTGGGATCAGTGCTGATGGTTTCCCTGTGGAACCCACGGTGCCACCTTGTTCCTGACCCCAGGACTGAGCTGAGGCCAAGCAGCCTCAAAATGTGTCCAGCAGCTTTGCTGGGAAAACACCCAGCCCTGAGGGTGCTGTGAAGCTGGAGGGGAAATTCAGAATGTGGGGAATTTGGTAGGAGCAGAGTATGTTTGACTCTGTGATCAGGAAGTGTTTTGGTAGTAGAATGAGTAAGAATCATGGCATCACAGAATCCTGGAATGGTTTGGGTTGGAAGGGACCTTAAAGTTTAACTTCCTGTCATGGGCAGGGACACCTCCCACCATCCCAGGGTGCTCCAAGCCCTTTCCAACCTGGCCTTGGGCACTTCCAGGGATCCAGGGGCAGCCACAGCTTCTCTGGGCAAACTGTGCCAGGGCCTCACCTCCCTCACATTATAACAATTATTCCTTATATGAGTCTGAATCAACTCTCTTTTAGATTAAAACCYTTTTTATGGTCACTCCAGGCCCTATAAAAATCTGTCCTTCTTTRTAAGGTTCCTTTAGGCCCTGCAAGGGGCTCTGAGCTCTCCCTGGAGCCTTCCCTTCTCCAGGTGAGCACCCCCAGCTCTCCCAGCCTGGCTCCAGAGCAGAGGGACTCCAGCCCTTGGAGCAGCTCCAGGGCCTCCTCTGGATTTGCTCCTGTGCTGGGAGAAGAAGGAAAGAGAAGGGAGAAGGGATGGGCAATTAAATTGGAAATTTTAGGTGTCCCCTCAGTTTCTGAGCAAGGAGCAATGTCCCCACCCTGACTGAGCCTGTTCTCCCCGGAGCTGCCTCATCCCAAAACCCCAGGAGGCTTCACTTCACAACAGGCACCAAAACTCCTGCTGAACCCCCCCTGGCAGGGAGACCCCTTTGGGAACAGCACCCAGCCACAACCAGCACGGGCTCCTACGTCCCCAGAGGTCCCACAGGCACAGAGCAGCACCTCCAAAGGCTTGAAACAAATCCAAAAGTTTATTTCCAACGAGTACACAGACCACGTGGGATGGGGATGCGCTACACCACGACTGGCTTTGGCCAACAACCACCCCCTCCCCAAAATCCTGCTGCTGGCAGGGTGGCAGAATTGCCACCAGCAACCTCTGCAGACAATAAAAGTCCTTTTTTCCAGCACTCCAGATATTTATATTTTTTTTCCTTTAAAAGCCTGGGGGGTAGTGGAATGTCATTTGAGAGCAGGCTGGAAATCCAGCACGGGGGATGGAGGGGATGGGGTGGGATTTCGGTGGTGAGGAGGGGAAACCACCTTGGCAGGCGATCTCTGCTTGGCTAACAAAGGCAGACCTGTGTGAATAGAAATCCTGGGGTGAAACAACCTGGCAGCACACCAATGGCAACAGCACAGAACCGACAGAAAAACCGAGCCCAGCAAGGTGAAACACCTTCGGTGAGTGGTTYGGGTTAATTCAAAATCTCCCCCCTCCCCGCTCCCCCCGTTTCCATGCAGGTTTTATTTTGTCGTCCAAAGTTATTAAGAATTCGAGTTGTAAAAGAGGCAAGTCGTTAGAAAAAATTATTACAAACCACTTTTATGTTTGAGAAGGGGGTGGGGTGGGAGCCCCGGGTCAGACCGGCTGCACTTCACACTCTCTGTGACAASAAACGAGATTAAAAAGGGAAAGACAAAACTCAGGATGGGGTTTTTACATCTCTGCCTGGCAAAACCAAGAGTGAGACCAGCTGCAGAGCAAACCACTTCATCCATCCTTCATCCTAAAACTGCGGGAGCTGTAGTAAAAAGATCAGAATTGGGGGGGGTTAGGGAGGGGCTGGGACCATCTGGGTGGTTTACTCATGGCTTATAAACATTCCCAGGTGCCAAAAGTTTGGAGTCCAGYGTGAGAAGAGCTGGCCTTCTCTGTAGAAGAGCTAGAAAAAGAGTATGAAAAGGTAGAAAAACCAAAAAAAGCACTTTTTTTTTTTTCTACGGGCTAGAAAGAGTTACCAAAAGGTACCTAAAGACTTTTGCCCTCCTGGATCCACAGGGATTTTGAAGCTCACACCTGATTCAGAACTGGTTTTCAGCAGGGTCACTGCAGACCCCTAAAACCCCCTTTGTGACACCCAGCTCCTTCTGTACATAAATCCCCACGTTATGGTTCCCAAAGTGACGATTCCCAAGGTTTCCCAGGAGGACAGAGGAGCAGGGGAAAGCCAGGGAGGTGCTTAGCAGCAGGAAGGAGAGACAAGCCACATGCACAGAAGTATGGACCCAAGGAGGAGCCCAGAAAGGTGGCATGTGTCCCCCGAGAGCTGGGAATAACTCCCCAGCCTGGCACGGAGCCCAGGCCGTGTGTAAACAGGGAATCAGGCACCTCTGGGAAGGGACAGCCCCACAGCTGCCAGGGCTGCTCCCCTGGCCATTCCCAACGTGGGGAGGGGGCAGCGGGAGCGGGAGAGGAGGTGGGGGCAGGGAGGGGCAGAAACGTCCCAACATCAGGCAGCATCCCAGGGTGGGACAGCATCCCATGGTGGGGCAGCATCCCATGGAGGAGCAACATCCCACCATGGAGAAGCATCCCATTTTGGAGCAGCATCCCACCATGGAGTAGCAGAAACCCACCATGGAGCAGCATTCCATGGAGGAGTAGCATTTCATGGAGGAGCAGCATCTCAGGGTGGAGTAGCATCCCACCATGGAGCTGTATCCCACCATGGTGCAGCATTCCATGAAGGAGCAGCATTCCATGGAGGAGCAGCAACCCATCATGGAGCTGCATCCCACCATGGAGCAGAATCCCACAATGGAGCTATATCCCACCACGGAGCAGCATTCCATCATGGAGCAGTGTTCCATGGAGGAGCAGCATCCCATTTTGGAGTAGCATCCCACCATGGGGCTGTATCCACCCATGGAGCAGCATTCCATGAAGGAACAGCATGCCAGGGTGGAGCAGCATCCCACCATGGAGCAGCATCCCACCATGGAGTAGCATTCCACCATGGAGCTATATCCTACCATGGAGCAGCATTCCATGAAGGAGCAGCAACCCACCAAGGGGCTGTATTCCACCATGGAGCAGCATTCCACAATGGAGCAACGTTCCATGGAGGAACAGCATCCCAGGGTGGAGTAGCGTCCCACCATGGAGCAGCATTCCATGAAGGAGCAGCATTCCATGGAGAAGCAGCAACCTACCATGAAGCTGTATTCCATCATGGAGCAGCCTCCCATGGTGGAGCAGTACCCCCTTTTGAAGTAGCATCCCACCATGGGGCTGCATCCACCCATGGAGCAGCATTCCATGAAGGAACAGCATGCCAGGGTGGAGCAGCATCCCACCATGGAGCAGAATCCCACCATGGAGTAGCATTCCATCATGGAGCAGCGTTCCATGGAGGAACAGCCTCCCATGGTGGAGCAGCATCCCAGGGTGGAGTAGCATCCCACCATGGAGCATCATTCCATGGAGGAGCAGCACCCCACCATGAGGCTGTATCCCACCATGGAGCAGCCTCCCACGGTGGAGCAGCATCCCCTCACGCAGCAGAACCCCACCCTGCAGCAGCACCCCAGCACTGAACCCCATCCCAGCAACATTCCAGCCCGGCCCCGAGGGAAGGGAGCGCTGCCAGGACCCGGCAGAGGAGCAGGACCTAGCGAGGAGGGCAGAGGCACAGAGGTGTGGGAGGAAGGAAAGACCCGGAAAGAAGCGGTCGGCTCTGATTTTTGGGATTTCTGGCTCGCCCTGCAGCCGGGCTGGCACCTGCCCCGGTGGCAGGAGGCATTTCAGGCACGTCTAAGGCATCTCAGGAGCTCCCTTGGCTTCCAGCACCGCCTCTGTTCCCTCCCCACGGCTCCTTCCACCAGCACGTGGTGCCCAGCGCTAGGAAAGGAAAAGTCTGGAGCGGATGAAGGGAATGAAAACTCTCATGCACTACCACGGGAATGTCACCACAGGGCTATGGAGCACCAAGCACGAACACAGGAATCACTGTCACTGGCAGAACCAAAGCTAACCACGGAGGGAATGGTGAAAAGTGGGGTTTGCTGTGTCCCCCTCAGCCTCCCCCCCTGCTACGCTACGGCCGGGAATGGAAAAAGCACAAGACCAAACATTGAGCAAGAGCACAGCCACCGAACCTGCCGCTATAGATCTGACAAATCAAAAAGGATTAGCTCGGAAAAGGAACCAACAACATCATTCCAAGAGGGTTATGCACATCCTTAGCAGTTAACTTTGCTCAGCACAGCTCTGGTGCTTTGACTATGGTACAATCGAACGATTTCTGTGAGCAGAAAAGTGACACGGATTCATTCTTTACATGATTTTTTTTTTTGTTTGTTTGTTTGTTTTTCTCTTTCTAGGCAACTCTACAGACTTCAGATCTTTTGCCTCGCAATGCAGATCATCTGATTCCCCCAAAGGTGGCCAGGTTCTTTAAACATGCACATCTCTGTAGCTTCCAGGCCGTGTGGTTTTGTTTTGTTTTTTTTTTTGACTGATTTTTGTTTAAATTCTGCGGACCAGCAGGTCGTCCCCCGTYCCTAAAAACTCTACATCAGTGTTCAGGGTGGCCTGAGTGCCCGTCAGGCTCCCTCCAGGGTTTACAGGATCACACAGAAGAACTTCTTCTCTCTAAAGGGGTTTTCTGAGGCCGGSACGGGGGTCAATAGAGGGTCCTCCTTGGCGTGGGCTTCGCAGTACGCCATCAGGTCTGCTGCTGCTTTGGACACCTGCAGGACGAGGAGCCCTGTGTTAGGGACAGGCTGTGCCACCTGCAGAGGTGCCAGCGGCAGGGAAGGGCTGGCAGCATCCCTGGGCAGGGAACAGCGGATCTGAGATGGGAAGCAGACTGATGGTACAGCAGCACATCCCTGCTGGGGCTGTTCTGGGCTGGTGCTTCACCTCCGGGCTCTGAGCTGCTCTGTCAGCCCATGTTCCCATTCCCAGCCTTCCCAGCCTTCCCAGCCTTSCYCCATTCCCATCCCTCACCTGACCTGAGCCTCCCTGCTGCCTCCCCCACGCATCCCTGGGCAGGAACATCCACAGCAGCACTTCCTGCCCTCACCCATCAACCTCCCTCTGGATTCCAGCACCTCCCAGGCCACCAGAGCTCATCCCAGCCCTGGAGCACTTCTCTCCCTGGATGGAAGCTCTTAGCAAGGAGCTGAGGTGTTTTTGGGACAGACACTCCTTCCCACCATCCCACAGGGCTCTGGGTGATGCTTCCAGCTGCCTCTCAGCCCTGGSAGTGTCCAAGGCCAGGCTGGACAGGGCTTGGAGCACCCTGGGATAGTGGGAGGTGTCCCTGGCAGGAGGATGGAACAACAAGGGCTTTAAGCTCTCCTCCAACCCAAACCATTCCCAGATTCCATGATCCCACCTCCCACTGCCTTCAGCCAGGATCACATAAAACAAGAGCATTCCCCCCAAACACCACCTGGCCCCACATTCCCAGCTCCCTCCATGAGCCGTGGGCAGCAGCCACCACCTCCCAGCGCTGCCAGAGGCTGCTCCCAAGAAYCCCTACCTTTATCCTGTCGATGTTGGCCTCCATCTTCAGCTGCTCCACCAGCTTGCGGGCCTGTGCTATGCTAGCAGTGTTGTTGCTAGCCATGGGCAGGCCAGGAGTGCTCCCAGGCTGGGCTGAGGGCAGGAGGAACACACCAGGATCAGCTGCTGGGCTGCTCCCAGCCCTGCCAGCCCCCAAAATGTGGGCTGGTGTGGAGCGTTAGAGCCATCAAAATGAGGGGGTGAGGATGGGAGGTGCCAGCCCAGGGCAGGGACACACTGCCAGTGGTGTCCTCCCTGCTGTCCCCAGAGCAGGGGAGGTGCCACTGGGACTGCAGGGTCCTCAGCTGAGCTGTGCTTTGGTGTTTGCTGCTCCATGAAAGCAACAAAAAGCAGGGAACGGGATTTCTGTGCCAGGCTTGCTCCCTGCCCATCACCCAGCCCAGTGTGTGTGTGCCCAGCGTCCCTTGGCCTCCCTGGCTTTGTCCCCGCTGCCARTTTGCACATTGAGATGCTAAACAGGATGCTGGGCTTTCCTGTTCCTGGAGGTTTCCACGCCAGGCAGGCAGGGGATGCTCATTAAGGCCAGGCCAGGCTGCATCCCGGATGTTTTTCCGGCACCTTCTACCAGCAGTGAGCTCTGGCAGCACAATCCCAGCATCCAGCTCCTCCAGCAGCGYTTTCCAGCAGCTCTCCTGCCTCACTGGGGCTGCCTGCCAGCTCCAAAATGTTGTTTTTGGGTTTTTTTTCAGCATGTCCTGCAATAGCAGGGCACAGCGAGACCCCTGGGCAATGGGGCAAGCCCCAAAAATCAGGGAATTGTGGTGTTTTAAGGAAAAGATGAGGCCATGCCCAGCTCCAGCTCATCTCAGGGGGTTTAGAGTGTTTGGAGAGAGGGGTTTATAGAAGAAGGAGACTCCTTGGAGAAGGAGTCATGCCAGGGCCAGCTGGGGTTGGAGGATGAGGAGGGGAGCACAAGGAAGGGTGAGTTTTTACCAGAAGCCGATCTCTGCGCTGATTTGTGCCTCTAAGGGAAGCTCTGCTCCTCCTGGCCCCTCACTGCCTTCAAAGGAAGAGAACAGAGAACCAAACTCAGCTCCATGGGAACATCACTGAGAGCACCAGGGACCCCAAAAGTCCTTCCCAGACACCCCCAGGACCCTTCCCCGTGTCCCCCTGCCCCGTGCCCTGCAAGCCCAGCCCCCAGTGACCTGTTTTTGGTTGCATCCAGCCAGGTTTTCAGCACAGGAAGAGGTTCCAGTCCGTGGGCAGGCAGCCCAGGGCTGGGGGAGGCACAGGCACAGGGCATGGATTTCACTGTCTGCTGCACACAGCTYGTGCTGGGCTGGAAGGAGCATCCCMTGGGGAATGCTGCCARAATGCTCCCAGTGCCAGCCCCAGCTCCTGCCTGGAGCTGCTCCCTTCAGGCCCAGCTCTGGGCCATTTTTTCCCATTTTTTTCYCATTTTTTYCCMWTTTTTTTYCCMWTTTTTCCCCATTTTTCCCYCATTTTTTTCCATTGTTTCCATTGTTTCCATGTGGGTTCATCTCATCTCATTTCATCTCTTTCCCCCCTTTTTTCCATGGCTGGAGAAGGGTTGGAGCAGCAGAGTGCATCCCTTGGGAAAGCTGCTGCAGCTCCAACCCAGWCTGGGGGCCACAGGGACTTTCCTAAAGGCACCAAATGCCATCCCTGGAAGTGCTGCAGAAGGCTGTGGATGTGGCACTTGGGGACATTGGGGTGGTGCTGGGATTGGCAGCGCTGAGGGATCGGTCTTGGAGGGCTTTTCCGACCTAAACAATTCCATGTTGTGCCCTTTCACCCAAAGGAGCTGCTCCAGGGGCAGCAGGGGCTTCAGRGATTCCRYGTTTAGGATCCATGGGAGCAGGGAGGAATGCTGAGAGCATCTGTATGGATGCTGCAGCCCTGATCCTTTCAATAATGCTGTGTATCCACAGAATTATTGTGAGGAGACCTGTGAGGAAACCCTCCCGTGCTCTTACTGCAGCCAGCCCTACAGGGGACACTGAAATTGGGGAAAACAGCCCCAAAAACAAGGTGAGGGAAGGGTGGGACCCTCCTGGGACAGTGYTGGGGCAACTCAGAGGAGCCTCCCAGGAGTCACCACACCCTCAGCCACTCTGCAGGTGCTTCGAGCAGAAACCAGAACCAGTTTGGGGCCAGGGATGGTTTTAGAGCATTTCCACCCCTGGGGAAACCTGGGGGCGTTTCCTCCACCACGAATAACAAAAAAAAAGCAGCGGGTGACACTTCAAAGTGAGCTCCTGAATGTCCCAGCCCAGAAAAACCGTCCTGGTGGAGCTGCTTCAACTGATTAAAAGATGATTTAAAAGCAGCTTTTAAATGCCAGAGAGGAGATCCCACTGTGCCCCCAAAGGGAAGGTGCAGAACCACCAGGAGCAACCCCAAAATTCCATGTTTGTTTTTGTTTGGATTGGATTTATCATAGAAAAATTGAATGGTTTGGCTTGGAAGGGACCTTAAATCCCATTCCACCATCCCAGGGTGCTCCAAGCCCCATCCAACCTGGCCTGGAACATCCCAGGGGCAGCCCCAGCTTCTCTGGGAATCCTGGGCCAGCCCCTCCCCACCCTCATATCCCTTCCCAATATCCCAATATCCCTCTGGCAGTGGGAAGCCATTCCCAGTGTCCTGTCCCTCCATCCCTTGTCCAAAATCCCTCTCCATTTTTTTTGCATCCCTTTAAAACCAATCCAACCCTTCCCACACACAGCAAATGATCACAGACCCCTCTGCACAACAGACAAACATCAAAACAACCTGGCAGGAGCTGTAATTACAGTGCAAAAGAGACAATATCCATGTCCTGGCCACGTTCAACATCATTAGCATGGAGATAATGAGGGAGGCCTCATTAACCCGTGGGCTCCAGGGCAGGGATCCCATCACCCAGGCACACASGTGCCATTAAGGGAGGGAAACCAGGCACTGCCTCAATTCCCTTTGGGAGGGCCATAAAAACACTTTCACTGCAGGCAAAAGCTCAGCAGCACTAGGTGTGAGAGCAGCCCTGGGATCCTGGGAAAACCAGGGAATATTGGTGGTTTTTGGCTTGGGATTTTGCTGCCTAAGGGCCAGGAGCTGAGCTCTGATGGAGGGGAGCTGGAGAGGATTTGGGATAATGCTGGCACAGCTCCTCAGTGACCTGTATCACTCCAGCAGCCTGGGAATGCTCAGATTCCACAAATGGGGTCAGGCAGGCTCTGTGCATGCTCCAGTCCTGGCTCTGGCAGTTCCCATCCCTGTGCCAGCCCTGGAAAATAAACTTCCCTCTCAATGCCATGGTCAAATATTTTTTCCCCTCCTCCCAATCAGTGCCTGAGAGGAGCCCAGCCCAGAAGTGCCTGATGGGCAGGGGGCACCCAGGCATCACCCAGATATCCCTGGAGCTGCCAGAACCAGCATTCCTGGGAAAAAAATCCGGGATCAATTCTGGGAGAAAAAGCTGAGAAAAGATCCAATGGAAAATGGTGAAGAAATGGTGAAAAAGCAGTGGAAAATGGCAAAAAAACCAGCAAAAATTGGGGGGGAATGGGGGAAAATTGAGGGGGGAAATGGGGAATATCTGGGATTAATTCGGTGAAGAAATGGCAAAAAAGCAGTGGAAAAAGGGAAAAAAAACCAAAAAACAACAACAACAACAAAATAAACACACAAACCAATCAAACAAAAAAAACCAGCAAAAATTGGGGGGGAAATGGGGAGAATTGAGGGGGAAAATGGGGAATATCTGGGATGAATTCCAGGGAAAAAAAGCTGAGAAAAGATCCAATGGAAAAT
>CADDXX010000889.1:67732-80212 GCA_902810485.1 Alauda arvensis | reverse complement strand
CAGAGGTCACCAGGAGGCTGCTGCAGCACAGGGGTGGAGGAGAGGACAACACACAGCTTCAGAAATTCCCTGAAATCCATGGATGCATCAGAGCATCTGCAGCACACACATCACACAATTCCAGACTGGGCTGGCTTGGAAAAAAACCTTAAAACTCATCCYATTCCAACCCCTGCCATGGGCAGGRACACCTTCCACTATCCCAGRTTGCTCATCCAGCCTGGCATTGAACATTTCCAGGGATTGGGCAGCCACAACCTGTGCCAGGTCACCCTCACAGTCAGGAATTCCTTCCTTATCTGCTCATCCAGCCCTGAACTCCTGACCCTTAATGAAGGGAAGCAGCCAAGAGCTATTATTCCATGTTAATTAACATATCCAGTCATGGGTTTCAGTTTTTAACATCCTGCTCTCATGTGAAGATAAAGATCTTGATGGGAAGATGGGAAATGAGGATGGAAAGGGAAGGGAAGATGAAGGGAGAGCTGCAAATGGAGTTGTTTCTCCCAGCATCACATTTGCAGGAGGATTTGGGGTATTTGGCTGTGTCAACACCACATTTCCAGAAGGATTTGGAAAGGGACAAACCCACCCTGAGCCTGACACAAATCACCCCAAATTCAAGGCTGGGGAATGGTTCGACTCCACCATCYCAGGGATCTTCTCCAGCCTGAACGATTCCATGATTTCCCAGCCCCTGCTCACTGGTGTGGGGACAGAGCCACCCCAGAGGAACTGGGACAAGACACTGCCCTGATTTGGTGAGAAGATCCGATTTTAGGGGCACTCTCCATGTGAGCACAGGAAATGGGAAGGACAATGCTGATTTTGCCATGGCTTGTGCCAGGTTCTGCTCCCACCCCTCTGCAAATCAGTTTTCAGCTCAAATAAACCCCAAATCCTTTCCTTTTTTTGGCTACAGCCTCGCTTTTTTCCCCCCCCCCCCCCAAAAAAACCCTCCTGCAGCAGGCAAAACCTTGGGCTGCAGAAACCCTCGTGGTGAGACATCACCCTCCAATGATTCCACCCCCATCAAACCTTTATTAGAGTTTTATTTTAAGTAACACTCACAGGGAGCCCAATGACCCCTGGCAGCCTCTGGGAATCACCCAACAAGTTACACCAGCASAGGAACAACCCCGTTAAAGCAGCCCCATTAATTTGAGCACCCCACCCCACAGGAATTACCTGAGACTGCTTTAATTAGGTATCCACCGTGCAAAAGAATTAATTAATTGGTGATAAGCACCTGAACCACATTACTCATAAGGCTCTATTTCAAGCTTCAAATACAGCAAACAGGTCACAGCCCAGCTGAGAGTGCAGACAGAATTCCCTGGGCTGCTGCCTGGTATTTCTCTTCCCATCCTTGTCATGGAAGGAACAAGGCTGGGAATTTTTTTTTTTGTATTAATTTTCCTTCCATCCTTGGAAGTGCTCAAGGCCAGGCTGGACAGGGTTTGGAGCAAGCTGGGATGGTGGGAATTGTCCCTGCCCATGGCAGGGGGCGGGACTGGATGATTTCAAGGCTTCCTCCAACCCAAAGCATTCAGGGATTCCATCTCTTATCCATGTTTTCCAGAGCTGGTGCCCTTAGAGCCACTTCTCCAACAGAGGCTGTGCCACATGGAGCTGGGAGTCCTGTGACAATCTGGGGGGTTTGGTGTGTTTTAGGTGTGGGCTCTGGGGTAAAACCCCGTTATCTTGGGGCTGGGAGGGTTTCACATCCCTGAGACAGCCGGGGAGTGAGTGAAGGATCTGTRGGGCCACAGCCCAACCTGCAGGGGGAGGCTCCACATGGAACGGGGGAGGCTTCAGCAGGGGGGGAAAAAAGAGGGAAAGGAGAGGAAAATAGGGTGTAAAAGGAGGGGGGGAAAGAGAAATAAAAAGAGGAAAAAGAGAGGAAAAGAAGCAAAAAAGGAGGGAAAAAAAAAGGGGAAAAAAAAAAAAGGGAAAAAAATCCCTGTGCATTTTGTGTTTCCACARTCCATAACTYTGAAAAGGAATTTACTGTGGCTTGTGCTGGCTCTGACATTTCCCAGCCTGGCAAAGCTGAGAAATGAGAGGGRGCTCTCCAAGCCGATGGGGATAAGGGCAGGGATAAGGGCAGGGATGAAGTCAGGGATGGAGAAAGAGGTGTGGACAGGGATCCAGGGATGTGGGCACGGATGCAGGTGTGGATCGGGGCAGGGATGCAGGCAGGGATGTGAGCAGGAATACAGGCAGGGATGCAAGCAGGGATGTGAGCAGGGATTTGAGCAGGGATTTGAGCAGGCAGGGATACAAGCAGAGATGTGAGCAGGGATGCAGGCAGGGATGCAGGTGTGGATCAGGGCAGGGATGCAGGCAGGGATGCAGGTGTGGATCAGGGCAGGTATGCAGACAGGGATGCGGACCAGATCCGGGCAGGGCTGTGAGCAGCATATGGGCAGCACTGCACACAGGGCTGCAGGTGTGGATCAGGGATTCAGGCAGGGATTCAGGCAGGGCTGGAGCCCTGGCACAGCTCAAACCAGGTTACCTGGGCGGGCTGGCAGAAGTAGGTCGTGGCGCTGACCCACATTGTCCCAATTAAATCTCCCTCCGTGCCCCACTGGCTGCCTCCCTCTCTCTCCCCTGTGCCCTGCTGCATTCCAGGCTAAAGTAGGCCCTGGTGACAAGGGACACCTGGGCCCTTCCCCAGGAAGGAGGAGAGGAGGGCACGGCCAGCATGGCAGAACTGGGGCAGGGGCTGAGAGGAGGCAGCAGCAGCAGCAGCGTGTGCTCAGCAGCTTCCCYGTGCTCAGCAGCTTCCCTGTGCTCCAGGCCTGACCCACCTGCATTTCCCCTGACCACGCAGCTCCTGCAAAACAGCAAAATCGCCTTCTCCCTCCCCAGCTGCTCCCTCAGAGCCTTTCCCACACCATTCCCTGGCTGTCCCCATCCTCACTCACCCTCTTGGCTTTACTGACCTCCACACCTCCCCTTCCCTACAGAGCCCCAAATCCCTGACCCAGCCCCTTTTTTTCCCCTCAAAGCCCTGGCTGAGCATCCCTGCCACGCTTCCTGCTGAGTCAAGGGCGCTGCCTTTGCTGTGCGATGATGACACACGCCCGGCACACACCGGGATTACGCGGGCGGCGGGAGGAGCCGCCAGCCCCGGGCGCTGCTTTCACACTTACACGGCAAAAAAAACACAAAAAGAAGAAAAAAGGATGTGAAATGTAAAGCCCCAGGAACGCTGAGAAAGCCTGGGTTAAGCAGCACAGGGCAGCTGGGTTCCCTCCCCTCCCGTGTGCGAGTTTCATTTATCCCCACTCCGTGTCCACTCCCGGAGTTTTAATCCTTCGGGAATCGCCTTTGCTCCACGAGCTGCCTTCCCCGGGATTAAACACCTTTCCCTGCCCACCTGCTACTGGGAAACCTCCGTTTCAGTGGGTTCCTGTGTTTTCCCTGAGCTGTAAAGTCCCTGGAAGCAGCTGCCCTTTGGGGGCTCTCAGTTCCAGGCAGGATGCAGGAGCAGTGTGGATTCAGAACCAGCCTAACTTCTCCATCATTTCATAGAAACACTTCCACAGGGCTCGGATTTGAGGCTTAAAAACCAATAATCAGCACTTCCCTTATTTGCTGCTTATACCTCTCCTTAAGCCTGGCTCGCTGCATTAAAATAATCTTTTTATTCCCCTTATTCCGTGTTTTTATTCACGGTGTGGAGGGAGGGAGGAAGGAGGAGGGAGAATTCCCCCCCCTCCTCCACTGGCATTAAGTGGGGAGTGAGGGAAGCACCAGGGGCGGATACAAATCCCTGAGCAAGGATGTGAGGCTGAGCAATTCTATTAAATCAGCTGATAAATAATGCAAGGCATTTTGATGGGGCTGGCCCTGCACAAACACCACCACGTCTCCAGGAGATCAAAAATCCAAGGGATGCAGCACAGGCAGAGTTCCAGGATCGAACCCAAAGCCTTCCCCAACACCTCCAGCTGTCCCAGGGTCACACTGGAGCTCTGTCCCCACCGTGTCCTTGCCCCTTCCCGAGGTTCTGCACGAAGCCATGGAACCCAGCAGACCAAGGTTCAGCGTTTCCCAAGGTGGGAAATCTCTGCTTGGGCATTCCCAGCAGGATCAGAGCTGCTCCAAGGCCTGCAGATTAATTAGAAGGGGTTCAGATAGGTGGTGATGTGGTGCCCAACTACAAACCCCAAACTGCTGCAGAGCCAGCAAAGGAACTCCCTGAGAAGGAACGTGGAGAACACCTGGCCATGTTCCTGCAGGACATCCTGGGGACACCCACATGAATTCACCACAGCCATGGGGACAGCTCTGRTCTGCCCTGAGTGATGGGTGAGAGCAGAGATTCCTTCCCAAGATCCCATCCAGCCCTGCCCTCTGGCAGTGGGAAGCCATTCCCTGTGTCCTGTCCCTCCATCCTTGTCCCCAGTCCCTCTCCAGCTCTCCTGGAGCCCCTTTAGGGGCTCTGAGCTCTCCCTGGAGCCTTCTCTCCAGGTGAGCACCCCCAGCTCTCCCAGCTTGGCTCCCACATAATCCCCGTCTCTCCAGCCCTTGGAGCAGCTCCGTGGCTCCTCTGGACTCAGCTCAGAACTTCTCCTGTCCTCAGGAGGCTCAGACCAAGCCCTGCCCGTTTCTCCCGAGGTTTCTGTGCAGAGAACAGGACCAAGCCCTGACGATGACAGACGTCACAGGCAGAGCCAGGCTGGCACTGAGGTGACAGTGGGATTTGGGAAGACATTTTCCTGGCACCCCTGACTCTCAACACCTTCTTCATCCTCCTTCCCTGCACCTGCTCCAAAGCAAAACCAAAGGCACCAGCTCCAAGGAGGACCCAAATCAAAGCTGAGCATCTCACATCAGCTGACACCTGGGTCATTTTGGGTGCTTTCTTACCCGAAGTGACCCCAAAGCACAGCTCCTGCCATCCCACAGCCCCTGCACGGGAATTCGCAGCTTCAGGGAGGATTTTGAGACAGCTTTGAAGCCTGGAGAATCCTTCCAGCATCCCTGCAGCACTCCCCTTCAGGGCACCACGCCCCAGGCTGGGATTTTTGGACAGCTGTGCCATCCCAGGGCAATGCTGCAACAACAGGTTAAACATTCCTGAACTTCACCCAGCCCCTGGTGTCTCCTCTGGGACACAGCTCAGGTGGGAAAAAGAGAGAAACCACGGCTCCTCCTCACCCCTGCAGGCTGCACAGGGACAGCTCTGCCTGTCCCCAGGGAGCCACCGCGGCGGTGGCTTTTCCCAGCCTGCAGGGGCTCAGCAGCGTCTGCTCGTTTGGGAAAGGAACCAGGAGAACAAATCACTGCAAGGGAATTGGCCAAAACGGCGCAGGAATTTCAGGCACCAGCACACTCTGCCCGGGGTGGAGTGCCCAGTTTAAATCCTGGAGGGATTTAAAAGCGTGGATGTGGCACTTGGGGACACGGGTGGGAATGGTTGGACTTGAGGATTTTGGAGGGCTTTTCCAACCTGAACAATTCCACGATTCTAAGCCTGAAGTTTCCTGGCACGGCAGCACCGACAGGAGAGACACGACAGCACCCGAAAGACCCGGCCGTGATGCCCTTAATGACCTTAATGACCCTAATTAGCACACGGACCCGCCCCGGCAGTGTCACCTGGAGGTGCCAGCCTTGGGGACAGCGGGGCTCCAGCTCTTCCTACCCAGGCCAGGGGCAGGAGGAGGATCCTCAGCACGGATTCACTCCGGGAATGCGCCGGCATTGTCTCCGTGTCCCTGCACAGACACAGCGCTGGGGGTGGCACAGGGCGCCCGTGTCCCCACGGCACCGATGTCCCCGCGGTCCCCGCGGCAGGGATGGGCACAGGAAAAGCAGGAAGCAGCCAAGCTTTGGGGCTGGGATTTATCCCCCCCCCGGCCAGGGGATGCAGCGGGAGGGAGGATGCTGAGCAGCCCGGTGAAACCAGGAACACCCAGAGTGGGAATATCCCAAGGATTTTCCCCCTTTTGGAGGGAAGGAACACGAGTTCCCTGATGAGCTCCAAGGCTCAGATCCCTCACAGATCCCTCTGCAGCTGCCCACCCAGCACCTTTCCAGGCAGGAAAGCTGCTCCTAGGGGAGCATCCCGGCACGGACAGAGCCACCTTTCCTTCCCAAAGCCCTCGGGAGAGCGGCAGAGGGCACGAAGATAAACCTGTTATCCCGAGACACCAGCCCGGCTGGAGAAGTTCATCCAGCAGCACTTTGGGATGGATAAAGTGCACAGCAGCAGCCCTGGAATAACCAAGCTGCATTCCCTGGCTCGGGAATCTGCACTGAGAGCATCAGAGCATCAGCCCCAGCAGAGAACTCAACCAGCGGAGCTTCCCTCAGATAAAGGAAAGAACCCGGGTCCTAACGAGGGTGATGATGACAAACAGGGAGAGGAAAGTGCTGAGTGAAAAGCCAGGGAAGGACGAGATAAGGTGAAAACTAATTGTGTTTGGGAGGATAAGCAGGTTCCTGGTGCAGCTGCTTCCCAGGAATNCTCTCCAGCCCTTGGAGCAGCTCCGTGGCTCCTCTGGACTCAGCTCAGAACTTCTCCTGTCCTCAGGAGGCTCAGACCAAGCCCTGCCCGTTTCTCCCGAGGTTTCTGTGCAGAGGACAGGACAAAGCCCTGACGATGACAGACGTCACAGGCAGAGCCAGGCTGGCACTGAGGTGACAGTGGGATTTGGGAAGACATTTTCCTGGCACCCCTGACTCTCAACACCTTCTTCATCCTCCTTCCCTGCACCTGCTCCAAAGCAAAACCAAAGGCACCAGCTCCAAGGAGGACCCAAATCAAAGCTGAGCATCTCACATCAGCTGACACCTGGGTCATTTTGGGTGCTTTCTTACCCGAAGTGACCCCAAAGCACAGCTCCTGCCATCCCACAGCCCCTGCACGGGAATTCGCAGCTTCAGGGAGGATTTTGAGACARCTTTGAAGCCTGGAGAATCCTTCCAGCATCCCTGCAGCACTCCCCTTCAGGGCACCACGCCCCAGGCTGGGATTTTTGGACAGCTGTGCCATCCCAGGGTGATGCTGCAACAACAGGTTAAACATTCCTCAACTTCCCCCAGCCCCGGGTGTCTCCTCTGGGACACAGCTCAGGTGGGAACAGGAGAGAAACCACGGCTCCTCCTCACCCTTGGAGGCTGCACAGGGACAGCTCTGCCTGTCCCCAGGGAGCCACCACGACGGTGGCTTTTCCCAGCCTGCAGGGGCTCAGCAGCGTCTGCTCGTYTGGGAAAGGAACCAGGAGAACAAATCACTGCAAGGGAATTGGCCAAAACGGCGCAGGAATTTCAGGCACCAGCACACTCTGCCCGGGGTGGAGTGCCCAGTTTAAATCCTGGAGGGATTTAAAAGCGTGGATGTGGCACTTGGGGACACGGGTGGGAATGGTTGGACTTGAGGATTTTGGAGGGCTTTTCCAACCTGAACAATTCCACGATTCTAAGCCTGAAGTTTCCTGGCACGGCAGCACCGACAGGAGAGACACGACAGCACCCGAAAGACCCGGCCGTGATGCCCTTAATGACCTTAATGACCCTAATTAGCACACGGACCCGCCCCGGCAGTGTCACCTGGAGGTGCCAGCCTTGGGGACAGCGGGGCTCCAGCTCTTCCTACCCAGGCCAGGGGCAGGAGGAGGATCCTCAGCACGGATTCACTCCGGGAATGCGCCGGCATTGTCTCCGTGTCCCTGCACAGACACAGCGCTGGGGGTGGCACAGGGCGCCCGTGTCCCCACGGCACCGATGTCCCCGCGGTCCCCGCGGCAGGGATGGGCACAGGAAAAGCAGGAAGCAGCCAAGCTTTGGGGCTGGGATTTATCCCCCCCCCGGCCAGGGGATGCAGCGGGAGGGAGGATGCTGAGCAGCCCGGTGAAACCAGGAACACCCAGAGTGGGAATATCCCAAGGATTTTCCCCCTTTGGAGGGAAGGAACACGAGATTCCTGATGAGCTCCAAGGCTCAGATCCCTCACAGATCCCTGTGCAGCTGCCCACCCAGGACCTTTCCAGGCAGGAAAGCTGCTCCTAGGGGAGCATCCCGGCACGGACAGAGCCACCTTTCCTTCCCAAAGCCCTCGGGAGAGCGGGAGAAGGCAGGAAGATAAACCTGTTATCCCGAGACACCAGCCCGGCTGGAGAAGTTCATCCAGCAGCACTTTGGGATGGATAAAGTGCACAGCAGCAGCCCTGGAATAACCAAGCTGCATTCCCTGGCTCGGGAATCTGCACTGAGAGCATCAGAGCATCAGCCCCAGCAGAGAACTCAACCAGCGGAGCTTCCCTCAGATAAAGGAAAGAACCCGGGTCCTAACGAGGGTGATGATGACAAACAGGGAGAGGAAAGTGCTGAGTGAAAAGCCAGGGAAGGACGAGATAAGGTGAAAACTAATTGTGTTTGGGAGGATAAGCAGGTTCCTGGTGCAGCTGCTTCCCAGGAATCATCCAGGCTGTCTCAGCTGCAAGGAGCTGATTTCTCAAGGCTTTGCTCCAGGGCCGTCTCAGGGGGGGATTTTTATTCCCGCTGATCCCTTGGAGTCCATCATTCCCGCAGGAGAGGAGTGGTTTTAGACYCTCAGCACAGCTGCATCCTCACCCATCCCAGATGGTCTCAGATCCCTTCCAGCCCGAGCCAGCCCGTGATTCCCTGATTCCCTGCTCCTGCCTCCAGCTGCCTCCTCASCACCATTCCCCTGCACATCTCTCATCAAAGGCATCGCTAATGAATCACTGGCCTGATCCCACATCCACACCCCACCAACACCATCCCAGCCGCTCTGCACGGGGGTTGGAGCATCCACGGAGCCCAATCCGTGTTCTCCTGGCAGCTGGATCCTGTCCTTCCCTGTGGAGAGCCAGGAGCCCCTGTCCCTGCAGCCATCCTGAGCTTCCCCCCAGGAGACCCCCCCGGCCATTCCCTCTGGGATTTTGGGGGGACAAGGCCGCTCCTGTGCTCCCAAGGGGTTGGATTTGGGGGGTTTGCACCACCAGGCACGTGGCACCCAGGAGGAAAAATGCACATGGAAAGCTGGGCAGGAAAAATGCACATGGAAAATCGGGCTGGAAGCGAGCAGGGAATAAAATTGTGTGAGGATAAGCAAAAAATTCCTTGCTCAGTGGAGCACACACCCTTTTCCGTGGAATGGGGCTCCATCTCCCGCTGCCTCTGCCCTCCCCACAAAGAGGCCGAGCTCAGAGAGGCAGAACAGCGAGAAAAGAGCCCGAAAAGCAAGAAAAACTGAAAATCCGAGCTAATCCCTCAGCTCCTTCCTGCTGCTTCCGTGCTGCCTGTGAGCACACACGGACACATCCCACTTCTTCCCATCCCACTTCTTCCCATCCCACTTTTCCCCATCCCGCTCCGGGCACAGGAACGAGACCCTTGGAGAAGAATTAATGCCTCTCGTGCCTAAAATGGTGTTTTTCCAGGGGGAACTCCTAAATTCCAGCCCCGAAATTGGGCAGGGAGGGAGCAGCCCCGGGTGGCACCACGCGGGTCCCGGGCTGGAGCATCCCGGCTGGCATTGGAGTTTTTGGATTGACAGCGTTTTTTGGGGGGTCCGTGGTGCCCCAGCCGCGTCTCCCCAGCCCTAATTACCATGGAAACAGCGCCTGCCTGTCCTCCTTCGGTGACTCACCGGGATCCAGGAGCCCCTGGAATTCCAGCGGGAGCTGCCAGGTGCGATGGCACTGCCCACCTCGGGAAAAATCGCCTTTTTTTACTGCCTTTTCCCACTTGGCACGGGGTGGCAAAGCAGCAGGCAGGCTTGGGGGTTAGTAACGGTAATAATAATAATAATAATAATAATAATAATAATAATAATAATAATAATAATAATAATAATAATAATAATAATAATAATAGTAAAGCTTCTTCACCAGCTCGCAGCCATCAATCCACGGGAATCCCTCTGGGATCGCCCCCTCCTGCTCTTGAGAACCCCCCCAAGCCACGAAGCAGCCTCAGGGATCGCCTCCCCCAGACCCAAAAGGTGCCCCAGGAAGGCACCAGCAGCTCAAGGAGGAGGAAACCCCACGGGATCCTCCCCGCTGGTGCGTTATCCACTGGGAGCAAAGCTGGCRGCTCCCAGGGAATCCGGGAGAGAGGATGGGCACGTGCAGGCTCCGTGTGAGGACCGCGGCTCCTCCCGAGCTGGGGATGTCCCTTTTTGGGGGCAAAGCTGCCTCCAGTCCTCGTCCCGGGGATGCTGACACTGCCACACTCCTGTGCCATCGAGCAGCGTCCCAGCCTCCTCCTTCAAGGCTGGAAAAAAGCCTGGAAAAGCCCCCAAAAACCGATGCCAAGGAGCAGCTGGGGCGATGCCCAAATTTGTAGGGCCAGCACAAGGAGCTGGGGTGGGATGGGGCCGAGCCACACCCCCGGATCCCACAGCAACGGGGTGGGAAAAGCCCCTCTAGAACGCCGGGAGCATCTCCAAACCTCCTCCCAGGGAAAGGCTTGGCCCCAGGGCTTTCCTGGCAATAATTAATTGAGTCATATTTCAATGCAGCCAGCGGCCATATGGCAGGGAAGAGGATTAAAATGGCACGCTCCAGTTGCATCCAGGGAAATCCAGTTAAAAGGAAAAATCCTCAGTGCCCGGCTGCAGCCTGCTGCCAGGGGATGGGCTCATCCTCACTGCCCCAGCCCCTTCTCCAGGAGCACGGGATGGCTGGGGAGGAGATGGACTGGGGTTAATTCAGGGGGGCAGGGGGGAAACAGGGAGAGAAACAACCCAGAGGCAGCAGCGGCAACAGCAGAACAGCAAATCACTGCTGCTCCCAGCCACTGCCCTTTGGGCACCGCGCTCTSAAGTTCATTAGGAGCTCATTAGTCATTGATTAATGAGGGGGTATCGCTGGATTGTGCTTAAATAAAAATCATTTTCCACCGAGGAGGTGAGAACCGTGGAATCACTGATACGGATCCTCAAAGCCCATCGCGTTCCCCTCCCTGCCATCCACACCTTCCACTATCCCAGGTTATCCAAGCCCCGTCCAGCCTGGTCTGCAACAATTCCAGGGATTTGGGGCAGCCACAGCTGCTTTGGGAAACCTGGGCCAGGGCCTCCCCACCCTCACAGCCAGGAATTTTCCTCCTAATACCCATTCCAAACCTTCCCTCTGTCAGATTTTTTTTTTTTTTTGCTGGTTTCCCCCCTCCTACCGGGGCAGGCGAGCCCTGGACCAGCTTTCCTTGAGCTCATCTTCCCCGGGAATCCTTCACCCAAAGCACTCATCCCCCAAAGCACCGCTGGGAAAAACAGGGATTTTTATAGGGAGTGCTGTAGGGATGGCAGGATGGACCTGCATGGACATCACCCCCAAATCCCTCCAAGCCAGGCTGGGGCTGATCCCAGGGATTTTGGGGTTGGGGTAAAGTCTCCCCGTTCCTTCCTTCCTTCCTTCCTTGCCGTGATTTACAAAAAAAGGATCGGGAAAGAAAGAACAGCAAGAACACTACGCCTCATTCATGCGGGGCGAAAGCCTCGCCTCTGATGGCAAATCAGCTGATTAAGGAGGATCAAACCCTCTAAATCCAACCTTTGTTGCGAGACTGAACTCCCCGTGCAAGGCACCGGCCCCGGGCGGGGCGGGACCCCCATCGCCCCCCGAGACCCCCGTGGGGTGCGGGGATCGCGGGATTTGGGGGGATTTCCTGCCGCTTTGGGAGCGGCTCGGTGCCCACGGGGGTCGGTGACAGCGGGTGGGGACCGCCCTGCCCAGCCCAGCCCAGCCCCACCTGCGCCAGTGCGGGCAGTGCCAGCGCTCCCAGTGCTCCCAGTGCCACCTCCCAGTGCTCCCTCCCAGTGCTCCTTCCCAGTGCTCCCAGTGCTCCCAGTGCTCCCAGTCCCGCTCCCACCTCCCCGTTCCCCGCCGTACCTGGAAGCGGGCGGCGGTGCCCCGGTCCCCGCGGGGCGGGACGGACGGAGGGATGGACGGACGGACGGACGGACGCTGGGAAGGATGGATGGATGGATGGAGGGAAGGATGGAGGAAGGGATGGAGGAGGGAGGGCCGGAGGGATGCGGCCGCAAGAGGAGGAGGAGGAGGAGGAGGGTGGTCAGCAGCAGCCCCGAGCGGCGAGTCCCCACCCAGCTTTGTCTGCGCTCATCCCGCTGCCTACAGGAAGCGGCTCAGCCCCGACTTCCTCCTCCTCCTCCTCCTCCTCCTCCTCCTCTCCTCCTCCTGCTGCTCTCCTCTCTGCGCTCCCCCGGCTTTTGCGGATCGCTTTAGCCCAGACCCCGCTGCCTCCTGCCCTGCCCCGCTCCCTGAGCCCGTCCCCTCTCCCTGCCTCTGCCCATCTCCCGTCCCCGTCCCTGCCGCCCTCCCTTTTATGGCCCCTCGTCCGCCCCATTCGCACCCCACACCCGCTCCGTGCCGGCCCCACGCCCCTCACAGGCACCCGCTGTGTCCCCACCCCACACCGGCCTGCAGCCACAGCTCCCACACCCACTCCCCTCGCACCCCAAATCCCCCC
>CADDXX010000889.1:55966-67403 GCA_902810485.1 Alauda arvensis | reverse complement strand
CCCCTCGCACCCCAAATCCCCCCTGAACCTATCATACCCCTAAACCACCCCATCACCCGCCCTGAACCCCACAAACCCATCCCTGCTCCCACAGCCCCCCATAACCCATCCCTGCCCTCTCCCACCTCCTTCACTGCTCCAAGCGCCCCATACCTGGATCCTTCCATGTCCCTCGAGCCCCCCAAAACCCCGGGTCCCTCCCAACCCTTCCCTCACCCGCACCCCCCATCCCCCTGGCCCAATCCCCTCCCTGTCCCTCAAATCCTTCCCAGCTCAGAAGTTCCCGGTTTTTGTTTGGGGCACAGCTCAGGGCATCACTCAGTGTTTGATATTTTCAGTCGGGGTGAGCCCATGGACCCGGTTTGGGGGATTTCAGCTGGAAGATTTTGGAGGGAGCTGATGGGGTTTTTAGAAGGTGAGTGCCCAGAGCAGCTGTGGCTGCCCCAAATCCCTGGAAATTGTTTCCAGTCCAGGTTGGAGCAACCTGGGACAGTGGAAGGTGTCCCTGCCCATGGCACGGGGTTGGAATGGGACGGGATTTAAGGTCCTTTCCAACCCCGAACCATTCTGGGATTCCATGATTTTATGAAAGGAAGTTCCTGTGCCCCTCAGGCGGGGCTGGGGGCACAGCAGAGCTGGGGAGGGGCACAACCTCCAAAACAGCCCAAAACCACACGAAACAGCCCCAAAACAGCTCGAAACCCACCCAAAACAGACCCAAAACAGCCCCAAAACAGCTCCAAACCCACCCAAAACAGACCCAAAACAGCTCCAAAACAGCTCCAAACCCACCCAAAACAGCCCCAAAACAGCCCAAAACCACACGAAACAGCCCCAAAACAGCTTGAAACCCACCCAAAACAGACCCAAAACAGCCCAAAACCCACCCAAAACAGACCCAAAACAGCTCCAAACCCACCTAAACCAGCCCCAAAACAGCCCAAAACCACCCAAATCAGCCCCAAAACAGCTCGAAACCCACCCAAAACAGCCCCAAACCAGCTCCAAACAGCCCCAAAACAGCCCCAAAGATCCCAGAAGAGCCGTTCCAGCGCCCGCAGCAGCAGCAGGGCGGGATGCAGCTCCCTTTGGGAACACCCCAAAAGGGTGACAGCGGCAGCCCCGGGGGACAGGGGTGGCTGTGTCACCTCCCCCGGCCGCGGGGCCCCGCGGAGCCGCGGCGGCTGCCACAGCCCGGGCTTCCCCTCCGGTTTCCACAGCAACCCCCGTGACTGATTTCCTTCGATGACTGATTTCCTGCGCTGCCCTTCCAGCGCTGACATCCCCCCCAAATGAAAAACCCACCCCGAGCTGTCCCTGCATCACCCCCACATCCCAAAAAAAACCCACCTGGAACCCCCCAGAGTCCCCCTGTCACCCCTCCACAGTGACCCCGACACTGCCACACCTGCGGGGCTGCGTTAATTAAAAAGTGTCGCCTCCAGCGATGATTTCGGGGTGGATTTTGGGGTGGAATTCCCCCAAAAGCCACCAGCGCACGGGGGGATTTTTGGTAATTATCATCATTTCATCATTTAATCACYGGGGCCGCGCTGATGGGCACATCCAGCCGTGCTTGTTTTGGGGAGCGCTGATAACAACAGGATGTCAATGCCAGGCACCCACTCCCTGCTCAACAGCGGGAGAAAGCGAGGGGGAGGGGAAATTAATTAGCGAATTAAGGATACCACTGCAACATTTTCCCTTTTTTTTTTATTTTTTTTTAATCGTGCATTTTGCAGTTGGCTCCATAAAACCGGCGTTTTCACGCAGAACCTCCCGACTTTTCCAGCTGGATTGTGACGGCAGCGGCAAAATTTGGGAGCGGAGCGGCTGGAGAGGAGATGGCCGCAGGGCAGCTGTTTTGTAGCGTTTAAATCCATGGAATGGCGAGGCCGAGCAGCGGGAAGGGCTGCCAGCAGCAGGGAGCATCCCAGGGAAAGGCCAGCGCGGGTGCCTGGGGACACGGCGGGATGGGAACTCCAGGACCTTTCCCTCCCCCGGGRACCTCCCCCGTGCTGAGATGAAGCGGGAGCGGAGGTCAGATCATCAAAGGGAGGGGGATTCATTAAATCCATTCCCATTTAGCCTTTTCCAAGCACGGCCCAGGGGGAGGGGAGAGCTCCCTCCCCTCCTCACCCCCCGCCAGACGGGGCCGGCCGGTGCCACGAACCCTTTCCCCATCTGGTTTTGGGAAAATTCCGGGCTTTGCTAGGCCGGGGATGAAATCTGGAGGCTATTCTTAGCAGCAGACAATGCAGGCCCCCTCCCAGAAGCGGCTCATTCCCTCGTGCTCCTCCCTCCCGCCCCGAAAATGCGGGATCTCAGCAGAAATCAGCAATTAAAGCCCCCGGACCTGCCGATGGTCAGCGCCCGCCCCGCCGGGGGCCAGGGATATTTATAGAGGACAAAGGGAATTTGTTGGGAACGTACAATTATGTCTGGAGCCTGTGGAAAAGGCTCTGGATGCTGCTGGCACTGGGGATGCTGGAGGTGCCAGGAGAGGAGGGCAGTGGGGATATCCAGAGGGGCACAATCCTATAGCTCCATCCTTATCCTGGGATTTGGAGAAGGGATGGATGGCAAAGGCAGGCAGGACCCAGGGGCACAGCCTTAAAATGGGACACAGCTCCATCCTTTTCCCAGGATTTGGAGAAGGGATGGATGGCAAAGGCAGGCAGGATCCAGGAGCACAGCTCCATCCTTATCCCGGGGTTTGGAGAAGGGATGGATGGCAAAGGCAGGCAGGATCCAGGGGCACAGCCTTAAAATGGGGCACATCTGCATCCAGGACCACAGGACAGTGCTGTGTGCTGGGAAAACCCCTCTGGAAGCTTTACTGATGCTGCTTCCCCATGGAAAACAGGGATCACCATCATCATCATCATCATCTTCATGGAATTCCTGGATGGTTTGGATTGGAAGGGACCTTGAAGCTCATCTCAGTTCAACTCCCTGCCATGGCAGGGAACCTTCCACTGTCCCAGGGTGCTCCAGCCTGGCCTTGGACACTTCCAGGGATCCAGGAGCAGCCACAACTTCTCTGGGAATTCCATCCCAGCCCCTCCTCATCCTCCCAGCCAGGAATTCCTTCCCTATTTCCCATCCTGCCCTGCCCTCTGGCACTGGGAAGCCATTCCCTGTGTCCTGTCCCTCCACACCCTCTCCCTGTGAGAGGATAAATCCACTGAGGACCAAGAGACGCTCCAGAAACTGGAAATGAGGACATGGRAAGGCTGTGGGTGTTGGTACCTTCCCCAGTTTTCCTTGGCTGGAGGAAGGAGGTGCCAGGCTCAGCAAAACCTGGCAAAACCACATGGAAAAGAACTGGCCAATTATGCTCTGAGGTTAATTAGCACCAGTGGGAGAAGRGAGGGTGGTCCTGGGTGCTGTGGAGGAGAAAGGCAGCACAAACATTCCAGTGGGCACTGGAGAATCCACGTTTCAAAAACATCAGCTTGGGATGCTGCTCAGAAATCACACCTTGAACCAACCCTGTGGAGCTCCCTCCCCTGGGGAAACCTCACCTGGGCGCTGCTCCCAAATCCCCATCCCAAATCCCCATCCCAAATCCCTCAGGAGAGCCTGCTGTGAGCAGAGGAGGAAAGGGAAGCAGAGGAGGGGCTCACCCATCACACAGTGAGTGCTGCCCATCCCCTGCCCGAGGTGGGGAGCAGGATTGGGGTTCTGGGGGGCTGGGACCGGCTCTGCTCCCCCATTTCCACAGTGAGGGGTTCACCCCTTCATCCCCACAGCYTCTGAAGGATGGGGATCCCCCTGAGCATCCCACCAGGATCCTTACTATGGTCACTCCGTGCTCCCTCTTATTTCAGGAGTTCCCCTGTGCCTCCTCCCAACTCCAGAGCATTGGAACTTCCATAAAAACCCCCCAAAATCAGGATTGAAAGGCTCAGCCCACCCAGGGCAGGATCCGGGATCACCGGAGCAGAGAACACAACAAATGCAACGCTGTCCTTAAATTCCACCCTCTCCCTTGAGCCTGGGAGCACTTCAGACCTCCACGAGCCAAAGTGATGCAAACAACTGTCACTTTATTGTCACGTCCAGCCGTACTGCAAAAGGCACACAACAAACTTCATTGGTACAAAAGAATTTCGCTCCGGGGATTTTCGCGTGATTTTTTTTCCTTGAGTTTTCCCTTTTTTTTTTTTTTAATTTTTTTTTTTCGCTCCTTTTGCAACACAAGTCACTTGGGCTCTCCCATCGCCCCGACGGGAAAGATCCTTTCACAGAAAGGATTATTTTTGTGCAGACAAGACAGCTCCTTATTGCAGCCCCGAGGGCAGGCGGGCACGGCCACCGCTGGAACCGCCCCCCGGCCACCTGCGGGAAAAACTGGGAATGAACGGCACCTCTGTGTCTGTCCCCTGCTCCAGTGGCACCTGTGTGTCTGTCCCCTGCTCCCATGGCACCTCTGTGTCCCCCTGCTCCCTGGCACTGCTGCTGTGTGTAGGGATAAGCTCCATCACTCCAGCTCTGGATGCAGGATAATGGGATGGGGCTGCCCCTCTCTCATTTCTGACCTTTTTTTTGCTCCATTTATCCCTTTTTCCCCCCCTCTATCCTGTTTCTGCAGGGTGGGGGTCCCATGGAGAGCACGCAGAGGTTGGGGAAAAGAGGCTGGGGGTGAATTTGGGGAATTTTGCTGCCTGTGCCAGCAGGGAAGCTCACCCTGCTGGTGCCCACACTGTAAACCCAGCCGTGTGTGGGGGCTGCAGTCACCAACGTCATCCCAGCACCCAAAGGGAGGTTTTTGGGGATTTTAGTGGGGTCTTTCCCAAACCAGAGTGGGGCACACAGCCCTGAGCCCCAGCAGCATCCCTGCAGCTGCCCTGGGTGGATTTAGGGAGATGAGGATGCTTTAGGGACCATCATCCTGCCCTGCCAGCATTGAATATTGTCATTGTTTTCCCATMAAACCCCTCAGGCAGGGCCAGATCAAGCTTTAGGGTGGGGACACACTGGTCCCACAGCAGCTYTCCCATATCCCAACATCCCAAGAGATTTTTGGGGGTTTTTTTTTGCACTGTGCCTATAGCTACGCTCCATTTCTTTTGGTACCAGCTCCCCCTTYCTCAGCTCCCTCCCCCAACGTTTCTTATAAAAATAAGATTGTGCTTGTTTATAAAATAATTATAGTTTTTTTTTTTTTTTTTTTTGGTTTGTTATTTTTAAGAAAAGCTTCCAGTTAAAATAAAAAAAAAACAACAAAAATCAAAAACAAAAAACGGTGGTATATCAAAATATGGCAAACCTTTGGCTGTCAATGGCTAAACTCTAATTAATTAAAAAACATCCACTACAAAGGCATTGTGCTGTGCTAATKAACTCTGCAAGGCTTCACCCTCCGGCACCCAGGGCCAACATTCCACCTGGGCTTCCCTGGGACACCCTCAGAAACCACCCCTGGATGCTCCCAGCACATCACCACCATCCTCTGGCAGAATTATTCCAGCTGTARGACACCTAAAGACGCATGGAAAGCCTCGGGGAAAAAGGGAACATTTTGGGAGATGCAGCGGGAAGAGCCACAGGGACATGGAGGGTTGGATGCACATCCTCCTCCAGAGGAAAGTCTCTTTTCTCACCTTAGTGCATAGGAAAAAACCAAAAAACCAGGATTGCTGACAGAGTTCRTGAAAGAAGAGAGGCAGATCCTTTGTGTAAAAGGTGTTTCAGAGCAGGAGGAAAATGCAGATGGGTCTGTAAGATCCRGACATATATAAACATACATACCTCGATATATTTATATATGTGTTCTCTAGATAGTCAATGTTTGGGATGCATTATTGCATTATTCTTACTTAGAGGGGATTTATTTTCTTCCATCCTCCTTTGCTTTCTTGGTTTTTTTTTGGGGGAGTGGGGTTTTGTTTTTTTTTTGGTTTTGGGGTTTTGCTCTTAAAAAAAAAACAAGAAAAAGAAAAAAAAGATAAAAAATAAGTTTTAAATGGCTCTGAGAGCTTCCAGCCATCATCCACCTGGCTGGCACTGCTGTGGCCTGACCTCCAGCACGTGTGTTTTTTTTTTGGAAAAACTGTGATCACGCTCTGCCCCAGGAGCTGCTCGGCCATGCCTTCCTCCATGGAACACCAGCGTGCCTGGAGATCCCTGGCTGGTTATTGCTGAATTCTTCCCTTCCCATACTGGCCTTTAGGCTTATTTACATTTCTTTGGCTTGGCTTGAACAAGTCTGGCGCTTTGCAGCCACCCCAGAGTCACCTGGGGAAACGCGGGCGGGCTTCTCTGAGCTGAGCTCCTCCCAGCGGGAATAAAACAGCTCGTGTTTGGCACAAACTCCTCCGGAATCCCCTCCGTGCCCCAGTCCCACCCCTCATCCAGACCATCCTCCAGCACCACCCTTCCCACAGCCTGCAGGGAGAGCAGGGCACGGCCGGGCTGGGGAAGGCGGCGTTGGGAGCCTCCCCACGGAACTCAGACCACGAACTCGGGGACTTCGTCGTGGGTCAGGTCCAAGGAGAAGTACTTGCTGGTTCTCTTCACGGGGAAGGTGTCCTGGATGTTGATGCACTGCTGGGCCAGGCAGCCGTTGCAGTAGAGGCCGTCCTCGTCCAGGCCATGGGCGCAGCCGAAGGTGAAGCTCTGCGCCGTGTCCTGGCACAGGTTGGCCAGCTGCAAGAAGTCCTTCTGGTAGAGCCTGATGTCGTCCAGGCTCAGGCTGTGCCGGTCCGTCGACGTCTTGGGTTTCCTGCACGTGGTCTGGGGGAAGCCAAGAGGAGGATCAGGACCTGCCCAGGGAGCTCCCCCAGGGGTTGGGGAATGCCCCAAAAGCCCCRCACGTACCTGGGGTAAGGAGTCGGTGCTCTGCCCCCGCAGCTTCACCACYGTCTCCGAGGAGCTGGAGGTGGAGGAGCTGATCTCCTTCACGATGAGCCCTGCGCAAAGGAGGGTGCAAAGGTTATTTTGGGGTGGATCAGCTCTCTTGGGATCCAGTCTTGCTGTCCATTCCCTCCTCCCAGTTGGAGTAAGACAACTTGTGTTTGTCCCTCAGTGCGGTGCCTGCAGCCCAAAAGCTCCGCTTGCAACCAGCGTTACCTACAAAGCATCCCAAAATTGCCCCAAAACGGYATCCAAAGCTGTCCCCAGGGAGCCTGGCATCCCCAAAGACCTCCCAGTAGCTCCCAGYACAGAGCTGGAAATGCAGGTGACTTTCTGGGTGCAGGCACAGCTCCAGAGAAGACCAYGGAGGCCAATTGTTCACCAGCACTGYCAAGGCCACCACTGAKCCATGTCCCCAGGTGCCACATCCACACRGCTTTTAAATCCCTCCAGGGATGGRGACTCCACCACTGCTGTGGGCAGCTGTGCCAGGGCTGGACAAASCTTTCAGTGAAGAMATTTTMYCTAATATCCAATCTAAACCWCCCCTGGCACAACTTGARAGAGGTTYCTCTTTCCTTTACCCCATCTCTCCTTCATTGGGTGAACAGTTTTTCCCAACATCCCAAATGGACACCTCGGGCTAACTCTGCYCTGCCAAACACCAAAGAAYSAGGGAACRACCAGGCTTGGAAGGGACYTTAAAGAYCATCTCATCCCAGCTCCCAAAGGCGTGACCTGCTGTGCTGGGGGGRTTGGGAAGAGAAGCAGCCACCACCACCTTACCCGAGTGCCCGTTGAACTTGCGGGACAGCAGCATGTCCTCGGTGATGTAGACGCACATGTCGGGGCTCACCTCCATGTCCCCAGCCTGCTCCAGCTCCCGCGGGTCATCCACCAGCATCTCGATTTCTGCGGGACGCCAGCAGGCAGGACAGGTCAGCCGTGCCCCTTCGGAGCACCCCAGGGATGGGGAAACCCAACCCCGGCTCCTCACCGTCATCCTGGGAATCCTCCTCCAGCCGGTCCTTGCCGCCGCTCTCCACGCCGGAGGTGTGGGAGCTGCCGTGGCTGGTCATGGAGCTGCAGGTCCTCAGCTTGCGGTGGGCGCCGGCGCTGGAGAACCCATCCTCGGGCCCCATCTCCCGGGGCTTGGGGTCGGCCTCGATGCCGGAGGTGTGGGAGCTGCTGTGGGAGGCGGTGGAGTGCCGGGACAGCCGCTTGTGCCGGATGCTGCCGGCGCTGCTGCCGCTGGCGCGCGAGCGCTTCTCCAGCTGCTCCATGTCCAGGTCCAGGGTGTCGCTGATGTAGGATTCCCGGTACTGCTTCTTCTCTGCAGGGCAGGGGGGCATGGAATCAGAGCGATTCCCAATCCCCCCGGGGCAAACCTGACCCCCTGGAAGGGCGTGGACACCCTGGCAAGCGGAGGAATTGTCAGCCGAGCCCAGCGTGGCAGCACAGCTGGAGATGGGGCTGCCCCAGGAGCCCCAAAGCTCCTGTGCTGGGCTCTTCCTCCAACAGAGGAGGAGGAGGAGGGAGAAGAGGAGGAGGAAGAGATGTCGAGGAAGAAGAGAAAGAAGAAGACAAAATAAGGAGGAGCAGGAAAAAAAGAAAATAAATGTGGAGGAAAATTAGGATGAGGAAGAAGACGAGTATGAAAAGGAAGAAGTTGAGGATGAGAAGGAAGAAGAAACAAGGAGGAGGAAGATGAAGAGGAGGAGAAAGAAGATGAAACAAGGAGGAAGACGATGAGAAGGAAGAAGATGAAAAAACAAGGAAGAAGATGAGGAGGAGGAAGATGAAACAAGGAGGAAGAAGATGAGGAGGAGGAAGAAGATGAAACAAGGAGGAAGAAAATGAGGAGGAAGAAGAGGAGAGGAAAGAGGAGAATAAGGAAGAGAAAGGAAGATGAGAAGGGGAAAGATGAGAAAGGAGCATGAAGGGGAGGAGGAAGAGGAAGAGAAAGAAGAGGAAGAGGAGGAGGAAGAGAAACAGGAAGGGAAGGAAGAGGAGGAAAATGAGAGAAGAGTAGGATGAAGATGAGGAGGAAGAAGATGAGGAGGACATGAAGAAAAAGATGAGGATGGTGAGGAGGAGAAAAACAAAAGGAGGGTGAAGATGAGAATGAGGAAGAAGATGAAGAGRACAAGGAAGAAAAAGATGAAAAGGATGAGAAAGAGGAAGAAGGCAGATGAGAAGTATGAAAAAGAGTAGGACAAGAAGAACAAATAAGAAGAGGAGGAAGAGGGGAAAGAGGAAGATGAGGAAGAGAAAGAGAAGACGAGGAGAGGAAAGAAGAGGAAGAAGACCTCATGCTTTCACAAGGATGAGGGAAAAGCTGTGCTGAAGCACCGGGCAGAACCGGGACACYGGGGACGGCAGCAGGGCTCGTGCCCATCCCTAAGCAGCCACAACAACCAGGTGCTCCCACAGGTGTGAGCACCACAAGGGAGCCTGTCCTGGCAGGGCTGGGGCCTGCAGCACRTACCCTCGTTCTCCTCCAGCCTGCGCACCTGGCGCAGCACGGGCTGCAGGTTCATGTAGAGCCGGTGGCTGGAGCTCAGCAGCTGCAGGAGGTGSCGCGAGCGCAGCGGGCAGCCCGTGTAGTAGATGAGCTTCCGYGCCGAGGGCAGCCCGTCCGGCAGGATCTCGAACTTCTTGCCCTGCGTGGGACARAAGGGAGGTGTCAGACAAAGGAGGAGGGTGCTCCAGTTGCCACCCAGCCCTGCTGTAGCTCCTCATGAACCCCAAGGGCTGGTGTCGCCCGCTGCGGGGCTGTGCGGAAGCTCCCATGCCCACATCCCAGCACGAGAGGTGCCCTGCCTGGGGATRGTGGAATCAGAGTGGTTTGGGGGGAAGGGACCCTAAAGATCACCAGGTCCAACCCCCTTCCATGTTCTGCTATCCCAGGCTGCTCCAAGCCCCATCCAGCCTGGCCTTGGGCACTCCCAGGGATCCAGGGGCAGCCACAGCTTCTGTGGGCGCCTTGTGCTGTGCAAGGTGGGACACCCTGAGGTGTCCAAGGACAAGCTGGACAGAGCTTGGAGCAACCTGGGACAGTGGAAGGTGTTCCTGCCATGGCAGGGGTGGAGCTGGATGACCTCTAAAATCCTTCCAACACAAACTGTTCTGGGATTCTGTGCCACCAGTTCCCAAAGGGCTGCACCTGATGGTGGTGGGGGCAATGCCCACAGAGAATCCCCCAGGAGCATCCCAGAGACCTCCTCAACCTCACAGCCAGGAATTCCTYCCCAATATCCCATCCATCCCTGCCCTCTGGCAGTGGGAAGCCATTCCCTGTGTCCTGTCCCTCCATCCCTTGTCCCCAGTCCCTCTCCAGCTCTCCTGGAGCCCCTTTAGGCCCTGCCAGGAGCTCTGAGCTCTCTCTGGAGCCTTCTCCTCTCCAGGTGAGCACCCCCAGCTCTCCCAGCCTGGCTCCATAGGAAATGGTGCTCCAGCCCATGGAGCATCTCCGTGGCCTTCTGTGGACCTGCTCCAACAGTTCCACATCCCTCCTGTGCTGAGGAGCCCGGAGCTGGAAGCAGGGCTCCAGCTGGAGATGGTGGCACTCACCACAAAAACCAGTTTCCCCACATTTGTCCACGGGAAGTCATAGAGCAGCTGCTTTTCCTCATCCAGGTTCTGCAGAAAGAGGAGAGGACAGCTGAGGATTCTGGTAGGGCCATGGAGCTGAGCTGAGCTGAGCCATCACCTTCATTCCGTCCCCTACCTGGAAAATCTGGATGCCCCGTGTTGTCAGCCCCAGAGTGAGGGAGGCCTCCACTTCCCTTTTGTCCTAAGGAGGGGGAAAAAATGGTTTTAAACACACAATTTGCAGCATGAAGTGGATAAATCTGCCCCAMCTCAGCCCAGGGATCCTCCCACAATCACCTCAGTCACCGTTCTGTGATTAATGTGGAATTTAAAATGGAAAGTGACTTTGGACACAGGCAGGGAGTGACAGGAGAAGGGGGAGAGATTTAAATTAGATGTGAGGAAGAAATTATCCCAGTGAGGGTGGTGAGGCCTTGTCACAGGGTGCCCAGAGAAGCTGTGGCTGCCCCTGGATCCCTGCAAGTGTCCAAGGCTGGCTTGGAGCACCCTGGGACAGTGGAAGGTGTCCCTGCCCATGGCAGGGGGTGGCACTGGATGAGCTTTAAGATCCCTCCCAACCCAAACCATTGTGAGCTTTGATTAAAACACCTCCCAGCAAACAAACTGCTTTGTTCCCAGGAGCAAAACTGGAAGGAAATGTGTTTCCCAGGGAGGGCATTCCCAAAATGAAGATCCCCCCCAGCAAGCACAGGGCTGACCTTGTAGAGCCTGTAGTAGTGCACGGCCACGTCGTCCAGCCTGACGGCCTCCTTGATGTACTTGAGATGGGCTTCTGAGGCTGTCAGGGCAAACTGGTCCTTGTGCATGTTGGGCACGTGCTTCAGGATGTAATCCTTGCCCCTCTTGGCAACCACCTGTTTGGAGGAGGAGAGGAGCTTGTCCAGCTGCCCCCTGCTCGCTCAGGGCTGGGTGCTGGCCCTGGCTTCAAGGGGGAAGTGTTGGAACCCTGGCAGCTGAAAAT
>CADDXX010000889.1:2660-54706 GCA_902810485.1 Alauda arvensis | reverse complement strand
CCACCAGTTCCCAAAGGGCTGCACCTGATGGTGGTGGGAACAATACCCACAGAGAATCCCCCAGSGAATTCCCCACCAGCCCCACACCAACCCCAACCCGCAGCTACTTCCATCCCCCACAGCTGCCCCAGGTTATTTCCAACCAGGATTCACTGGGATGCAGCCAGGAGGCTCTGAGCAGCCCAGCACCGAGCTGGGAGCAGGGRGCACAGCAGGATTTCTTACCCAGGCAGGGAAATAAGCCTCGGGCTCGAAGTACTTCCCGTAGTGCTTGTTCCTCTTGAAGTCCCCCAGGTCGGCTTGGAGGGCGAAGGCAGTGAGCAGGAAATAGGCYTCTTCCCTCAGCACACACTGCGAGTGCAGCACCTGCTTCCTCAGGTGCCAGTAGTAGTAGTACCGAGCTGTCCTGTCACTGYGGGAGGGACAGGGCACACAGGGAGGGGTGAGCAGCCAGGGGACACCAAAGGGTTTCGCTCCCTCTTCTCTCTGTGTYGAAATTCCCGCTCAGCCCCTTCACYATCRAGGYGGAATAACCCCYTCAAMAAGYCTGTGCAGGTGCCACTGCGYCCCCAAACCCTTGGAAATYATTTTATCCCCAAAGCAGGAGCTGCWGCTCCCACCCAGCCTCAGGCAAGTCCAAACCAGGCTCTGCTGAACCCCTCAACATTGTCCCCACCCCACAAAAGGCTTTGTCGTGTTTGGGGGCAGCGTCCCCACCACCTGCCCCCGTGAAAAACCACTCAGCACCCACCCAGAGACAGCCCCAGCTTTTGGGATGTGCCCAGCACCCCCAGGAGCAGCCCAGGGTGCCCAGCCAGCCCGGGAGGTGCCCGTGCAGGGGGCACTCCCCACCTGATGAGCCGCCCGTTCTCCACGTAGTACTGCACTCGGAAGTGGATGATCATCGGGGGCCCAAACTGGTCGATGCCCTGGAATGGAGGAGGTTTTCAGCAATCCCGTGGGGATCCCAGCATCACAGCCCAGCCCCACACCTCAGCTCTCTGGGCTCGTGTCTGTCACAGCCACCCCTTGCCCGCCATGGCATTTTTGTTCCTCATTTTTGTTTGACTCTTTAAGAGTCTGGCACCCGTTTTTCCACACAAAATGCTGGAAGTGAAGGGGATTTGGATTGGAAAAAGCAGGTGGCTGGGTGGGACGAGCCCAGGAGTTCTGCAACACCTCACTGCTGCTCTCCCTCTCCCAGACCATCATCCACCAGCTCAGTGCCAGCACCCGAGCCTGGACACCACCCCCTCAGCACTGAAAGGATGAGAAGGTGCTTTGGGGASAAAAAAAMCCCAAATTGATTTTACAGTTTGGAAGAAGGGACCTCAAAAATTCTGCAGAAGGATGAGGGAGGAAAAGAAAAATCAGGGAAAAAAACAAAGAGCTCCAAGGGATGGAGCGTGGAGGATGCACCCCCCAGCTGSGGCACACGGTGGCACTTCAGAGTGACAACCCCAGGGGTGTGACATTGCACATCCACCCCCTCCCCCAGCCCCACGCTGACTAAACCCCCTCCCCACCCCTCGGCAGCATTCCCGGGTCCTGGAAGTGACCTGCGACGGGGACAGAGGTGGCCTTACTGCCGTCAGCTCTCCATGCAAGACCTCACCGCTGACCTTGCTGGCCTCCTTCTTCCACTCCTTGGGGCAGTACTTGTACAGTTTCTGGGCCAGGTCCATGTACACGTGCTCATTGTCTGCGAGGGAGGGACACAGGCAGGATCAGCATCCCCCACGTGTCCCCTCAGCGGGGGTGGCAAGGGAGATGTGACCCCCTCGTCACCAGCAGAGTCGATTTTCACACCTGAGCCCCGCCCTGACTCACTCTGGATGACGCTGAGCCCGAAGAGGTGGCAATCCTTCAGCCTCAGGAGGTCACACACCCGCACCAGCAACTCCTGGCACAAAATCTTCACCTGTAAAAAAATAGCACCCCTTAAATGAGTGATAGGGGTGACAGGATGGGCTGTGGGGCTCAGCTTTCCACGGGGAGTCCCCAAAGGGCTGGGATGCAGGAGCAGAGCTCTGGCAGCGCTGGGATGCTCAGAGGAACCACAGCAGCTCGAGAGCAGCGGGTGGTGGAGGAACCCAGCACTGGGGAGATGTTTTGGGGGCAGAAATCAGAACATTCACAGTCTCATTCCACCCCCCTGGACACCTTCCACTATCCCAGGTTGCTCCAAGTCCCATCCAACCTGGCTCTGGACACTTCCAGGGATCCAGGGGCAGCCACAACTTCTCTGGGAATTCTATTCCAGGGCCTCATAGGCAAGGATTTATTCTTATTATCTAATCCAAATCTTTCCTCTTCAAGTTTAAAACCGCTTCCCTTATCCTATCATTATCCGCCTCTYTCCAAACCTCTCTCCATCCTTTTTTTAAGCTCCCTTTAAGTTCTGAAAGGAATTTCAACATTTTCCTGACTCCAAAGCAACATCGGGTGGGAGTGAAATAAAAAAAAAAAAAACAAAACAAAAAACAAACAAACCAACAAAAAGTGTGGGAATTGCACATTGAGTGCTCCATCCCAGAGCCAAAGCCCCTCCTGTTTATTCCCTGGGCTAGAGGAGGCTGAAGTGCCATCCAGAAGGGATCAGCAGAGTGAGGGCTGAAGCAGCAGCTCACCCTGCCCAAACCCCGAYCAAGGAGGTGCAGGAGAGCACAGAACACCACCCAAACCTTCAGGGGGAATAACTCATGTGCATTCCCCCGGCAGGGCGAGGCCAGGCAGGCTCCGAACGGAACCCAGGAGCAAACCCGGGGCGGGCAGACACATCCCCGGGGATGGGGGTGGGTGATGGAAATGTCAGAGCCCCGGGGAGGGGCGGTTCCTTACGTTGATGATGATGTTGAGGGAGTCGTCGTTGGGGAGGAAGATGCACACGCTGCGCCGGTCCTGCATGACTCTGTTGTTGTGGAAGGGCAGCTTGTTCATCGTGCTCTGGGCAGGGGGCTCGGGGTGGCTGCTGGGGGGCACCTCAGCGGCGGGCCGGGGCGGCCTCGGGCTCCGCAGGCGCCATCCCTGCGGGAAAAACGGGAATGAGCCCTGGGCACGGCACCCTCAGCTCCCCAGCTGCATCCCACATCCCTCCCACCCATCAGCAACTCCCCACACGGGGTGGGCTCATGGTCGGGGTGGGCTCATGGTCGGGGTGGGCTCATGGTCGGGGTGGGCTCATGGTCAGGGTGGGCTCGTGGTCGGGGTGTCCCCCAAAACCCCTGAGCAAACCCCACCACAGCCACCCCCATGGTTTCTGGCCCAGCCCCAAAAACTTGAGCCAGCCAGTCCTGACTCAGGTTCAGAAAAACCTCAGGAAAGGCTTTACTGGGATAATTGAAGTAAATAGAAGTGTATCCACTGGGAATAGCCTGGTTGGGCCAGCAAGGAAGAGGGAGGTTTCCCTGCCAGCTGTGGAAATGCTGGGGGGTGCCATAAGAGGATCCCCACATTCCTTCCAACATCCTTCCCCACAGTTCTGACTCTTCAACCCAAGCACTGACAGGGATTTGCAGACTGGAATTGCCGCTCAAAACCAACAAACCCATCCCAACACTGACCCCAGGAAATTCTCATTTCCSAGGGGGAATATTCCCAAAGCACTTTTCTACCCCACCATCCGCAAGGACACGAATTCCCACGTGACACCACGAGGATTGGACTTGAAACTCTGACCTAGTTCAGCCTTTTCCTACCCCAGATTTACGCTGGCACCCAGACAGCAGAGTGTCTCCCTTGTCACCAAATATTTGCTYTGGTCTGAATGGAAGCACCTTTGGCTTCCGAAAGCCTGGAATTTGTGTGTGTGTGTGCAGCAGCACAGGGAAAAGTGCCCCGAGGTGACTTTTTGTTGGTGGATCCTKGGGTTCTGCAGAAGTTGGGAAATCCAGAGGTGGTGCTTTCCCATGGCCAGGGYGCCCTGGGACTGCAGCACAGAGGTTGTGTCTGTGCATTGTGCATGGCATCCATGGATTTCAAACGTGCATTGTATCCGTGCACTGTGTTCATGCCTTGGGATGGTGCAGTGGGGCCATGAAATGCAACAGGGATGCAATGCATTGCACCCACGCATTGCACCCATGCATCGTGGTGGTGCATCTGCGTTGCATCTGTGTGAATCGTGGCCCTCCARTGCCTCCATGCATTGTGGTATCCATGCACTGAGCTGGAACATCGTGGCACCCATGCATTGCTTGCAGGCAGCACAGATGTGCAACCTGGCCATGCACTGCACCTACGCATCGCACCAATGCATTGTGGCAGCCATGCATTGAGTTGGAACCTCATGGTGTCCATGCAGTGCATCTGTGCATTGCAGCAGTGCATTGTGGTATCCATAAATTGTATTGGAACCTCATGGCACCAATGCATTGCATCCATGCAGCACAGACGTGCATCCTGGCCATGCACTACACCTGCACGTCTCACCCATGCATTGTGGCATCCATGCAGTGCATCTGTGCATTGCAGCAGTGCATTGTGGGATCAATAAATGGTGCTGGAACCTCACAGCACCCATGCATTGCATCCATGCAGCACAGTGCATCCTGGCCATGCACTGCACCTGCATGTCTCACCCATGCATTGTGGCATCCATGCATTGAGTTAGAATCTCATGGCATCCATGCATTGAGTTAGAATCTCATGGCATCCATGCATTGAGTTGGAACCTCGTGGCATCCATGGAGTGCATCTGTGCATTGCAGCAGTGCATTGGGGTATCTCTAAATTCTGTTGGAACCTCATGGTACCCATGCATTGCGTTCACGCAGCACAGACATGCATCCTGGCCATGCACTGCACCTGCACGTCTCACCCATGCATTGTGGCACCCATGCATTGAGTTGGAGCCCATCCCTGCAGCACAGCTCTGCAGCGTGGCCGTGCCTGGCACCTCTCCGTGCTCTCCATGCCCCGAGGCCGTGCCCAGCACCGCGGCCGTGCCCGGACGTGGCTGATCCCGACGGGAGCCGGCAGCTCCAACGTGGCCAGGTTGGTTTCAGGGCTCATTAAAATCCCAGCAGCGTGCAGGGAACGGGGCTGAAGGAATTTGGCACGTCCCGGCCCCGGCGTGATGCGACTTGCGCGGGCTGGGCCGGGCTGGGGAGGGGCCAGGTGCGTGCAAAGCAGCCGTGTCCTGGGGCTCCTCCAGCACCCTCCGTGTCCTGGGGCTCCTCCAGCACCCTCCGTGTCCTGCTCCCACCCAGAGGGCTCCTCAAGTCCCTGTGGTGCACGAGAGCTTCTTCCTGCAGCAGCTCTGTGGGCTGCAGCCAAAATTCCAGGCACGGGCAGCACCCACTGCTGAGCTGCTGGAGAATCCATCACTGGGACTGTCTCCCTCACATGGGCAGGAACACCTTCCACTGTCCCAGGTTGCTCCAAACCCTGTCCAACATGGAAAACTTCCAAGGATGGGGCAGCCACAGCTTCTCTGGACAGCCTGTGCCAAGAATTCCTTCCCAATATTCCACCTTACCTTGCCCTCTGCCAGTTTAAAACCATCCCCTCTCGTCCTGTCACTCTCTGGCATTCTGGGGCTGCTCATCCCCACACCAGTCACTGCATTTCCTCCTCCTCCTGCAGCCTGGATTGGCCCCAGAGCACCAGGGATTAAACCACACGAGCTGGCGTCAGCAGAGCACGGACATCAGAGGCAAAAAAATCCCCAACCCCAAACCGTATATTTTGGTATTTGTATAAAAAACATCCCAGTTCTTCTGCTGAATGGGAACATTCCATCGGCCCACCACATAACGACTGTCCCTACGGAGATTCCCTCAGTTCCAGGTGCTTCCTGGGGGCTCTGCCAGCCCTGGGAGCTGCAGGGATSCAGCACAAAGCCCCTTCCAGGGTGCTGTGCCTGCAGCAGCCCCGGCCAGACGCCGGCAAATTCTTTCCAAGCATCTGCAGCTCATTCCCACAATGTGGGCTTTGATTGCCCGGGACCCCGCTGCCCTCGCCGGGTCACTGCTGCTCCAGAGGAAGTGTTGATAGGAGGCACAAACATGGAAGCATGGAATGCTTTGGGTTGGAAAGGACCTTTAAAGGTCCAGCCAAACCTTCTCGGCTCCAAGCTGGAAAGATCCTGGATTGGAGGGAGAGCCCCCCCTGGATTGTTCCACAGCAGAGGGGATGACACAGATCCCCCCACACTCCAAGCAGGAACCTCCACCCCGAGCAGTCTTCCATCCAAAGCATTTTCCATCCAAAGTCAGCTGGAAAAAACCCTGGGAATGAGGCATGGATCAGCAGAGTGAGGAGATCCAGGTCTTCCAGCCATGYTCTCCCTGCTGTGGGGAAAAGAGCATTAAAACTCCACAGGAAGGCACTGCAAACTGCTCGTGACTCCRGAGCCGTGCCGAGAAAATTCCTCGATCCACCGTGTTTTCCAGGCCCAGGCTGCTGGAACGTTGTCTCCCTCCCTGGCACTGGTGCCACGGGATAAATCCCAAAGCTCTGCTGCAAAGAAAACATCCCGCAAAAAAAAAACTGGGAAAAGCAGCCGGGGCCGGCGCTGCTGACTCGGCGAGGGATTTGCTCATCCCGGGGTCCTGCAAACACATCCGAGGGCAGGCAGGGCCTGGGGTGGGTTCAGATGGAGGTGCTGCAGCAGGCTCTCGTCAGGAATAGAAATCTGGATGTCATTCCAGGGTGGGGATTGAACATGGCTTGAACTTGCTGGCTGAGGTGGGGTTTTGATCCCGATTCCGTGCGTGCGCAGCGAGGCTGGGTGGATGTGCAGCGCTTCGCCCTCTCCGTGGATTTGAGTGGGTTTAAAAGAAGCGGATGAGTCTCCATCCTCGTGGGTTTGGGTCGGGTTTGTCCCTCTGTGGTACCCACCAGACATCCCAGTGCTCCCCGTTCAACCCAGCCACGATCCAGAGCCTCCAGGCAGATCCTGTCCATTTCCCCATCAACCAAATCCAACCCTCCTTGCCAAAATATCCACTTTCCAAAAGAATTCAGCCCTATCAGACATCTCCATCCCTGGAGGAATTGAACAGCCGTGTGTCTGTGGCACTTGGGGAACACAGGTTAGTGGTGGCAGTGCTGGGGGGGAAATGCTTGATCACAATCCCAGAGGTCTCTTCCAACCCAAATAACTCCAGCATTCCCTGCTTCCAACCCACTGCCAGGCTTTTGCTCCAGCCCTCCTGGAGCASCCCAGGGGCGAGGGAAGGGATCCAGCCCAGGACCCACACGTAGGCAGGGGCCATCCCGCAGCCAGAGGCTGCCCAGAGCGYGGGGCGAGATGGGAAGATGAATTCATGGGGCAGGAATTTCTTGTTTGGAAGAGTCTGGAGTGGGTCTCACCCCACATCACAGGCACAGGTATGCACAGAGCTGTTATTACAAGTTTTAGGGCCGTCCCTTAGCGCAGCTCCTCCGAACCCAAAAGCCAGATTAATTCCTGCTTGCGGTTGCCCCGTAATTAAAATCGTCTCCAATTCTTCATGAACTCAACAGTTTCCTCCTAATGAAGAGAGGCAGATGAAAGAGACCTTCACTGGGAAAAAGGACTCGGTTATAAATATTCCATTACTTCATCCGCCACAAAAAGCTATTTGGATGCTGGAAACTCAGCCTGGGCAGCCAGGGGCCAGCCCCCACCAGCCCCAGCAGATGCCCCYGAGTTCTGGGGGTATCCAAAAAGCCTCTCCAAGGTAAATTCCTCCAGGAACTCGCCTCTCTCCACCTCTTCAACATTCCTCCTCTTCCTCATCCTCCTCCCCACCCTTGGCTGCTGCAGTGGGCAGGGATGGCTGAGCCACATGGGTGACCCTAAAAATGGGATGGTGTCCCCTCCTGCTAGGGATGAGCCCCGTGGGACACCACATTCCATGGGGAAACACGGGCTGAGAGCCACGGCAGCTCAGGAGACTGCTGGAGCAGAATCCAGCCTGGAAGCTCTGATTTTCCATCCAACCCACAGCAGAGCCACCCCAGGCCTCTTCATTCCCTGACTTTGGAGCACTAAAACATAAATAAAGCGTCCCTGCCCCCGCCAGGGATGGACACAGAGATGGATTTCTCCTGGCGAGGGCTCCAGGSAGGGGAGGGACAACGCCTGCTCTTCCTCTTCCCTCCTCTGCTCCAGAACCAGCCCCTTCCATCRGGTTTCCCTCTGGGAAACTTTGCCTGAGCCTTTGGGATTAGAACAATATCAAGACTGGGTTGGGAGAGGGCTGTGCTCAGGGCAGCCCAGCCCTCCCACCCAGCTCCAGAGCCTGTCCCATGGCATTCCCAGGTGTTTTAGGAACCTTCCCCCAGCACCAACAAACCCAAACTTCCCAGAGCTCTGATCCCACTCCCAGGATGACAGGCATCACTCCCAAGGCTGCACATGGATGTGGAGCRCTGCCTTTGCTCCCCTCTCCGTGGGCAGGCTGCAGCCCACACCAGCAGCAGCTGCCATAAATCCCTTGGGATTTGGCTGCGGGATCCCCGGACCACAAAGCAACCCCAAGGGCCAGAATCCCAAATCCCTGCCCCCACGGAAAGCAGAGCCCCGAGTCTCCAAACCACGGAGCTCCCTATTTAGAAATTAAAGTCATATTTTAAATTTAATTAACAATATTATATAATTAATATTGTTGTGTAAATATTACTATTAAAAATACGCCGTGATGAATATTTACGTTATTTTCTATAACAACACACCCCCAAAATGCTCTGACCCCGGGCAAACCCTTCCTYCCCAGCAGGAGGCACTTTWGGGGAGCCCCATTCCCAAAATCCCGCTCACAGGCACACTCCTCTCCATGGGATTGGTGCCCAAACCCATTCCCACTCCGGGGAACGTGCAGGGCATACACAGAGGGGGAAAAATAAGATGCAAAGTGCTCTGCAGACACACAAAATCCCAAAAACCAGCTCCATTTTCTGCCAAAACATTCAAATCCACGCCTGGGCTACCCGGAGCTCCTGCTGCCCTCAGTGTCGTCCTCGCCTCCAGCTCCAAATCCAGCAAAACAAAGCCAAACCAAGTTCCTGATTTTTTTAATCCTGGGGCGGGCAGAGGGAGATTTGTCTTCCCTCAGCAGCGCCGCTCTCCAGTTTTCCAGCTGGGAAAGCTCCTCGGCCACGCCACAGCCTCCATCAACTTCCCTGCCCCGGCTGCCATCGGGGAAAGCTTTTTGGGAAAAATACCCTAAGCCCGCTTTTTCAGTCAAAGGGGGGGAAAAAAAAGCAGCATAAAACTCAATTAAGGAGCAGGCAGATATTTTAACCAGCGCCATGGTTTGTGTACTCCATCTGGAGTCCAAAGGCTGCCGGGTTTTTTTTTTAGCAGGAGGGAACTGACATCATCTTAATTTCAAATTCCCATTTATTTTTACATCTGGTCTGAATTAATCTTTCTCAGCGTCCTGACTTTCATGTAATGGAATAATTGCTTACAGACTCGGGGTTTAAAGAGCCTGAATAAACCCAGTTTTAAGGAAAGAAACCCCTTTAAAAACCGACAGTAAAAATCCAGTACCTAGGACCAAACTCCAATATGCCTTCGGGATTGGGAATTTTAAACGGAACATCTCTTTCAGGCAAGAGAGCTCGAATTAATCCCAGCTCTATCCAAGACTCGGAGAGGGAGAGCGAGCCCTGTGGAAAAACACCAACACAAACCAGCCCAGAATYAGGCAGAGCAGCAAAGCTCCATCGGTGCCACGCGGAAGCACCTCTGGAAAAGCAGAGTTTGGCTCAGAGGGAAAAACATCCTGATGGCCAGAAGGGCACTGGCCACGAGCAGGAAAGGGGATGATCCAGGAATGGCAGAGGTGGCAGGGGGCCAGGGGCACGGCAGGGTCGGGATGTGCCTCACTCCCACGGGCGACTCAAAGGACACAGGAACACCACGGATGGTCCTGGCAAGGCTCAGCCCCAGTTTCCCCACTGCCACGAGGGCACGGGGATAAAGCCCGGCTTAGGAGCTGCGTGGATTTATCCTGGCTGCTTCCAGGAGCGGTCAGGGGTACACATTCCTGATGGGAAATGAGGACAGGGCCATCAGTGACACCACCAGGGAGCAGCTGGCACCCCGAGCACCTCCAYGGGGTGGGGGGCACACGCGGGACAACGGGGTCCCACAGGTGGCTGTGAGCCAGGGACAGCAGGATCCATGAGGGCAGGGGAACCAAGAGATGATGGGAGACACGGCTGAGGGGACCTGGGGGTCACCACAATCCATGGAAAAGAGCTGGCACAGAGGACACCCACGGTGAGGGGACCCACTGGGGATGTGTGACCCAGGGGTGAGGGGACCCACTGGGGATGTGTGACCCACGGGTGAGGGGACCCACTGGGGATGAGGACAGTTGGGTGACAAGGGGGGGCTGTGGGTGAGACCCAGGGGTGAGAGGGGACCCACGGGCAAGTGTGACCCAGGGACAAAGGGACCTGTGGGTGTCTGTGAACCATGAACGCGGGGACCTGGGGGTGAGTGTCACCCACGAGCCAGGGGTGTCATGGTGGAGTGACCCGTGGGTGAGTGTCACCCAGGGACGAGGGGACCCGTGGGCCGTACACCAGCAATGAGGGGACTCACGGGTGACGGTGACCCACAGGTGAGAGGACCTGTGGGAGAGTGTGRCCTGAAAGCAAGGGGTCCCACGAGGGGACCTGTGGGCGAGCGTCACCCGGGGAACAAGGGTCCCAAGGGTGACGGAGACCGGTGGGTGAGGGGACAAGGTGGCCCACGGGTGAGCGAGACCCGTGGGCGAGTGTGACCCGGGAGCAAGGAGATCTGCGGGCGTGTGACCCAGGGGCGAGGGGTCCCACAGCTGTGGGGACCCGTGGGCGAGCGTGACCCAGGGCCGAGGGGTCCCGCGGAGCGCGCCCTGCGCCGGAGCGGCTCCGGGGTGGCCGTGGCCGTGTCGCGGCGGTGTCGCGGCCGTGTCGCGGCCGTCGGGGGGCCGTGGGGGGGTTCCGGCGGAGCCGCAGCTCCCGCGGGCGGGCGGAGGAAATGACTCGCATTCCTGCAGCCGGGGCCGCTCGCACCGCTCCGGCTCCAACTCGCCCCCGAGCGCAACAAGCGGCAGCGCCGGGCCCACCCGCGGCACGGCCCCGCGGGGGCGAGCCGAGCCGAGCCGAGCCGGGCCGGGCTGAGCCCGAGCGAGCCCCGAGCGAGCCGAAGCGGGCGGAACCGGGCTGAAGCCGAGGCGGGCTGAGCCGAGCCGGGAGCGCGGTGCGGGGCGCCGGGCACGCACCTACCTGCGGCTGCGGGAGCGCGCTGCCTGCCTGCCGTGCCGAGCCGTGCCGAGCCGAGCCGTGCCGAACCCCGCCGTGCCGAGCCGTGCCGAGCCGTGCCCAGCCCGGCCCAGCCCATCCCGCCGCCCCCGCCCCTTCCCGGGCCGCCCCGCACCGCCCCGAGCGGCACCGGCACCGCCTCCCGCCCCGGCGCCGTGCCCGGGACAGCGGGGAAAGGGTCGGCAACGGGGCTGGCCCCGGGCGGGAGAGGCGAGGGCTGGCCCCGGAGGAGGCGTGGGGAGCCGGGCAGCCGCCGCCGCGGTGCCCACGAAGGGCTCTGGGGACAGCCTGAGCATCCCCCGGGAGGGCACACGGGCACCGTCCCTGCCGGAGCGGAGCCGCCCGAACGCGGCCAGGAGCGGAGCGGAGCTGAGCATCCTCCGGCSGGGACCTCGGGGAGCGGGGCAGGAGGGGGCACGGGATGCTCCGAGGGCTGCGGGACTCCTGCTCTGGAGGGGTGGGAGAGCTGGGGGTGTTCAGCTTGGGTTGGCCTAGAGCCCCTTCCAGTGGGGCTCCAAGAGAACCGGAGAGGGAGTTTGGATGAAGGGGAATGGCTTCCCGCTGCCAGAGGCACAGGGTTAGATTGGATATGAGGGAGAAACTGATCCCTGCGAGGGTGGTCAGGCCCTGGCACAGGGTGCCCAGAGAAGCCCCTGGATCCCTGGAAGTGTCCCAGGCAAGGTTTGGATGGGGCTTGGAGCACCCTGGGATAGTGGAAGGTGTCCCTGCCATGGCAGGGGYTGGAATGAAATGCTTTCTAAGGTCTCCTTTAATCCAAACAACCCTGGAATTCTATGATCTCGCAGGGAAGGGACTCACATATCCTCTGTGGGGGTCCCTGCATAGGAGACCCCCGAATAGGGGACCCTCATCCCAGTATCCCCAGCCCTGGCTGTGCCACTGGCACATGAAACCAGTTCTYAGGATTCAGCTGGAGGCAGGAGCAGCCTCAAACCCCATTCCCATGAGATGCCCCACTGACAGCAGCATGGAAGSCGAGTGGGGCTCACTCCTGAGAGGCCTGGCCACCCCTCTGGAGCTGCTGCACACCCGGATCCCTCTCCATAGGTGACCCAGGCCCGGAATAGCAACGGCAGCAGCACCATAAATTAGCAGCAAAGCATCTCCGAGCCGTTCCTCCTTCACAAGTGCCATCTGGCGAGATTGTTTTAGGAGGAGTTATTTATTCCTCACTTTTCCCCGTGYAAAGGCGTTCCTCGGGCTGACCTGCGAGGCTGCCTCAGCCCCCGGAGTCTCCACGGGGCTCTGGGAGAGAGGAGCCGCTTGTTCCCAGCCCTAAATAAAGAGCAGCTCCGCTGTGAGCCCCCTGACACTCCTTGCTGAGATCTGTCTGCAGCTCAGACAGATCGTGCTGGGTAATTCCATGATGGGAGTGCACGGCACCAAGCGCTGGGAATCCAACGGGGGAAAAAAAGCAGCCTGGCTTTCTGCAGAGCTGGAAATCCCTTGGGTTTGTGCTCATTCTCATGCTCCTGTGGAATTGGGAGAGGGCTTCTACCCCACACTTCCTGCTCCAGTCYTTAAAAAGCCACCGGTGCCACTGCCGAGGGCACGGGGAGCACCCTGTCCAAGCAGGGCCGGCCATTCCAGCCAGAAACGTCTTTTTTTTCCCCAAAAAACTCCCTCTGGAAACCCCCACCCTGCAGTGAACACAGCGGGATAACCAAGCAAAGCCTCCCCTTGGCTCATTTATCCCAACCCACAGCGCATTTTCGGGCTGTGGGGAGGCACAAGCGCGACATCGTTGCGGTGCTGAGGGCGAGTGGGTCCCGCTGAGCGCATCCCAGCCCCATCCCAAGCCCTGTGGAACACAGGGACACAGGAACCCAGCGCCTGCCTTGCCGCAGAGGCTAAATAAAGCAGCAGGAAGAGCTCTGGGATGCCAGCGAGGCGATGCATAAACACCGACGTGGATGGCGCGGGCGCGACGCTGCTCTGGGAGCGGGGACAAGAAACATCCCGCCTCATTCCAACGGGAGATGCTCCCGGGGCCGGAGGGGACGCTCCGGGAAAAGCCAGCCCGGGCTGCGACGTGGGGAGGGCTCGGGAAAATGGACCTCAGCCAGGCAGTGCTCTGCCTCTCCTCCCCGGGAGAGGAAAAGCCCAAAGATTCCGGTGCCATTTCTCTCATCATTCTGGAATAAACCTCCCTCAAAGTCCCGAGGAGAGGAAACGCAGAGGGAAAACGGAAAAAAAACATGGAATTCTTTTGGGGTGGTTTTTTTTGTTTTGTTTTTTGGGGCTTTTGGTTTGGTTTGATTTTTGGGGGGCTTTTGGGGGGTTTTTTGTTTTATTTTCTTGGTTTTGTTTTTTTTTCTTTTTGCCTAGTTAATGGCATCTCTAGGCCTATCTCAAAATAATAATAATAATAATAATAATAATAATAATAATAATAATAATAATAATAATAATAATAATAACAATAATAACAATAATAACAATAATAACAATAATAACAATAATAATAATAATAATAATAATAATAATAATAATAATAATAATAATAATAATAATAATAATAATAATAATAATAATAATAGTATATGACTGAAAATACCATGCCCATGAAATACAGGGATTTTTTTTTTCTCTCTCACTGGATGGATTTACATGGAAAGGACAGGAAATAGCAGCACTCACTGTGATCCTGCATTATCACCAGCCGAGTGTCTCCCATCCCAGAATTTCAATGCCGGCATTGTCGCTGGCAGGGCTGGACGTGGGAGCTCTCTTATCTCAGAGTTCCCCTCGGATTGTTGGTAATGGCATAAAAATCGTTCAAAGAGCAACAAAATAACAACGAAACACGTCCCTCTCTGCATCCCCTTCCCTTCCCAAAGGCTGATGGATCCCTTGTGCCAGCCCAGGCTTGCTGCTCTCGGTGCCCAGCATCCATTTCTAGGGATTTTTGGGATATCCTGCTAGGAAAATTCATCCTGGAGCAGCAGCACAGGGAGCTCAGCACTGACCACAAGCCCCGTGGGGTGCATTTGGGGACAGGGGTGTCACCACTGCTCGGTGACACCTGGCACAGCGTCAGGCTCCATGATCCCGATGGGCCCCTTCCAGCTCAGCATATTCCAGCTCTGCCTGCAGCTGGGATTTAGAAATTCCTCCCTGGACAAGAGAGGAAAACAAATTCCAGCTACTGGGAGCGGGCCGTGCCGGGGCTGGGAAGGTTTCTCAGCCCATAAGGGGAAGAAATTAAATAAAGAAACCGCGGCGCGGAGCCACAACAGCCGGAGCGTTGCTATAAACTCCGGAGAGGAGCTGGACCCCGCTCCCATTCCTGCATTTCACGGGGATTTCCGAGGAAGCTTTTCCTCTCTCCCTATCCAGGCTGGGCTGGGAGAGTCCCTGTCCCCCCGGCACCAGGGTGGAGGGACCCTCTCCRGCGTTTCCCGGGCTGTTTGGGAGAATTCCATCTGATTTTTTGGCCGTAAATTCCCAATTCACATCGATTTAATCAAGCCTCTGCTTCAATTGGGTTTGTAATTAAAAGCCTGAGCGCACATTGGGACCCCTCCTCAGGGGTTTTGCTGGCCCTTGGGTGGACCTGCTTTGGGTCAGCTCCAACTCCATCCATCCCAGCTGGGTTTTGGGTGGCGCTGGGAAAGGGGGAGCATCCCAGGGAGCGGCCTGGGGACACCCCAGCTCAGGAGGCAGGTGCAGAGCAAGGTGGGTCCTTGAGCATTCTGGAATGCTGGCAATGCCAAACCACCCCTGGCTCCCCACGAATTCAGGGGATGCTCCCAGAGGAGCTGCTTCCATCAGATTTTAGCTGGAGGAAGATGTTACGACATTTAACTGCCCCCCCAAATCTCCCTCTGTATTTACTGTGCCCAGCCTGTGCCTGGGAAGCCGGCAAGGACGAAAATAAAAAGGAGCTGCAGGAGATTTAAGCCCAACGAGGCTGGAAAGAGAGGAAATCCAGCCTGAATCCCCAAGTGTTGGAACCATCAGGAAAATCCAAGCGTGCATCCGGCAGGGAAGCATCCCCCCGGCTCGGCAGTGCTGCGTTCTGCTAATCTGCCCCGCAGTATTTGCGGCTCCCCGAGCCCAGCATCCTCTTCAGCGGCAGCAGGGATGGGATTTAAGCTCAGGAGATTCCTCGGGATCGGAGGGAAAGGCGGGATCGCCCCCCCAAACCGAACCCCCCCGTCCTCTCCCAAGCCGGGGCACCAAACTGGGGTTTGTCACCAAATCATGCATAAATTCGGGGTGAGGTGGGCAGGGATTTTTTTCTGGTTTTCCCACAACACCACCCCCTCGCCCCATTCCCAAATCCACTCGGCATTTCCCTCTTTTTAAAGCCCGTTTTYCCCCTCCCACCGCAGCTCCCCCATCCCCTCTGTCCTGTGGGGCCCCAAAAAGCTTTTCCGTGCCTCCGGGCCTGGGGGTTATTCCCAGAGTTTGCTCTCAGGCTGCCAGAGCCGCTGAAATCCCATGGAATTGTGGTGTGAAGCAGGAAAGGGCGGCGGGGAGGGGCGGGCGGGGAGGAAAGATCACAGGAGCGAGCGGGGGAATATTTTTAGCCCGTCTGTTCTCCGGCTTCAGCAGCACCGCACGATTCCGATCCCGTCTGACAGAGGGGCAGTTGCCTCGGGGCTGCTGGGAGGGGAGAGAAACCCYAGCAAGGGCCCCCTCGGGGGGGTCACAACAGCCCCGATGCTACAAAACATCAGAGAATTCCCCCCTCAGGGCGGTGGGAGGAAAATTGGGAATTTCTCTGCCGAAAAAAAATAAATAGAAAGAAAAAAAAAGAGGGAATTTGGGTGGTGAAAGAGCCAGGGCATCCATCAAGGTGCTCCAAAGGAGGAGGTGAACGTTCCCCTCTCTGGCATCCTGATCCAGCTCCTGGCTCACCTGTATCCGTGTATTTTCCGTTTGCAGGAGCCACGGTGAAATCTGGGAATGGGGTCATGGAGCTGAAGGTTTTGCTCCAAATCTGATGCAGGGAAGTGGATCCGGGATAAAGCTGGGACAAGGGGCCAGAGCCAAGCAGGATTGCTCTGTGCCCGTGCAAAGGGCAGAGACATCAGGAAGGGATTGAGCACGAGAGGTCATGGACCAGCACCACATTCCCACTGGGAGAACCGGAGATGCTGCAGTGCACTGCCTGAAGTGAACCCACTGAAATCCTCACTCCCTGGGACAGTTAAATTGGGATTTTCCCGTGAGTTAAACCCCAACTCCATCACAGAAAGACACAAAATGGTCCCTTTCCATCTCATCCAAATTTGGGCTGAATTCAGGCAAATTTTGGGCTGATTTTGGGCTGAATTCCTGGTGAAGTTTGGGGTGAATTCCAGGCGGATTCTGGGCTCATTTTGGGCTGATTCCAAGTGAATTTTGGGGTGAATTCCAGGTGGATTTTGGGCTGATTTCAGGTGACTTTTGGGGTGAATTCCAGGTGGATTCTGAGCTAATTTTGCACTGATTCCAGGTGAATTTTGGGGTGATTTCAGGTGACTTTTGGGCTGATTTCAGGTGACTTTTGGGGTGAATTCCAGATGGATTTTGGGCTAACTTTGGGCTGATTTACAGGCGAATTTTGGGATGAATTCCGGGGTGAATTTTGGTCTAATTCCAGGTGAAATTTCGAGCTGATTTCAGGTGACTTTTGAGCTGATTTCTGGTGAATTTGGGGCAGATTTCAGGTTGATKTCAGGCGAATTTCAGGGCGATTGCAGGTGAATTTAGAGGATTGAAGCCGGGAAAAGCCAGCCCAGGCCACGTGTCCCCTCCTCCATCGGCAGGGACAAGAGCAGCCCAGGGAGCTTGGCCGTGGCCCCACGTGTCCATCAGCCATCTATCAATGATTTACCGCTGTGTGAAGAGCTGTTTGTGCTCCGGGGCTTCCCGGCGGCCCCGGCCAAGGTCAGCGCTCCATTTGGCAGGGGAAGGGACGGATGCCAAAGGGGAGAGGGGACGGGAGGCCAAGGCAGGGGARAGCAGAGCCCCCTTGGACCTCCATGGGCTCGTCCTGAGCATCCCAGGCTCCAGGAGCTGCTGGGGACAAATCGCGGGAACGTGGATTTGGGTTGGATCTTAAAGCCCATCTCATTCCATGAACCACTTCCACCTCTGGCACCCCAGGGCTGGTGCCAACAGCTCCTGCCTGGGGTTTGAGTGACAGCAGAGCTGAAATCCCCCTTTGGAGACAGCAGGAATCACTTCCCACCGGGGTCACTGACACGGCGGCCAGCACAGCCTAAAACCGGTCCTGGGATCACCAAGAGCAGGAAGTTGGGGTTGGATCAAAACAGGCACCTCACCCGAGGGGTTCCAAAGGTGCTGCCGGGCAGGATTGGTGCAACTCCTCTGCTTTTTGAAGCCGCCGCGGAGTCTCCCGACGCCCGCCCGAAAGGGAATTGATTTTTATGGAATGGGCTGAGGCGGCCTCCAGGAGGATCCATAGCCGGGCTAATATTTGCCTAATGGGCTCCCACAAACAGCTCGTTAATCCCTCTGTGTTTATCAACCACCCACAGGAGCCAGACAGCTGCAGTCGAGTTCCCTGGGTCCCTTGGGGTCTCCAAGCTCCTCAGGTCCCTGAGCTCCCCAAGTTTTTGGGGTCTCCAAGCTCCCCAGGCACTTTGCTGTGGTCCCATACCCCTGCATCCCTCCCCTTTTTTTCTCCCCACTTCTCCCAGAGCCTCTCCTTCCCCCTCCCTCATTCCATCCCACCCCAAGGGGATCCCCCTCYGCTCCATCACCCCTCCCCAGGGCTAAACCCCCCATTTTTGGGGTTGYACTGGACASCAGCTCTGAAACAACCCCAGGCTTYGGCTGGGCTTTATCCCAGCCTGGTTCCCTGGGGAATCTCACTGAAGAGGTGTCACCACTGAGTGCTCTGGCACCCATGGGACAGTCTGGAGCTGGCACCATGTCCCAAAAATGCATTGAAACCCCACAGCTTTAGTCATGGATTGGGAAGATCTCCCTGCTGTTGCAGCAAACACTTTRTTTTTGTGGGTTTTTTTGGCTATGAATTAGTATCAGGAATGTTCTTGTAAACCTGTAAGTGAGCAAAGGCATTTGAGAGCGTGCAAAACCATGGTGCATTATTGCAGTGGATTTTTTCCAGGCAGGATTTTGGGGTGCTCCTTTGGCAGGGAAAGCCTGGATATGTGGATATACATTTTTATATATGTACAGATAGCATTTGGCCATTTATACATAAAACCTGAACAACCTGGGCCAGAGGAAAGTTTCCCTACCCATGGCAGGGGTTTGGAATGAGGTGGTATTTAAATCCCTTCCAATCCAAACCATTCTGGAATTCCATGATTCCACGATTTCTGCTGCCTTCCCTCCTTTCCCTGCAGCAGGAAAAGGCATGGTTTTGTTTTGGTTTGAAGGGCAGCTTGCAGTGGGAGCCTTTCCCAGACACGGCACTTCCCCAGGAATCTTCCCCCTGCCAGCTCCACAGGCTGCTCCCAATCCATGGCACAGAAGAAAGGACGTGTTCAAATGTGGAAAATGTCACCCCCAGCTGYCACCCAGCAGGGTTATCCTGCTCCAAAAGTCTTTATCCCTCAGGAAACTGGGAAAGCCCCTCCTGGAARAACGTTGTCTCCCAGACCATCGGCAAACTGAATTTCTGGAAAATGTGACCCTGGAATGACAGAATTTCTTAATGTCTGGGATGTGCAGGACACCTGAGTGGGCTGAGAGGACACCAAGTCAGGCTGGGGATGTTCCCCAGAGCAGCCTGCCCAGGGAGGAGCAGATGATTTCCATCCTGGAGGATGGGAGCTCCTGGGGTGGACACCATGCCCAAGCCACCCACCCTGGATGGAGGAGCTGACACAGGCTCCATCCTGGAGTCCTGCTCTTCCAGGAGGGAATTTGCTCCATGTTTACATCCCTCCCTCCCTCCCCAGGGTCTGGGGAAGCCGGGATTCTCAGCAGGAGCCCAGGCACTGGTTTCACTAAAGCRAACTGGGAGGGACAGAGCCGGCTCACCCTTCCCCAGGGCTGTGTCTGGGAGCTGCTGCAAAGCAGGAGGGAGGCAAATCATGGCTTTGGGGATGCATCTGGGCCACCCCAAAAATGTCCCTTGCTGCCCTGGGAGCTCCCAAACCTCTGCCCCATCCCTGGAAGTGTCCAAGGCCAGGTTGGACGGGGCTTGGAGCATCCTGGGATGAGTGCCAGCCTCTGTCAGGGGAGTTGGAACTGGATGGTCTTGAAGGTCCCTTCCAACCCAAATAATTCCGAGATTTTAGGATTCTACCCCACTTTGGGGTCCCACCCCACCAGTGGGTGCAGCAGCCCTCCCCTCCACCCCTGSCAGGACCTTTGTCCATGGGCAGGGCATTATCAAGGCAAGCCCCAATCACCAAAACCTCCTTCCACTCTSCCATGAGCTCACATTTTCATGGCACCCTTGAGATCCCTGGGTTCCTACCCCCAACATCCCACAGCAGCTGGACCTGGCCCTCTCCCCTTCCAAAGCCAAGCTGTTTATGAGCTCTGTGAGCACAACAAACCAAGTGCAGCTGTGGCTTCCACCTCCTTTTATGTGATTCCTTTTTTTCCTTCCTCCCTCCTCTGAATTTTTATGATGCAGATAGAAAGCCCTGGGAAAGAGAGGTTTAAAGGAGAGCCCTGACACCCGTGACTGCAGGGGCATGAAATGCACAGCCCTGACTCTCATCCAGCCCAGGAGATTATTTCCAAAGATTTTTTTTTTTTTTAAAGAAAATACTAAAAATAAAGTGCCTGGAAGCCAGTGAGGGAGTGAGGGAGAAATCCCAGGTGTTCCTTGTTCAGCCTTGCCCRCTTCATGTTTGCACAACTCTGCCCCGTGCCAACATTCCTTTGTCCAAGGCCTTCCCTGAATGAAGGAAAGGGGTGAAGGATGCTGTGGGCATCCCAGGAAAACACTGGGAAACTGTCCCCCCACTGACACCCTGCTTAGAGCACCATTCCCATTGCTCCATCAGCACTTTGCTGTATTTAAAATTAATGCGTTTTTTGCAGAGGGAGCAGGGTCCTGCTGTGTTGTCCCACCCAATAAATCCAATCTTGTCTCACCAGATCCCAAGGGGAGATGCCTCCATCTCCAGCCATGATTTTCTGCAGCATAGGGCACCCCCTTTTTACCTTTCCTGCTGCAAACTCAGCCCATAGGCCCCTTGTTCTCAAGGGATTCCCTAATTTTGGTGCTTTGCAGAGGGGAGTCCCCAAACCCAGCCATCCCACCTCATCAAGCCCTCCTTAGCCAGCTCTCTTGATTTATGGAATCCCAGAATGGTTTGGCTTGGAAGGCACCTTAAAGCTCATCCAGTTCCACTCCATTCCATGGGCAAGGACACCTCCCTCTATCCCAGGGTGCTCCAAGCCCCGTCCAACCTGGCCTTGGACACTTCCAGGGATCCAGGGGCAGCCACAGCTTCTTTGGGCACCCTGTGCCAGGGACTCCCCACCCTCAAAMCCCAATATTTCCTTCCCAATATCCCATCTATCCCTGCCCTCTGGCAGTTTGAATCCGTTTACATCCCAAAATCCTCCCACTGGATGTGGATCCCACATCCCTGATTCCCACAAACCCTCAGCACACACTTGGAGCAACTTTTTTTTTATGCCAGTGGTGATTAGAAAGATGCTGCTTTGAAGAAAAGAAGGATTTGGGCTGTCAGAGCAGGAATTCATGGTTCTGTCCAGCTCCCTGGTGTTCTGGAGAGCCTGGAGGTCCCCAGGGCTTCCTTGAGGCCAACTGCTTGGCTCATCACCCCCAAACCAAGAATTCCCCCTAAATAAAACTAAAAAAATCACAAAGTCCTCAATTTTGTGCTCTGTACGTGAGGAAAGAGCTGCAKCATCACTCCCTGGAGCAGCCAGGACTCCTGTGCCTGGCACAGGCTCTGCCAGGGATGAAGGCTGGTGCCACTTCCACACCCACAGTGGGGATTTCCCCCTATTTACAGCAATATTCCCTGTGCCTGAGGCTTTCCCAGTTTCTCAGGGACATGGAATGCTGCTGCAGACATGGATCTGCCCAGCCTAGGAGGCGATCAGCTGAACAAAATAGAGAAAATAACACTCACAGTTTCTTTTTCCAAGTATAAATCCTTGGTTTTTAGGTAGAATCAGGCCAGTTTTCAAGGCACAAAGAGCCTTTTCCATCCCTCCATCTCGAAGCTCTACCTGCAGAGCCAGCTTGGATTCATCCCATTCCCATGGCTGTGTTTATGACAGGGCTGGATCTCGAGCCGTTGCATGAAGAACACCAGACCTCCCTTGAGCTAAACCCAGCCTAAACCTAAGCCTAAGCCACATCTCACCCCTCACACACCCCAATTACCCTACAGGGATTGCTCCTACCAGCTGCTGGAATTCTGCTACTCCTTCCACACGCCATGGAGAGATCATTTCCTCCCCAGCCATCCCAGGAAAGGAGGACACACGTGTGGGCCCAGCAGAATCCCATCCTGGAGCTGCCCCATSCCAGCACTGCCCCATCCCAGCGGCGTGGGAAGCTTCCCACACAAGTGCCCGGGCCAGCCGGGTGGGGTGAGCCTGGAGAAGACATTTAATTACACAGGGCTGGCTGTTTTTCCAGTTGCAGAGGCCCAGCTGCATATTCCCTCCCTGTGCCAAGGTGCCATTAGTGCTGCTTGACTGTTAATTGGCAATTAATGAGATCTTTGCATGATGGAAACGGGTTCTAAACACCTGCAGATCGATTCTTTCGACGCCTTCGYGTTTGCAAAGTGTTTGGGGGGACTTGGATGATGTGTTCCATTCTTTTTTTTGCTGTGAGGTGGAAAAGTGGGTGTTTAGGGGTGCAAAAGGATCATTCCCACAGCACCCAGCTCGAGTGGGCAGCCCAGGGAATGGCTGGCTGGGGAATTTCCCTGGCTGACCCACGGGATGGGTGCAAAGGCTGCGGGGCAGGGCCGGTGCCCAGCTATTGAAAGGCCACTGGGATGTGCCTGTCTGCCCATGGCCAGGACGTGCCAGGCTGGTCCTGCTCCAGGTGGAGAAGGGACTGGCATTAAATGACATTAAAAACAGCCTCGAACCCCAGCAGGAGCAGGATGGAAGGCAGCATTGCACCCAGGCAGCTTTGCTTATGCTAATGGRGGAGAAGACTCTGCAAACAGCTCCAGGTGAGAAGATTGAGCTGGGATTTTCCACGGGCAGCCAGCCAGCCCCAATCCCTTTTATCTGCTCTTGGCAATGTCTGATTCCTCGGGGGGTTTGGCTGCACGGCTGCCCCTCAGCCTGAGGCTCTCCAGCATCCTCGTGTYGCTGCATCCATGGGCCCCATTCCCCAGGTTTTGGGGTTTTGGGGGGAATTTGGCTGCTCCTGAGCACCAACATCTGCAGGAGACTGGGGAGAAGCCGGATGAGCAGCACAGGGTCCACCCATGGTGTTCCAGAGGATTTGGGGTTATTTTTGGGAAGGGCAAGAGACACAGCATCGTTTTGTTTTCTATTTCCAGGGGTTTTCATGGGTTTGTCATTCCATTTTCATGAATTGTGCAGAGAATTGCCCTTTCCCCTCCATGGCCCCATCCCAGCAGGATCAGCTCCCTTGGGACTGTAAATAAAAGCCACGGTGGTGGCAACCCCTCCTCAGCCATTTACCTGCTTTAAATCCATCAGGATAAAAAGCTGAGGTGATTTTTCACAGCACAAGCTTCTTGCACTCCAAGCTGTGCTCCCACACTGTCATTCCCTTTAATTTTGGGGGATCAGATAGCTCCTGTCAGCCCTGCTAACTCTGCTGGCTGCCCAGCAAGTCTTGCTCTGGGCTCACAGAGGCATCTCTAGGAAAGATAAGCACAATAAAGGAATCACACACCCCAAAAAGCAAAGAAGAAGCTCCCCAAATGCAGTGGGAGCACCTGCCTGGAATTCTGTCTGCCTGACTCCGGGACTGGTTTGGCAATCAGATCTCCCAGAGTATGAACTCACACACAGAACATGGAAAACCAGCAAAGGTCCCATTTCCCCCAATCTGTGCAATTCCCAGAGAAGGGCTTGCAGACCTGGAGAGCAGGAAAATRKAAGTCACTTGTGCAATGGGCTGTGTGATGCTGTCAAGAGCTCAGGGAAATCTTTCAGGGAAGGGAAAGCGAGTTGGGAACAGAGCAAAAGTAATTTTTTCCCTGTTTCTGCCCAAAAGCTYTGCCTGACACTGAGCAGACCCTGCTCAGAGAACACCTCAATRAACACTTTCTTTCCCAGGCTGCACATGAACTTCTCACAAAAATATAAATCTGTGTTCCTTTGATGAATCATTTGCATTCAAGGTAATTAAACTTTAATCAGCAAAGCCAAAGAAAATGAGATTTTTTTTTCTCCAGCAGAGATGAGATAGAGCTGGACCTGATTCCTATCAGACCCACCATGCCCCATTATCACTGCCCAGCTCCTCCAGGTCTCCCCATCTCTCTTGTGGGAAACAGGACGAGGAAGAACAAAGGGTGCGAGGAAGCAGCAGGATGATCCATGGGKTTTCCAAGTGAAATGGCAGCGCTGAGTTCACGGGGATAAAAATTACCTGCTCCTCCCCGTCTGCTTTCTGGTGCCTGGCTTGCAAACCCTGGGTGCTGGAAAAACCCTCCCCACCCAGGCGGGGCAGCCGAGGGCAGGGAAGCTGCTCATTGTCTGCGCTGGCTGAGCCGGCAGCCGGCGGGAATGARGCTGCTCCCTTTCCCTTTCTGTCCCTTCCCTCTCTCCTTGTCCCCATTCCCATCAGATTYCCATCCCTGTGCTTGTTCCTGTCCCCGTTCCTATCCCTATCCTTACCCTCGTTCCCATCCCCCATTCCTGCCACCATTTTCATCCCCATTTCTGTCACCATTCCCATCCCCTTCTCCATGCTCATCCCCGTCCTTATGTTTGTCCCTATYCCCATCCCTATCCTCATCCCTGTTTCCATCCCTGTTCCTTTTCCCRTCTCTATCCCGATCCCTACACCTGTTCCTATCCCCAATCCCTATTCCTTTTCCCATTTCCACCTTCATTCCTGTGTCCATTCCCATCCCTTTCCCAGTGGGGGACAGTCTCACTCCTCCAGCAGCCAGAGGGGTTGTAGGGTTTTTTTGGCCAGCCCTGGTTTTTATTAGGATTTCAGTTAAATCCCAGGTTTCCAGCTAAATTCCAGGTTTTCTTGGTGAGGACAAAGCTGGGCTTAGTCAGGCTCAGCTCAGCCATTTCCCTAAGGGATAAAACTCTGGGAAGCAGAGATGGCTGATCCTGATCTCATGGGTGACATCCCTGCCCAYGGCAGGGGTTGGAACAGGATCCCTTCCCACCCAAACCACYCYGKGATTCCRTGAAGAGCATGGATATGGAGCAAAACCAGCCCTGGGGACAGTTTGCAAACCACCAAGAATTCCTGCTGTTCCCTGCAATCCTCAGCACACTTCCCCCTCTGCTAATAACTCACTGGGATGTCACAATCACAGCTTGCACCCTTCCTGTGTCACGGGGCACGCCAGGAAAAACGGCCAGAAAAATAACTTCAATCCTCACATTTTAGGGCTAAAATTGGGTCTTAGTAGGGGAAAAGGCTGGGRTGGACCCTGGATCTTCTGCTGGGAGCAGCGTGGGTCCCCCCTGCCACCCACTGCATGGACAGGGGACCAAGAGCTGCTGTCCCAGAGCCTCCCTGCAGGAAGGGTGATGTTTTTGGGATTGAGTGATGGGGATGTTTGTAGGATGGAGATCCCTGAAGTTTGCTTTGTAGGATTGATGCGAGAGAGGGCTTGCTGTGAAGGGAAGGGAAGAGAGGAGGAGGAAATGCAAACTAATTAACTAATAAATATGCTGCGCTGGCTCGGGGCAGCAGGAGAGCAATCCAGAGGGCTGACTCAMTCTGACTCAGGCGCAGAGGAGTGGGATGGAATCTGGCTCAGGAGCATCTCCTGCCTCAGCCACGCTGCCAGGACACAGGGATTGATCCCAAACCTGCCAGGRCCGAGCATCCTGTGGGGACCTCGGGGACCTTCTTTATGTGGGCTTTGYTTTCTTTGGAGAAATCACTCTCTAGAGGGGAACAAAGCTAAATTCACCGCTGGAGCAAGCAGCTGAAATGGAGGCAGGCTTTTAGGATGCAATTCACTGTCTCTCCATTTCCACCCTAGAATCAGGCCAGTGCAGGACAGGTGGGAAATCTCCTTCCACACAGCCAAACCAACCGTGGCTCTGGGAGGAGGTGATGTTGTCACCAGTGTTGGGATCTCAAAGCCATCAAAAATGTCCAGAGCCAGCAGGATGACCAAAAAAATCATGGAATCATAGAATCCTAGATTGGTTTGGGTTGGAAGGGACCTTTAAAATCATCCCATTCCACCTCCTGCCATGTGCAGGGACACCTTCCACTGTCCCAGGGTGCTCCAAGCCCTGTCCAACCTGGTCTTGGGCACTTCCAGTGATCCAGGGGCAGCTACAGCTTCTCTGGGCACCCTGTGCCAGGGTCTCCTCATCCTCACAGAGACAAGAATTCCTTCCCAATATCCCATCTCTCCCTGATCTGAGCAAAGTAATTCCTCCTTGTCCTTTCCTTCCATGCCTTGTCCCCAGTCCCTCTCCAGCTCTCCTGGAGCCTCTTTAGGCCCTGCAAGGGGCTCTGAGCTCTCCCTGGAGCCTTCTCCTCTCCAGGTGAACATTCCCAGCTCTCCCAGCGTGGCTCCAGAGCAGAGGGGCTCCAGTCCTCGGAACAACCCCATGACTTTGGACTTCTTCCAGCAGTTCCACATTTTTCTGATGTGGGGTCTCCCCTGAGCGGATCAGATCCGGAGAATCCCCCTCCTTTCCCTGCTGCCCGCGCTGTGGGATCAGCTCAGCACCGTGTCACTCTTTGGGCTCCCACTTCACACGGGCGCCTCACACTGAACTCCTCACACCACCAACACCCCGAACCCTCCTCGTCAGCGTTTCCCCGGCTGCATTCTGTGCCCAGCCCGTGGCCGTGAGGGGAGGGCAGAGCAGGGCCGTGAGGGGACGGCGGCAGCGGGGCCGTGAGGGGACGGCAGAGCAGAGCCGTGAGGGGACGGCGGCAGCGGGGCTGTGAGGGGACGGCAGCAGCAGCGGGGCCGTGAGGGGACAGCAGAGCAGGGCCGTGAGGGGACGGCAGAGCAGAGCCGTGAGGGGACGGCAGAGCAGAGCCGTGAGGGGAAGGCAGCAGCAGGGCTGTGAGGGGAGGCCGTGCCGGGGCCCGGCGTGTCGGAGCAGGCTGCAGGGGAGGTGCTGCCTTCCCCCGGCTCCTGCTCGCCCCGGCTTCGCCCCGTTCCTGCCCGATGACTGGGCTCGATTGCTTCACCCCACACGCTCCAGCCCTGTGGCAAATGTCCCCCTCGGCACGCAGTGCCTGCTGCCCGCGGTGCCGGCCCGGGCACGGGCACGGCCGGGGATGGAGGGATGGGGGATTTGGGTGTGTGTGTGCACGGCTTGATGGGGTCAGGAGCGTCACAGCTCTGCAGCCCCGCTTCCGAGAGGCTGTGCCAAAGGTTTTGGAGGAGATGAGGCTCGTCCAGAGGGGACACAGCTGTGCTATTCCCCCTCCACCCCACAGAAGCGACAGCGTGCTCTTTGGAGAGATACGAGTTCACCTACTCTCAGTTACAGGCATGAAGGAAAAGGGAGAGAAAAAAAGTTTCAGCTGCAGTCAGCTTGGGGTTTTTTTCCCACCCCTGGAGGCTTTTGCATAGACTGACTTTCTTTCTTCCCTTTTTTTCTATTTTTTAAATTTTATTTGTTCTCGCTCCCTTTTTTCTTTTCCGAAATATTTCCAACCGACGCGTTAGTGAAGTCGTTTGCCTCCTGACAAAAMCCGGGCTGCCTGCCAGCACATATTTCTGATAATTCATCCATTATTAAATGAAATCAAAGATAGGCGTTTAAAAAAAAAATAAAAAAATAAAAAGAAGCAAAGCCATGGGAGTGTTTGCATCCAAGAGAGAGGCTGTTTACAGCTGGGCTGGGAGTTTCTTCCACGGCAAAAAGATCTCCCCAGGGAAAACCCACCCRAAACGCCTGCCCTGCTGCTCACCCTGCAAACAGCTCTGTGTGGCCATGCTAAAACCCAGACATTCTATAAAGATTTTCTGCCTGGATAAAGGTGATGCCATCCTGACTTGGGTGGGTGCTGCTGGATATTCCCCTTCCTCRGGGACAGCCTGCAACCCATGGCCAGAGACAGCCCGACTGGATCAGCCGGTCCTCTCCAAACCGGAGCGAGAGGAAAATCTGATGGAGAGGGAGGGGCCCAGCAATTACAGCCTTTTCTCTTTAATAACCCTCGCTGCTTCCCCAAGTCCATATTTACATCCCTGGCACCAAAGTAGTAATTAAAGTCTCTCCACTCAGGTCTAAACAACAGCAGACCCTCCTGTCATTAAAAGCAGAGGCAAAGCTGAAAATAAACCTGATTTTTATGGCTTTGGAGCTTCAAATCTGTATCAGCTGGCTGGGCACCAGGTTTTAGGGCCACACATCAGTGCTTTGCTAGGACATCGATAAGCTGCATCTATCTCCATGGGATACTGGGGGTGGAAAACTGCGTGGAAAAACTTCTCCGTGCCACTGGTCCCTTCTTGTGCYGTTTTTTGGCCATTTCCACTGCCCAAAAGGGAATAAATGGGCCTTGGGGTCTGCAGGCACCAGCTAAAGGGCTGAGCTGTGGTCGTGCCAGGAGCTGCTCAGAGGCAGCTCGAGCCCTCTTGCTTTAAAGGAGCTATCAAAAAAACCTGTGAGAAAATTAATTATTCACTAAGACTGCTAATTAAGCTGATTTGCTCTGTGAGGGCATTGAAGGAAATGAGCTGGAGAAACTCTTAATTGTTTAAAAAGAGCTGTCCTACAGACGTTCCTCCCAAGCTGCTCTGCTTGCCAAGAGAGCGTGGTCCTGTGTTCCACTGGGTCCAGAGGAATTTCACAGAGTTGTGGAATGGTTTGGGGTGGAAGGGACTTTAAAAATCATCTTGTTCCACCTCCTGCCATGGGCAGGGACACCTTCCACTATCCCAGGTTGCTCCAAGCCCTGTCCAACCTGACCTTGGACACTTCCAGGGATCCAGGGGCAGCCACAGCTTCTCTGGGCACCCTGTGCCAGGGCCTCCCCACCCTCACAGCTTCCCAATATCCCATCCAGCCCTGCCCTCTGGCAGTGGGAAGCCATTTCCTGTGTCCTCCAGGCCTTGTCCCCAGCCCCTCTCCAGCTCTCCTGGAGCCCCTTTAGGCCCTGCCAGGGGCTCTGAGCTCTCCCTGGAGCCTTCTCCTCTCCAGGTGAGCACCCCCAGCTCTCCCAGCCTGGCTCCAGAGCAGAGGAGCACCTTCATGGCCTCCTCTGGACTCGCTCCAGCAGTTTGACAGTATCTGTGCCAACATCAACCTTGCMGATGATTTCAAATAAGGAAAGATCAGCCACAAAGCGTGCAGTGCTCCTGAGCCCTTGTCCCCAGACCGTGTGACCCAATGCAATCCAGAGGGGATCCCTGCCAAAAACACCCAAGGAACACCTGCCACACACATGTATAAAAACCCAAAGGCTACAGCCAGCTTGGAATTCAGCAATCCCAGCTCGTTATTTGGGTTATGGGAGCTTGGAAGCAACAGGCACCAGGACCCGAAGGCAGAGCGCTGCACCCACTGCCCAGAGCACCCTTGGGTGGCTGTGGAAGACGGAGCTCCGGGTGCCCTGTGCCAAGGGAACTGGRTCCCTCCCAGCTGCCGGGTGCAGGGTGGGAGCAGAGGTGCCCCCAGGACCTCACCCAGCCTCCCACAGCAAGGAGTGGTGCCCTGCCCACRCCCAGCCTTGCCCTCCCACTCCCACCACCATTTCGCTTCAATCCCACTTTGCCAGGACCTTCCCTTCTCGTCCTGTAGGGGTTGGTGGAGGAAAACTCCCGCTGTCACATGGCAGAGAACAAAAGGAGCTGTTTTTAACCAAATGGATTCATCTTTGGCAAGAACAGGGCGCCAGCCTTGCTTCTCCCACAGGGATCACTCCAGCACRAACATGGAGGGTTTGCTGGCAAGGAGCACATCCGGTGCACTCCAACCCTCCCACCTCTGGCAGCTGCCAGGATGGGACAAATGTGGGGCTTGGTGCAGGCAAAAGATGGAAATCACACCAACAACACCAAGGGAAAACCCAAGATCCAAGCAAACGGCRCTGCACCGGGAGCTCGGGGTTTTCCCGAGACCATACCATCCTCCACAAGAATTCCCAGGTATCTTCACCATTCCTGGCACWGCTCTTGTGCCAAAATGCCATGATAAAGGAAAAACAGGGCCACAAGGAACATGGCTGCCAATGCTTGCCTGACCGGGTCCTCAGCAGGACGAAGGCAAAGCTTTTCCAACACCACGATTTCCCTGAGATCCTCTGCTGAGTTTCCAGCAGGTAGGAAGGATTTCACAATCCATGGGGAAACACCTGGGGAGGCTCCTCTCAGTCAACACCACAGCCCCACATCTCCAAGGTGCCCACCACTCCCTTCCATCCCCCAAACGCCATTAAAACAGGCCCTCGTTTTCCTACCTAGTGCTGGGAACATCTACAAGTCAGGTTCCTCCAGCAGCTCCATGGCGAGCTCAGCGTTGCCTCAGCACAGCTGGAAGATAAAGCCACCAAGAGAAAAGCTCAGTGTCCTGGCGTTCTTCAGGGCAGGTTCCTCCTGCGTGGCCGCTGGGAGCCCATCCCGCAGGAGCCGTGGGGCTYTCCACGTCCTCCTGGGCTGGTGAGGCGCCGGGATCCCTGGGAATCGTGCTCTGCTTGGAAGGACCTACCCTTTTTGACTGGTGTCCAAGCCCAGAGCGCATGTTCTTACCTGCTCGGTGGGACACGGGGGAAGGCCAGACCACCTTTCCCAGAAGCACATGGATCTCAGCAGGGCGTGGGTCTCCTGCTCCTCACCCAAACGCTCCTCAGGAGAAAAGGGGGCTGCAAAGTTGCGGGAAGCTGGAGAAAAGAGGTCGGAGGTGSAAATGCTCCTGCAGCTGGTGCCAAGCAGGGCTCTGCTGGTTGGTTCACAGCAGAGCTGTGATCAACAGGGATGGGGATGTCAAGCTGGGACTTGTCTCCTCGGCAAGGAGAGGGAACAGCAGAGATTACTAAGCGATGCAGGAATGTGGTTTGTTTAATATGAGCCATCAACACGGGAGAGTAAAATAATGACAGATGTGTAATCACATTTCCTGAGTCTAAAACCATGAGATCGAGAATTTAAACACCACTTTTCCCAAGATCAAGAGGAGAAGCCGTTTGGCTAAGAACTGATTTGGTTACTAATTTCCTCGGCATTAAATCAGCTGTTTCCCCAATCTCTTGACAGGCTTYGCTCCAAGGACGGGGCTGGTCCCTGGCTTGCTTTGATGTGAGGGCAAGCAGAGAGGGAAGATGCTTTGGAAACAGGGATTCACCAACTGACCCAGCTGGCCTGGATCAGAGGCTCCTCAGCGTTGCTTAATTGGTTTATTTTAATGAAAGATGGTGAGATAAATTTCACAGGGATCTTTATCGGGGGAGTGGGGAGTGGTGGGAGACAGAGATCCAGAGCTGGGTTAAGCCAACCTTCCAAGGGCAGGATGGGGGAAAGGGGACCCCTTTCCCCATCATGGAAAGGCAGAATTCCTGCAAGGTTGGATTGCAGGAGGCTGTGGGACACCAGATGCCACCAAGACTGGGGGATGAAATCTCTGCTCAGCCCCTGGACATGGCCTTTTCCCAAAGGTCACGGGTGCAGGACCTGGAAGGGAGCGGTTCCATGGTGGGGAAGGGCTGGGAGGGAACGGTGTCATTTGCTTGTCAGATGTTTCCATTTGTCTCTTGAGATCAAAAGTGGGAAAAACACCGAGTAGGGAAGGTGCTGCTGGCACAGGGGCTGGCCTTARAGGGACTCCAGTCTCTCTTCTGGATTTGGGAAGCACCTTCTCTCTCCAAAAGGAAAGGATGAGAKACCAAGGGGTGTTCACCTGGAGRAGAGAAGGCTCCAGAGAGCWCCTTCMAGGGCCTAAAGGGCTCCAGGAGAGCTGKAGAGGGACTGGGGACAAGGCATGGAGGGACAGGACACAGGGAATGGCTTCCCACTGACRGATGGGATACTGGGRAGAAATTCTTCCCTGYGAGGGTGGTTTAGGGAGWTGGGAAAGSCAAAAAWAGAGGTCCCCAAGGATGCAGGACCACTGTCCCTTTTGTTTCATGGGCAACACAAAGAACATTTAAGGCCAAACAGGAAGAATAAAGAACAAAATGCATTAATTTATTTTGTATTTTCCTTCACTTCCTGGTGTTGGAACTCACCGGTGCTGCTCAGCTCCATCCCTGCTCTCAGCTGGMGGAGCTGTGCTGACCCTACAGCTGATGTCCCTACAGAGCAGAGGTGTCCCAAGCTCARATGTCCCTGCTGTGAGCCTGGGAATGTTCCTACATTTCCAGGTAATTGAACAAAGTGGTTCYTCCCCTGAAGGTTCTCCACGAGCAGCATCCCCACATCCATGCCTTCCTCCCTGAATTTATTAGAGCACACAAAGCTGCTGCCTCCTGCCAGCAGCTCCTTCCCCTAAATGGACTTTAATTAGCTCTGCTCCCTGYTAGGAGCTGTTTTGGTGACACCTGTGCTCCAGTGAAGTCATGGTTTCACCCCAAACTGTGCAGAACTTGGACATGGCTTGTCCGTGGCTGGTGGGGCCATGTCCAGCCTGGGGAACTGGGGAGCAAATGCCCAGCACTGGGGTGGTCATTGCATAAGATCATGGAATCCCAGCATGGTTTGGGTCGGAAGTGTCCTCAAAACCATCCCACGGGCAGGGACACCTTCCACTACCCCAGGCTGCTCCAACCTGGCCTTGGACACTTAACGTGGCCTTGAACTCTTACGATGCAAACAGATAACCTGAAACACAAGGAAAAAACATCCCATAAAGTGGATTTGGGAGCCTGTGGAAGCGTTCATGGAGCAGCCAGAGGAGGCAGAGCAACCTCCCAGCCCTGCCTGCGTGGAGCTCACCCCCTACCCGGGGTGCTGGCAGGTTCCTGGGATGTGGTGGTGGCCTCCCTTGAGGGCTGCCATTCCTTTGCCACTGGGAGTCACCTGGGAATTTGGGGAGGATGCAGATGGGCTGAGTCACCCCCTCCCAGCTGTGCACAGCAGTCCAGACGGCGGCTGCTGTGGAGACATTTCCCCTGCCAGGCACCTGCGCCACGTCCCCACATCAAAGGGCCCCACTGAGGATGTCATTAAGGCACCCCACGGCAAGAGTTTCTCCCAGGGCCTGCTGATCTCCCTCCACAGCTCTGTGGGACGGGGTGGTGGCCTCTGTCACCCTCCCAGACCATGGCAGGGCCTCCTGTCCCACAGTTTGTGGGGGTTGTGGCTGTTTCATGCTAACCCTGCTCTAAAAGACAGAACTCAAAGTATTTTCCAAGCCAGCCATGCTCTGCTCCAGTAAGGAGAGGAGCCCTGTGCAAGGACTCCTCTATCAGGAGCTCCTTAAAACCTTTTTTCTGACAAATAGCCCCAAAAAACAAGGAACAGCCTGGGCAGACTCTGGGAAGAGCAGGAGGAAGCTGAAGCCCTGGAAATCCTTGCAAACACCACCACAGCCTGCCAGCAACTCCTTCCATAGGGTGACTGAGCATTGAAATGCAGCAGGATGCAATKTTCAGTGCAGGGAAAGCCCAGGAAAGCAGACACATAACCAGAGGAACCAGCTCCGTGTCACTCCTTGCTGTGAAGAACATCAGAATCTCATCTTTACCTGTGCAAAAAGCCCCAAGAAACCCAATGCCTTGCAGGTGGGAGATGCTGGATGGAGTCTCCCCCCGTTTAGTGTGGATTTGAGCAGCTGGACTGCTGAACAGAGCCAGCAGCTGACCACAAAAAAAAGAGAAAATTGGCACCAAAAAAAGGAGAACATTGGCACAAGAAAGAATTTATGCTCTGGTGGGCAAGGAAAAAGGATCCCACCATGGATTCTACCTGCAGCACCAGCAGGGCCAGGTGTGAAGTTGCCTTAACAAAGGCAGGGAGGGGCTCCTCAGCTTGCTGTTAGAACCTAAGCTCCATAGAATATCCATGAAGYTCACATTATAGGATTAAAGGCTGGCAGGAAGATCCCAGGAGGCAGCTRTCCTCCAAAGAAAACCCCGCTCCGTGAAGCAAAGCATTGCTGCTGTACTCTAAATTACAAACCTAAAGGAAATCCTATATTAAAAGGCAGRTTTCATCCACCCAGCTGGCTGTGCAGATGGATTACCCCACAAAARGGGGTTATTTGGTAGGGTGATGTTTCCCCCCCATTTACAGCTTCAATCATCTGAGCCTTAAGTGATGTGTCACAGAATCCCAGAATGGTTTGGGTTGGAAGGGACCTTGAAAATTGTCCAGTTCCACCTCCTTTCCATGGGCCCAGACAGCTTCCACTGTCTCAGGCTGCTCCATGGTTGGTCCAGCCTGGCCTTGGGCACTGCCAGGGATCCAGGGGCAGCCACAGCTTCTCTGGGCAACCTGTGCCAGGGCCTTACAACCCTCACAGGGAAGAATCAAAGCTCTCCCTGTGCAKCCCTGATGGATTCATGGTCATCTTCTCTCATCTTGGAATTGATTTTCCATTTTCCAAGAGAAGAGTTTCCCCTCTGTTTTTTTTTTCCTTTCTTTATCCTCTGTTAAATCCAAATTCAAGTGTGGACACAATTTGGGCTCCTGCAGCTGCACAACGGCCTCATTTCCCAACAGAGGCAACCTGGGAAGCGTGGTGGGATTATAAAAGAGCACCCCTTTGAAATGGGGAAGCCTCACTTTAAGCCGGGTAAGGATTTGAGGTTAGGAATATTCTATGAGTGAGCCAATGCAAAGTGACTTTCATGATTCATTCTGTCTCCAGCCTGATCTGGAAGTCAGACGTAGGTGGTGGGTGACATTGAGATGAGAGGGACAACACAGATGCAAAGAGAATAAAAGGTGCAGTGAACATGATTTTATGGGCTAGATAATATTCTACAGAATATAATAATATATGGAATATGAATAYATCCCCTGCCCAGACAAGAGTTCACCCAGGTGTTCATCCCATGGGRTGCTGGACAGAAAACGAGAGCTGGGCATCAACATCCCTTATCCAGGAGAACAAGGGGCCGAGGGGCAGCAATTCTTCACTAATTATTCAATTATTTCACTCCACAGGGTGAGCAGGAGAACCTCTGGCCCGGTGCTGTGCTCCCATTCCCCTCCCTCCCACACCTTTTGCAGATCTGCTCCTCACAGAGGAGCAAAACACCAGCTTGRCTCTGAGGCAGGAGGAATTACCCAGCCTGACTGCCCTGAGCAGTTCCAGGGCACTGCAAATGCAGGAACTCGTCAGAGCTGCAGTTGATTTGCAGATTATTTATTTGCTTATTAGATCACATTTGGCTGCTGGCTGCTGTGATCCTCCAGAGCACGAGCTCAGAGATCTTCCCTGGAGACCCACCAGCGTCTGGCTGGATGGCCAGCTCTGAGGCATCCCTAATTAACCAGTTTTGCCTTTCTAATTGAGCCCTGGAAGTCAGCCAGCAAGAGCAAGAGGCGTTCACCTGGCTGCCACCCTTTGATGACAGCAGTGCRGGTGAGGAGGAGGTGGTGGCCTGCCTGGAGCTGTGCCCTGTGTCCTGTCACAGCCCCGACCTGCTGAGACCTCCTGTGGGGCCGGAGCTCGGCTCAGCCTGGATGTGTGTGGTGGAAAAAGGTCTTTCATTCCTGTCCCACCGCCTCTCCTGGCATGGGATGGGGTGGAAGGGGTTCTGAAGGTGAGCAGAGCTTTGCACACCGCAGTGTTTGCCACGGGGATTGCTTTGTGTCTCTTCTGGAGGGCACCAGAGTTGCTGTACAAATGGAACATCCATCAACCTGCCTGGGAAAGCTTTTCCTGCCTGGAGAAGCTTTTCCTGCCTGGAAAAGCTTTCCCTGCCTGGAGAAGCTTGCCCTCCACTCTTCCCATCCCACCTTCTCCCCATGCCACCAATGGTATCTCCTCCAGGGCTCTGATGTTCTTCCCCAAACCCTGCTCTTCCCATTCTGCCCTTTCCCTGCACCACCAATGGGCTCTTCTCCAGGGACCTGACATTCCTCCCCAAATCCTGTTCTTCTCACCCCACCTTCCCCCCATGCCACCAATTATGTCTTCTCCAGGGTTCTGATGTTCTTCCCCAAATCCTCCTCTTCACATTCCACCCTTTCCCTGCACCACCAACAGGCTCTCCTCCAGGGACCTGACATTCCTCCCCAAATCCTGCTCCTCCCATCCCACCTTCTCCCCATGCCACCAATGTTATCTTCTCCAGGTCTCAGGTTTTCTGGTGATTTTTGCACCCTGAGAGTTGATGATGGAGTTCGAAGGAGAGCAGGAGTCCATGCAGTTGTTTTGCAGAATTGTTTATTATTTTCTTATCTTTAAAAGTTCTTCCAGTCCAGGGTGATGTTCCCAGGAAGGCAGAAAATCACAATCTTCCCCTCCTACAATGGCAGCTGAATTTTTATACCCTAAAGTACATTAACAATGTTTTCCTTTAGGTACCAATAACTCTGACCCATGTCAGACATTGAAATCTCGCCACAACCCAATCAAGCAAAGGCCACCAGCCCTGCAAAGATGGAGGGGAAGGGGAAGCAGGAAAAGGAGAATAAACACTCTCTGATTCCTCCTTTGCCCATTCTATCGATACAGTAAAATCTAAACATTCTATTTTTTTCACCCTGTGAGCTGACAAAAATCACACCAATCAAACCCACGTGGACTTCCTTTCCTCTTTTAAGCATGGCAGTGTTTTCCAGGGAGTTAAATCAAAGGAATAGGGATTTCTGACTCTTTTGGCTCTGTCCCAAGACCCTCGGGCTCTCGAGCCTCCAGGGACCCCCAAAGTGGTAACCTGGTTTCCCACATCCAGGGACCTGCCATTTCTCCCCAAACCCTGTCCTTCCCATCCCACCTTCTCCCCATGCCACCAATGGTATCTCCTCCAGGGACCTGACATTCCTCCCCAAACCCTGTTCTCCCCATGCCACCAATTATGTCTTCTCCAGGGCTCTGATGTTCTTCCCCAAACCCTCCTCTTCCCATCCCACCTTTTCCCTGCACCACCAACGGGCTCTCCTCCAGGGACCTGACATTCCTCCCCAAACCCTGCTCCTCCCACCCCACCGAGCCCGTGCTTTGTCTCCTCCTGCCCCTCTGGCACAGGGAATGCCTCTCCTTGACACAGCCCAACTATTGGAAGAATGCGTCCCGGCTGGCTGGGGCTGGGCCAGCAGCACGCCGTGGGCAGGCATCCCAAATCCTGCCTCTTCCCCAGCCCCATCCCTCGCCCTYCCTCGCCTCCCTCTTCCTCTCCGCTCTCCCCCGCCCGTGGAACAAGAGGGCTTTGTGTGCTGGCCCCGTTCGGCGCAGCACGGACGGCCTGAACTTTCCCTGAGTGAGTTTTTCCCCTCCAGCAGGATTCTGAGCTGTGCCGGTGCCAGGGATTAACTAAGAGCATGACTCAACGAACCAGTTCAGACCAAGCAAGAACAACCCTTCATTTTTCTYCCAAGACTCTGGCTCAGCCCAGCACAGGCTGTTCTGGAGCATCAGAAAAGGGTAGTTAACTTGAAATATGGCTTTTTAAACAGTTTATTGCTTTTCCTGCCTTTTGTGTTGCAGCTGGTATGGGAGGAAGATGGAAATACAATCAAGGAGATCATTCCAAAGCAGTACATTTTCTGTCTGATGTCAAGGTTTCCCTGTGAGATCCTGGCGTGCGTTTCACAGAAGTGACACGTGCCAGAGGATGGAGAGGAACATTTTCAGGAAGGATGAGATCCCCAGTTCTGTTTCATAGAATCGTGGAATCATTAAGAAAAGACCTCTAAGRTCATTGAGTCCAATGTTAACCTAGAAATAAAYCCACCACTAAATCCCATCCCATGGCCCACTGGGGTCTGGAGCTGCCCTTTGGGATTGAAGCTGCCATTTTCATGGAAAGCATCATCAGTGTTGTGTTTTTCCTTCTGCTTCCAAACCTGAGAGCCGCAGTGCTGCCAGGAGCTCACCAGGAACAACCCACACTGCTTGGGATGGCCCAGGTGGGATCCCACACTTCTCGTCCTGGATGAGAAACATCTTGGAGACATTGGTGAGGCCCTGGCACAGGGTGCCCAGAGAAGCTGTGGCTGCCCTGGATGCCTGGAAGTGTCCAAGGCCAGGCTGGATGGGGTTTGGAGCAACCTGGGATGGTGGAAAGTGTCCCTGCCCATGGCAGGAGGTGGAAGAAGAAGAGCTTCAAGGTCCCTTCCAACCCAAACCATTCCATGATTGTGTGATTTTGTCTCTCCCTTTGCTTTCTTGTGGAAAAGGAGAAGGAGGCAAGGCAGGAGAAGGGGGTTTGAAGCAGCAGTGCCCAATTGTGGGGCAGGAAAATCTCAGGTTTGGGAACACCAGGGGTGGACAAGGGGTTGATCTGGAGTGTTGGAAGTTTGTCCTGCCCGCAGCTCAGGCATTTGGAGAGAAGTAAAGCAGGAATTCCTTGATGGCAACCTAACACCTCCAGCCAGGAGAAATCCTGCCATCAACTGGGACTGTCCCAGCAGGGAAAGGAGCCAGAGCAGTTCAGGGCAGTGACCTGCGAGTGGAGAACAGCTCCAGAGCACCATGGAGGTGGGAAATCAGCTCCTCATGCACCTGCCACGGGCTCCAGAGCGAGGAGGGGCTCTGGAAAAACTGTCCTGAGGGCGAGGAGCACACAGCTCTGCATGCCATGTGGGAATTCCATGCTGGAATGCCCCCAGCCCCTCCAGAGCCCAAGCAGAGCCGTGTCACCGTGAGCCCAAACACCTCCTCATCACTCAGCCAACAGATGGGCTGGGAATTGCCTCCCCTGCAATGTCCCATGGGGATGGACAATTCCAGGGCAGTGGTGCCTGAGCTGTGACAATTCCAGCCCGATATCTCTCATTCCCTCTGCAACACCTGAAYGTGGCAGGCACCTGCTGCCAGCCTGGGAAGGAAAATCCAGGTGTCACCTCCACTTCCATTAAAAACCACCTCCCTGGGCTGCCCAGGGACTGAACACATTCCATGGCCATGCTTGGCAGGAGGGATGAGCAGTGGGAAGGTGCCTCTGTGCCCTGTGCATCCCAGGCAGAGCAGGGGGACGGGGATGAGCCGTGGCTTTGCAGCACGAGGGATTTTCCGTGTGGGGAGAACCAAGTGAAGCCAGAGCGGGTGGGAGGGAAGCTTTCCCAGCCCTGAAATGTTTCATTTGGATGTTTTTCTGCAGGAAACTTTCTGCTTCCAAACAASCAGCGCTTTCTGTTCAGCAGTGACCTCAGTGGGAAGAAAAATTGTTGCACAAAAGGGACAAGGGGGCTGACGCCAGGAGCAAAACCTCAGYGCTGGTCCCACGAGCAGTTCTGGGTGGGTCCAGACAAAGCATTTTTCAGAGCTTTTGTAAAAGTAAAAAACCTCAAAAATCTGGCTTCTTTTTTTTTTTTTTTTTTTTTTTCTTTAAGAATTCCAAAGTGCCGTATTTGGACCCCACACACCAGAACCATCCCAGCTTCCTGGCTTGGCCACTACGGCAAAAGTATCCAGGTCTTTCCCATTTCTTCCTCTCTCTGGGCTCCTTTTACTCATCCATGTTAATTGAAAAAACAACACACCAATTAATACACCCTGCAAGAATCCTGAGGGCCTCATTAAAATCCTTCCCTGGGAGGGTGGGCAGGCCCTGGCACAGGTGCCCAGAGCAGCTGTGGCTGCCCCTGGATCCCTGGAACTGCCCAAGGCCAGGTTGGATGGGATTTGGAGCAACCTGGGATAGTGGAAGGTGTCCCTGCCCATGGCAGGGGTGGAATGAGGTGATTTTTAAGGTGCCTTCCAGCCCAAACCATTCTGGGATTCTGTGATGTTGATCCACCCTCGGAGCATTAGTCTGATTTTATTCCTCTTTCTGCGTTATTAACTCCTTTACTTCACAATTTATATTCATATATTCCTCTATACACGAATTCTGGGGAGCAGCTGCATTTTGGTGACTACTGATGGCCTTTCCCCATGAAACCTTCTCCAGATGGAAGAGATTTCCCAAAAAAATGCTTCACTATTTTGACTCCTGAGCAGTGGATTTGGGGTGATCCAGGGAAAACCACCATGGATCACATCCGTGGTAGGAGACACCCAGGACAGATTTCCCATCACAACATCCAACAAAACCAAGCCATGGTTTGGCAAACTGTGCAACTCAAGATGTCCCAAAAAGAGTTTTGGACTAAAAAGTCCTTTTTCTACATGTTCTGCAATTATTTCCCTCCAGCACTGAGCTCAATTAATTCCAGAGCACACTTGAGAGAAGAAAGGAGAGGAGATGAAACCTGCACTCTCATTTTCCAGAGCATTAGGCCTGTGGCAAAACACATCCCAGCTATGCCATCCGTGAGATTCCCTTCCCAATCCCAGTCCAGGGAGTTTTCCCAGAGGCCACATGGGCAAGGAATCCCAGCCTGGGAAAAACCACTGGGATTCAGAAGTGGCTTTCCAAGAAAATGCCAGCCAGGTGCTTTTCCACCCTCTGGGTGCTTCAGGACCTCATCCAGGACTGAGCAGCTCCAATTCCCCAATTGCTGCCATGACCCCATCCCATTGCTTTGATTTGTGATGTTTCCCACAATTTTCTATGGATAAAGATCCTGGCATCTCCTGCCAGGCATCCATGGAGGATCTTGAAGGAGTTAAGGCTGGAAAACCCTCTAAGGTCATCAGACCGAGCTTTTAACCAAGCCCACCCCAAGTGCCACATCCACAGGGATCTGTCACCCTTCCCTTCTCCATGGTTTTTTTTGGAAGAGCTGAACAACTTCTCGACACCAGCTTTTTGTCTGGGAAAAAAAATCTCTTGGAGACAAAAAAAAAAAATCACTTGCAAAAGAGGGTTTGCTTGGGTCCATCTCTGTGAGAAGCCCCCAGATGAACTYGTTGCAGGTGGAGAGTTTTTCCCCATGCCTTGGATTGCTGTGGGATGTTTGGAGCTGCTGCCTGCCAGGATTGCTGGGAGCACGCTCCATGTTTGCAAAAACACCTTGGAATCTGCCAGGAAACAAAACTGGAATGAATCTGGGCCTTTAATCCCAGCTCTGATTAAAACAGATAACCCATCTTGTCATGGTGAGGGAAGTTTGTCCCTGAAGGAGAAATCCAAACGTGCCCTGGTGAGGAGGGTCAGCCACATTCCCACAAAACACCTCGCTTTTGATGGAATCGTCATTCCCTGCCAGGAAAATCGCTTTGGAACAAAACCCCAGCCCCTGGGAGATAGGATGTGACAGAAACCATCCATCAGGACCATGCCAAGGAGGAGGTGGTACCAGGGCGTCGCTGCTCCGAGGGCGGGCCGGGAGATTATCCCAAGTTTTCCTTGGCTCCAGAAGACCCCTGCGAGTTATCCATGAGTCTGTGAGCTGACATTTAAAKCTGGGAGGTTCTGGCTGGCCTCAGAGTTCTGCTCTTGTTCCATTCCAGCGTTTTCCTTGTCATGAGCTCGCTCCTGGCCTGATCCCGAGTCAGATTTTCTGCGGGAACAGTTGTGTTTTGGATCTCCTCCTTGTCAGAGGCTCGTCCCAGGAGGGCTTRGAAGCAGAAGGACTTTTTCCAGTTTCCAGGGCTCGCAGTGACCTCATTGTGTTTTCACTGGGATCAGGAGTTTCATGTCAAGAAAAATAAAAGTCCCAACCCAAAATTTGCAGGGAACATGGAAAAGCCAGCAAGCTGGGAAAAAACAAGCCCTAAGACACGAGAATATCAGTTCAATACCACAAGAATTTTAAAAAAAAAACCCCAACCCACAGACAGCCTCCCCCTCAAAAAAATGTGAAGAATTCCTGCTGCTTCACAGGAAGTTTGTTACGCTTGTTGTTTGCTCTTCTTAAGACTAATATTTTGATTTTTTTGTTTTTAAACTCCTGTCATGAGCACGAGGCCACCTGCTCCATGCCCAGGAGCAGCCAGCTGGGTTTTGGATGTGATCCCTTKGGAAGAGCCTGGTTTTGGGAGCTGCCAAACAAAATCCCTCGGCTCTGCTGAGATTCCCCACCCAGGGGCACAAGGCAGGAGAGGTTGGGCTGTGTCTGCATCCAGGGGCTGATTTGGGCTGGAAATTTGGAATTTGTGGAGCAGCACAGATTTKCATCCCAGCCATCAGCAAAGCGGGGTTTGATGCTGCTGCAGCTTCTGCTCGGGGTGGAGATGACACAAACACCCCAGGGAAACTCCCAAAAGTCACCTGGGGCTGTGCAATGCTAAGCTCAGCCCAAAAAAAGGGGGTTTTAAAATGTTTCTTTCTAATTGCAATGCTCTTCAGCAACAGCAGAGCAGGAGCAAGGGCTGCTTGTCTCTCCCCAGTCAACTCCGTGCCATCCATCTCCCAACAGTTCGTTTTAATTATGCAATTACAGTGTGTACAAAGCTTTCTGTGAGCTCCAGTGGATAATTAAAACAGATGGGGAGCTTAATGGGACCAACTCCTTTTTCTTCTTTTAATTAATGTGTTAACAGTTTATGGGGCCAGCCCGTGGAGGTCTGTTCAGCAGCTCTGGGGGGTCCACAAGTTCCCCTTGGTGTGTGCAGCCCTGCCATGGGCTGTCCCAAAAGTGGTTGGTGGTGGTGTCCAGGAGGTCCCCACACATGTGTCACCTCCCTGACGTGGGGTCCTGTCACCGGTGAGGCATGGACACCCTCCAGGTGGTGCTGGATGGGTGAAAGTCCTCCAGGAATGCACGGATCTCCTGCAGGTCCAGGATATTCCAAGCGTCTCAGGAGATCATCTCAGGTCTCTGCTGGAAGAGGCAGTGGARGAAGAGGAAGAGGCAGGCACAGAAATGTGAGTTCCAGGGCAAAATCCACTCCAGTTCCAACCCATGGGGATGCAAAGAGTTTTTGGGGATGAGCTGTGGGGCCCAGCAGTGGTGGGAGACCAGGGAGGGGATGGGGCAGGATGGAATCATGGAATCCYWRAATGGTTTGAGTTGGAAAGGACCTTAAAGCTCATCCCATCCCACCCCTGCCATGGGCAGGGACAMCTYCCACTGTMCCAGGCTGCTCCAAGCCMYRTCCARCCTGGCCTTGGAACTTCCAGGGATCCAGGGGCAGCCACAGCTTCTCTGGGCACCCTGTGCCAGGGCCTGCCCACCCTCCCAGGGWAGGAGCCCTCTGTTTGCCCAAGGTGACTTGGAACTCCAGGATAAGGCAACAGGAGGCTGTGGAATCTTGGTGGCCTTGGGAATTAGGAGCTGTGTCCAGAATCCAACAGGAACCAAATGATGCAGGTGAGAGCACCCAAAAGAAGGTGGGTCCCCAAACTGCCCCTGCTGAGCTCACAGAACACCAGGAATGCTGATGGTTCCTGAGGATCCTGGAGAGGTTCATGGCATAAAAATCCACTGGGTTGCTCAGCTCTCAAAAGCCCCATGAGGAATTCCCTGAGCTGGACAAGTGACATGAAAGATCCATCTCTGAGTGACYCTCRTGGGACAGGRTGGGCTGGGAGAAYRAAAGCTCTTTTCCAACCTAAAGGAKTCCAGGATTAATGCAATCTAGAACTGACTTCAGCAGGGCAGTGCATGTTCTGCAGGCAAAAGTGCAAAGCCTGAGAGGAGAAAAGAAGGATTTGGAAAGCAGCTCCCAGTCCTGTGGGTGGCACATTCCAGGGGTTGCCYGATAAACTGATCATGTTTTGTAAACTGCAGCAACAAGCAAAGCACGGGGCAAAACTGGAGGAGAATCCCCTCCAGCCCCTCCACTGGATTGGGGATAAATCCCAGCATTTACCTTGGGCTCCATGGGGCCACTGGGATGAGCTTCCTGAAAGAGCAGCACTTTTGTGGGAATGATCCCTGAGCAAAAAAAAAGTGCCACTTGATGCCATTTAAGAGGAAAACCTCCCTGCAGAGGTTTGCTTTGCCCAAGCTCTGATGCTCTTCCAAGGCTTGGAGTGCTGAGCTCCCACCAGGAGCTCCCACACCAAGTTCTTCCTGCCAAACCCATGGCTGAGGGATGAGCAGGGCTGGCCAGCTGAAATAATAATCCCCTGGTCAAGGGGAAAAACAAGGAGTTATTCCTGAGAGCCCCTGGGGTGCTGTCTGGATTTGATTTCATGATTTTTTTTTTAAAGGCAGAGTGGCTCTGCAGCTTCGTGGAGGACTCAGAGGTGCAAAATGAGGGACGAGCTGTGCTCAGGGATGTGCTCAGGGCTGCAGGGGACAGGGACACACACACAGATGCTGCAGGCTGGCTTTTCCCCACATCTGCAGCCCAGCTGCTGGGCCACAGCTCAGCACTGCACAGCTCTTCCAGCTGGGAAAYGTTAACAGCAGGGAGAGGGACACCTCAGAGAGGGAAAGCACAGCTCAGCAGCCGCATTCCAGCACTGGGGGGRGAAGCTTTGCATGGCACTGGAGGCATTTTGGGTGCTGTGGGGATGGAGGGAAGCATCCAACCCTGTCTGGGCCAGACCACAGGGATGTTTTGAGCCATGCCAAGCACGCTGTCCCCAGTGAGGGTCACTCAGCTGGGCCAGGATCAATCATCTTGTGATAAGCCCTGTCCCCCATCCCAGCTGTCCCAGCTGCCCCTCTCCAGCCACAGCCCCCAGCCCTTCCATTGCACAAGGAGCTCGTTGCTACAAAAGAAACCCTCATGGAAACTGCTTGTCTCAGCCAACCCCAAACTTCACTGTATACACAGCATAAAATTTAGTTGCTTTAAACTTGCATTTTTTGGCTCGGCCCTGCTGGCCACATCCTGAGCCCRAATGGATTGAATTACTGAGCACAAAATAAATTCCATCTGAGCGGGGCTGCAGCCCTTGTCTCCCTGAACAAAGGCTGAGGTGTTTGCTTTGCCTGTTTTTTTTGCTTTTTTGGAAGAAAACGAAGTGATTTTTGTCCACGTGGAGGGAGAGAGGCTGGGCCACTGGGAAGAGCCGTGATTCCCTGACACCATCCACTGCCTCTGGATCAGTCCCGGGGCCACGGTGCTGCTGCCKCCAGCGTCCTGCTGGCAAATGTCACCTGATGTGGCAGTGCCACCTCTTCTGTCCCCTCTCCTTTGGAGCAGGTGCTGAACAAAGACACAGGGAAGGAGGACTCAGAATGTTTGCTCATAGGCTCTTTTCTGTCCTTAAATCAGGCAGGAGAGTGAGGAGGAAGGAGAGGGGAGGAGAGAGGGGTGGCAGAAGAGCGGGAGGGGAGCTGCAAACTGCCCCCCAAGCACAGGCATCCTCTGCCAGCCCCCAGCCAGACACAGCCCACACAACCTGGGCAGGGAATTGTCAGAGTTCTCCTTCCTTTCCTTGTTCCACCGAGGTCAGCATGGATGGATGATACACGGACAGAAATTGGAGTTCAGACGTGGTGATTTGTTATATCTATTTACAGATTGTTTACWGACTCACCAGCCCTGAGCTCTACSTAAGAAGCCAGAAAAACGTGACAAAAYRGCCACTTCTAACTTTTCCAAGGTCTTTTGGGTGTTATTTACCCAATAATGAGATGACACCTCTGTTAKTGATGTTTGTGACCCARTGATGGCCACTAAAGGGCTGCAATGRGGACCTTTTTCACCCAATGACAGAAAACCACCCAAACCCRTGAAGAAGAAGGAAGAAGAAGGTGAAAAGAAGGACTTTGGCAACAACCTAAATCCTCCATCTTGGCTCACACACATCACTGTACACTAAAACCTTAAATCTRTGTTTSTCACCCTGTGAGATCACACACTTSTACAAACCACACACCCACAATCTCAGCGCTGTCACTCAATGTTGGAAGCCTGTCCCAAGGCCTCAGGTCAAATGTGGTGCTTYMTTGAGGGTCACCACCCTCTAACACAGAAAMCCYAAAGTTCYCAGCTTCCAGGGTCCCAACAGGAACCATCCCAAAGGTCCCAGCACCGCCCTGGCTGGGATGGGGCAGCAGGGGCTTGCCTGGACCCCAGCCAAACAAAGGGGCATCCAACAAAGCCCAAGTGCCTCCAGACAAACCCAAAGCGAGGCAGATTCCGTGGCCAGACGAGAGGGGAAGCAGAGGGGGAGGCACCGCAGCCCTTGAGCGCCGCGGCTGCCTCGGAGCGCTCTGGGTGTGCGGGCGTGGGAAGCGGCGGAGCCGGCTCTGCCTGTCCCTGCGGCCGCTCCGCCCCGCGGCCCGCGCTCCCCGGCTCATCCCGGGCCTCGCAGAGCCATTCCCTGCCCTCCTGCACGGAAAACATCTCCTCGGGGTCCCATCCTGTCCCCGCACCCCCCGCTCCATGCTGGAATGAGCACACCGAGAGGTGCGGCCTCAAAAACGATCCTTAAATGAGAGAATCCCCTCCCAAAATATGCTTCAGGCAGCCCCAGTGCTGATCTCACAGCCCACTTCCAGGGCTTTGGGAAAGGAATCTCTGGCGAGTTCTCCTTGATGAGCCCTAATTTGCTCCGAGGAACCAAAATGCTTCGTGATTCCTGCAATTAATTCTCTGCTGGCGCCTCRTGGACCCTTCACCTGCAGCTGGAGAGAAGAACCGGAGCATGTGCCTGCCCAACATTCCTTGAGGATATTATTTATTGAGTTTATTATTGTAGCCCTTTTTGGAGGGGAAAAAAAAGCCCCAACAGGGCTGACACCGTGGGTTTGGTGTCACCCTCCAGCTGTCCCCACTGTCACTGAGCCTTCTCACAGCTTCCAAAGTCGACTGGGAATAATGGGACAACGGCTGAGGATGTAGGGATGGTCTTTGGGGGTTCATCACATCCTGTCTGGCTCGGTRAAAGGGCAGGAATCTCCTCGAGGACAGCCTTACCAAAAAGTGATGGATGCCCTGGGGCAGGATCATCCCTTCTGGGGGGGCAGAGCCATCCAAAACCTCTTCCACATCCAGGTGTGACAYCCTCGCTGCTGGGGCTGAACCACRTGGAAKTGTCCAAGGCCRGSTTGGACAGGGCTTGGAGCARSCTGGGAYAGTGGAAGGTGTCCCTGTTAATCCACCGCAGTGGAGTGAATTCTCCCTCACACTTTCTTGGAATGCAGTGAGGAGTTAATGACCCGTTAATGGTTTGCACACGCTCCGTGGGGGYGGAGCAGCAATTGCCTGGTTCCTTTATCAGAGCCCACATCTGGTCAGGAAAGCCTGGCACGGCCYTGGCTTCCAGCCCAGCTCCCCGYGACTCCCACGCCCCAGCTCTGGGTCACCCTTCCCTGGCACCCCTGGAATGATGGAGCAGCTCCCGGGGAGCTTTCCCAAATCATGGTAGGGCAGTGACATCACTGCTTCCACAAGAATCACAGAGTCATGGAATGGTTTGGGTTGGAAGGAGCCTTAAAGTTCATCCAGTGCCACCCCTGCCATGGGCAGGGACACCTCCCACTGTCCCAGGAGCTCCAATCCCATCCAACCTGGCCTTGGACACTTCCAGGGATCCCAGCTCCTCTGGGAATTCCATTCCAGGGCCTCCCCACCCTCAGAGCCAGGAATTCCTTCCATATATCCAAGCTAAATTTCCCATCTTTCACTTTGAACCCATTCCCACTTGTCATGTCTGTTCCTGATGAAGAGTCAGTCCCTCTCCAGCTCTCCTGGAGCCCCTTCAGGCCCTGCAAGGGGCTCTGAGCTCTCCCTGGAGCCTTCTCCAGGTGAACACCTCCAGTTCTCCCAGCCTGGCTCCATTGGAAATGATCTSCAGCCCTTGGAGCATCTCCATGGAGATCTCCTGCAKCCAAAGCTGCTCAATCCCCTCTGTGGTGAGCAGGCAAGGCTGGGGAGAGGGTGTCTGTGAGAGAAAAACATTTAAAATAGCAGAGGCTTCCCTCCTGTCCCTGCTCCATGAATCTCCTTTCCCAAGCAGTGGAAACCTGTCCTCTAAAAGCCCAGCAGGGCTGTCATTACAGCGAACGAGTTTGCAAACAAGGATGAGAAAAACAAACAAACCCAAGTGCTTGTCATGGAGAGAGGGAAAACAGCAGCTCCCCGTGGCCTGTGGCCTCCATCCCAGCCCCCCTGGAGCCCACACCCAGCATTCCAACAACTCCAGCTCTCCCAGAGGCCTCGCTGCCACAATTCCATCCCAAAATCCATCAGCACTGGGAGCAGGGCTCTGCTCGCTCCGTGCCTGGGCTCCTGCAGGGCTGGCACAGGGAGAGCTCCAGTTCAGCAGTGGGATGGGAAATCCTCCGTGGAAGTGGGCGAGGGATGAGGTGTTAGGGTGAGGGTYCTTTTTTCTTGTTCTTGCCAAAATCAAGGAACAAAAGTTCCAGTTGGGACTTGGTGATTGATTATTTCTGATCTATTCACAGAATATTTACAGACCCACAGCCCTGAGCTCTCACCAGCTGCTAGAAAAACGTGGCAAAAATGGCCACTACTGAGTTTTTCTCAAGGTTTTTAAGCACTATTTACCCAATAATGAGATGACACCTCATTATTGATGTTTGTGACCCAGTGATGGCCACTAAAGGGCTGCAATGGGGACCTTTGCATCCAATTATAGAAAAAGTACCCAAACCCATGAAGAAGAAGGAAGAAGAAAGTAAAAAAATAACATCTTAGTCAATGCCCTAAATCTTCCATCTTGGCTCACACACATTGCTATATACTAAAACCTTAAACCCTGAGTGTTTCACCCTGTGAGATCACACACTTCTAATCAAACCCCACACCCACAGCCCCTGTGCTGTCACTCAATCTCAGGAGCCTGGCCCAAGGCCTCCAGTCCAATGTGGTGCCTGCCTGAGGGTCAGCACCTTTTGACAAAGAAAAACCCAAATTTTCAGCTTCCAGGGTTCCAACAATGAGGGACCTTCTCAACAGAGGAGGTTTCCAAAAACACCAACACAATCAAACACCCAGCACAGCCAAAACAACGTCCCACAGCCAAAATTCTGGGATGAAATGGGAAAGCTCATCCCTTGAACGATGGGATTCTCCTCTAGGAAGACAGCCTGGGGTCTCCTCTGAGAYTGGATGAGATTTGCTGTCCCCAGCTCTTGGCTTTTCCCCAGTCCCAGGCACAGCACGRGGTCGGGATGCACCCCGGGAATCCGGGAAGCTGCAGAGGAATGTCCTGGCAGCCCCAGGAGGAGGGAGGTGAGGGAGCAGCCCRGCTGCAGACACATTCTGAGCACACMAGAGCATCCTCCCGACCCCTCATTATCCAGGAGCTGGTGCACATGAAAAGAATCCCTTCAAAGAGACGGGAGGAGACGGGCACTGAAGTATTGATGAGCCAAGCTGGCACAGGGATTGATCTGGATGGGTTTGGGRATTTTATTTAGGAACTTTAGAGAGGGCACCCAGCACACAGACACATCCCCCTGGCTGGGCTCTGAGGGCTCCCCATCCCAGCACGATCCAAAGGGCCCCTCATCTCACCCCAGGCTGGTTCTGCCTCATCTGGTGCTCTCAGAGCCTTGGAAACMAGAACAAACAAGAGATAAGGGCAGGGTTTGATGCTGCAGATAAACAACTAAAATCGGAGAGGGGGAAAAAAGCAAAGCCTCAAACGAGATTCCAGCTCTGCCTCCTCTGGGCTTTCTCATGCAGCACCATGGAAATCCCCCACATTCCCATCTTTGTGTCTCTCCTCCTCCTAAAGCCAGGACAACCTTTGCTCCAGCAGAGCATCCCAGGAGAGGCTCTCACCACTCCAATGGAAAAGGTTCTTCCCCCAGAGGTGCTGGGCACTGAACTGACTCTGCAGGGAATGGGCATGGCCCTGAGGCTGCCAGAGCTCCAGGAGAGTTTGGGATGCCCAGGCTGGGATTTGGGGTGTCTGTGCAGGGCCAGGAGCTGCCCTGGATGATCCCTGTGGGTCCCTTCCAGGTGAGGATATTCCACATTCTGTAATTCCACCATTCTGTGACCCTGACCCAGTGCAGCTCTGCTCCGCTCTCCTCCAGAATTGCTCTCCTGATACAGATCAGAGGATKTTCAGGACTCTGCTGTGAGGCTTGCTGTGTCTTGTTTCCAGGCTGCCTTGTGTCTGCTCCCCTGGCTGGGCTTCCCAGAAAGATCAGCTGGATACCAACAGGGCTTTAAAGTGACCCCCAGCCCCTCCTGCAGATAAGCCAGGCTTTGGTGGGGGGAGAGTTCCAGTCCTGCAGCTCCTGGGCACTGACAAATGTCACTGAAAGCACTGAAAACAAGCCCAAATCATCTTCATGTGYTCATTTTAGGGGCAGAGAGGGAGCAGCTGCAGGAATCCCTCAGGAGCCTGGAGCAGGATCTCCCCTCCTTGTTCTCCTGCCCTGACCATCGACTCCTCTTTCTCCAAGCAAACCCTGTCCATGCCCAGGGGACCTCCCCATCCCCACATTTGGGAGAAAAGGAGGCAAAGAAATAAAAGTCCATCATTTTCACGATCTCTGCAGTGCCTGGACTGTCCTTTTTTCCCCCCTGTTTTTTTTCAAAGTCACATCTCCATCTCACTTGGCTCCTTGGGAGCAAAGCTCTTCCAGCAAAGCCACGCCTGGTTTCCCTGTGGAAGCACCTCAGGACACCCCACATCCCCCCAGAGCTGCAGCCCCCTCAGGCAGCAGGTGACTCCTTCCAGCTCTTTCCCCACCCTCTGATCCCTGCCCTTGTAAATCCTGGGAATGCACACAGGGACCACCTGGAATGGGGCCACCTGGGGCTGCTCTGACTCACCCTGGACAGACCCAAAATACGGGAACAGCCCCAAAAGCACCATGGGCAGTGATTGACAGGCTGGCTGCTGCTTGCTGCCAGCTCCAAGGTGACTCTGCCTGATGAGGGAGGGAATTTATGGTGGCAGAACTCTGTCCTTCCACCCCTGAGCTGTCCTGGGGGTGACACAGGGMTGTGCTCCCGGGAAGGCCAGGGCTGGAAGGGACCTTAAAGATCACCCAGTGCCACCCCTGCCATGTGCAGGGACACCTCCCACTGTCCCAGGCTGCTCCAAGCCCCGTCCAACCTGGCCTTGGACACTTCCAGGGATCCAGGGGCAGTCACAGCTTCTCTGGGCACCCTGTGCCAGGGCGTGCCCACCCTCCCAGCGAGGAATTCCTTCCCAATATCCCATCCATCCCTGCCCTCTGGCACTGGGAAGCCATTCCCTGTGTCCTGTCCCTCCATCCCTTGTCCCCAGTCCCTCTCCAGCTCTCCTGGAGCCCCTTTAGGTACCCTCAGCTCTCCCTGGAGCCTTCTTCTCTCCAGCTGAACATTCCCAGCTCTCCCAGCCTGGCTCCAGAGCAGAGGGGCTCCAGCCCTTGGAGCAGCTCCGTGGCCCTTCCTGGGCTCATCCCAACGCTTTTCGCCCTTTGTAGGAAAGCAGGGAGCCTGTGATGCATCACACACAGCTCATGGCCACRGTGTGTCAGCTCAAGGCAGGGTGTCACATTCCCAGACGTGACACCATTCCATGACTCCGTGACTCCTCTCCTGGGCTGCATTGGAACCCCTCAGCCCTGGGGCCGTGGATGATGCAGTGACTCAGATCCCAGCACCAGGACTCAGAGGGAAATCTGCAATTCAGAGCAGCTCCAGGACTCTGAGAATCTCGAGTGGGAGAGGGCAAAGCACGAGACAGGGCATCAGTGGCAGGGACAAACACAACTGTGAGAGTTCAGCCAGCTGGGTGCAAAGCAGTGGCACCAYCAGAGCTTCAGCCCCCACCATTCCCAGCAGGAATTCACCTCCACAGGGATGCAGGATGCTGCAGAGCTGGAGAGGATGTGCAAGGCTGGGAAACCTTTTCCTAGATCAACCTCCAACCCCACTGAGAATCCCATGGGGTGCTGGAGCTTTTGTTTGGGAGGTCAGAATCAGCAGGAGTTGCAGGAAAACCTTCTGGATAAAGCCAAGCTCCAGGAGCTCCATCTGGCAGAGTTTTTGGATTTACTGATGAAGGTCTGCAGGCATCCAGTGGGAAAAGATCCCCACCAAGTGCTGCTCCCTCAGCCTKGAAGGAAATGATTGCAGGAACGAGCGAGCAGCTGCCACAGGACAAATCARTTTGGGAGATGAAGTGCAAGGGGCGAGCTCGAATGAGKTGAGGAGGAGGGKGGAAGTGTCAGCTCCCTCAAGGGTRAGGGATGTGACAAATCAAGGGAGCTGAGGTGGGGTTTCATCCCAAAAGGAGCAGTGACAAGCTGGTCATGAAGAGGAAAGGAGAAACAAGATGGGAGGCTCCAAACCCCAGAATTCCTTGTTAGTTTGGGAATGTTTGTGAGGCAGAGGAAAGAAAAAACAAATCACAGAAGGAAAATCAACCCCCATCAACTCTTCTTTTTGCACTTTTTCAGGCAGCATCACGTGCCATGGGAGAGCCCTGGGATGCAGAGCAGCTCTGGGAGGTGCTGGTGTCACCCTCCAGGTGGGCAGCACAAAGCACAGCCCCAGCCCTGGAGCTCCACAGGAAAACCTGGAAAAGCAGCTGAGGCTGGTCCTGGGGAGCACCAAAGGAGGCAACAGCTGGTGAACCTTTCCTGGGTGATAAATATTGCAGGAGAGCCTGGGTTTGTCTGGGCAGATGCCTCTCCATGGGCTGGGAATAGGGATGGGGGAAGCAAAGCACAAAGTGTGGTTTGGGAATGGCCATGGCACAGAAATGGAGATGTTGGGAACACCAGGATGAGCTCCTGGCAGAGCCCAGCCTTGGGCAGCCGCTTCTGCTGGTGATGGTGCTCCAAGGAACACAGAACTTTTGGGAATGAGGCTGGGATGGGCTGATTTGTRGCTGTCCCAAGAAGAAAGGGAGAGCAGCAGCCATTGGCTCCCAGCAGCTGGCAGGACACAGACCCTTATGGAATCATGGAATT